>OU612047.1:90225514-90825514 GCA_914767935.1 Coremacera marginata | reverse complement strand
AATTCGACAGAAGAATCGTCTTCTCCTACACAGTAATAATTCACTCCAGCAACTCTCCGACGAAATTTTGAGCATTGAGACCAAACTTGTCATCAAAATTGAAGCCAATTTGAGCGTTTTAAAAACTGATTTCAGTGAGCTTGAAAGTAAAATTCTCTCGCTGGAAAATTAGGTAATTGATTTATCTGCTCGATGTAGTCAGCTTGAGAAACTAACACCTGTAAACAATCAACTAAGCAACAACTCAACTAAAATAAGTGCCGATTTTTCCTCAGATCCTGTGTTGTTTGGACTTCCATTATCGAGGAAAATCTAAAAGCTGGCTTCAACCGAATTTGCCACTCTATTGAATTTCAACCTCCGCAAATAAAAGACATCTTTCGTGTCAATTTAAATCCTAATAAAACAAATTCTCTCATTACAATAAAGTATTTTTCTCCATTTGACCGGAACCGTGTACTCAAAGCATTTGGGTCATATCTAAGGCTTACGAAGTCTGCTGTTGATTTGCGAAATGCAGGGTTTGATTGTGACAACAATGTTTTCATCCATGAAAGCCTGAATGTTGATAGCCGAAAAATCTTGCAAGCTGCGATTGCTTATAAGAGGCAAAATAGCACTTATAATGCATTTACATTTCGTGGCTCTGTATTCATTCGGATGAAAAAAAATATCTCTGCTAGTACAACGCTTGTCAATTAAACTTATCTTCTCTAAATTTATTATTTTTAAATTCATATATTTTTTCTGGGATCTTTTTCTAGCTTTAGCTTTCTTCTTCTTTTGTTTCTTTTTTTATTTGCCTAAAAGTAGCTTTTCTGTAAATTTTTTTCATGTCTGGCTCTAGTCAATCGTCTGTTGGCGGTGATGGTGAAAATCACAAGACCTTAATTCAAGTATTGTGTAAGCAGTATGGTGGACTTAATGTAGTTCACTTTAATGCACGTAGTTTAAATACTGCTAAATTGGACTACATTAGATACTTTTTCGAAGACTCGGCAGTTGATATTATATGTATATCTGAAACGTGGCTGTGCAGTGATATTTGTGAAGCAACCTGTGATATAAATAATTATAAGTTATTTAAAAATGATCGAAATGGTAAAAAGGTGGAGGAGTTGCAGCTTATTTGAACCAATCTGAATGCTGAAGTTGTAGGTAAATCTAACGGACCTGGAATTGAATTTCTTAATTTATGTATCTCGGAGCCTATAAAATAAATTTTTGAAAAACACGTGCCTTTACGTACGATTAGTGTAAAAAATGTCTCTTGCCCCTGGTTTTCTCAGCAAGTTCTTAATGCTATCAAAAAAAGAAATAAATACTACAAATTATGGAGGAAAAGACACTCATCAGAGAACTGGGGAATCTTTAGACTTGCGCGAAATGAAGCTGTTCTAATAACAAGACAAGCTAAAACTCGCTACTTTTCTTCTAAACTTGATATCTCTCTTCCAACCAAAATATTGTGGAATAATATTATAAAACTTGGAGTGTGCAATAAGATCAAAGCGGAATGCACTCTGGACCCTGATTCTCTAAATAAAATTTTTGTTGATACTGCTCCTAATAATAACAACCTGCTCCCGTCTTTTACTTCCACATTTCAACAATCTTTTAAGTTTGACCCGGTTACTAAACTTGATGTTGGAAACTGTGTATCGCAGATAAGGTCAAATGCTGTAATGTGATTTGTGGAAAATTGCAATTGTGCTGCCAGTAGCGAAAAAGCACAACACAGCTGGACCAAATGATTTTAGACCAATAAGTATATTATCACCGTTGTCAAAGGTATACGAAAAGCTTATTGCTCAACAAATAAATGCTTACTTTTAGTAAATAAATATTTATCTAAAAAAAATCTGTTATACCCATTGCAATCCGGGGTTCGTGCTGGGCACGGATGTTCTTCTGCTGTGGTTAAGGTGATTGACGATATAAGACCCGAATATGATGCAGGCAATATGACTTTGCTTTGTCTACTTGACTTTTCCAAGGCTTTTGATAAAGTCAATAGTTTTTTATGTCAAAAACTCAAGTGTCTTTTTGGCTTCTGTGATAGTGCTGTCAATCTTTTGTCCAGTTATTTGTGTAATAGGTTGCAAAAAGTAAAAATTGGGCAAACTTTTTCTCAGTATAATAGGGTATCAAGTGGTGTTCCGCAAGGCTCCATACGTGTTCCTCTAATTTTCTCGTTATTTATAAATGACATTTTTTCAGTATGTAAACATGCATGTATCCATGCATATGCTGACGATGTTCAACTTTATCTATCTCGACGGATTGGGCTTCTTGATGACCGGAGTTGCAAATTGAATGAAGATCCTCAATAACATCTCTGAGTGGGCCATAGGTAATTACCTTCAATTAAATGCTGCCAAATCGTATTTTTTACTTATATGTAAAAATAAAACTTGTGTTGTTGATGTCCCTGACTTATTCATAGGGTCAAATAAGCTCAAAGTAGTGTTTAAAGTTGTAAATCTGGGTATTTATATAAATTCTTCTTTGTCTTGTACTGATCATGTAAATAGTGTAGTACAAAAAGTTTATTATGTCCTGCGTAATTTAAGAATGTCTGCTGATGCTACTTCTGTCAATATAAGACGGAAGTTGGTGAATCAGTTGGTCTTACCTATGATAACTTATGCAGAATTGGTATATAGTAGTCTCGACTCATCCTCTCAGTTAAAATTGCAGGTTGCTTATAATTATGCAACACGCTATGTATATGGCTTGCGTAAGTTTGACCATTTGTTTAGCTTTAGGAATGCCATACTTGGGTGCAACTTATTATCATATCTTTATGCTCGCAACTGTATTTATTTGCATAAGCTGATCAATTAAAGAAAACCCTGCTACTTGTATGATAAACTCCAATTTAGTTTTCCTAGAAGAAGTAATATGCTCATAGTCCCTAGACATACTTCATTAAACGCTTCTCGTTTTTTTTTTCATCAACGCCTTCAGACTTTGGAATGCTCTGCCACGTGAACTGAGAGAAATCACTGGAAAAGCTGCCTTTAGGCGATCTATATTCACTTATTTTTCCTCTCATTAAATTTTTTTTTTTTCCTTTTTTCTATTCTCGCTTTATTTTTCTTTCTTCATCTCTTCGCAACCTCTCAATTCATAATTTTTTGATTTCTTAGGCTGTGTGCTTTTCACTCGGATGATGAAATTTTGACAGTCTGAATGTGAATATTTGGCACTTGCGAGGTGAATATGATTGTCAAAAATTCATGTAGCCTCAGGGGCTATTACAAATTTTGACAATCGGCAAGACAATTCTAGACACAAGCATAATTAGAAAAAAAAGCACTTGCGAGTTCGCGCTTAAAATAACTAAAGTGCAATTAATGAAAGCTAAACTTTTTAGTTAATTATAAATTAAAAAAAGCACAAAGAATTAAAAAATAGTTGGAAGTCCCAACAAAACAGCAAAGGAAGTTCTACGTAGTATGTAGAACTATATTGCATACTGTCCGCAATCCCATAAAGCCACTTGATACTCGATAGCTAACCACTTCATATTCTATTGACCATCCATGATGCTTCGCTGGAATAAACTCCACAATTTTGCGAAAAGAGCTAGCAGTCACTCTTAAATGCATTTAAGTTTGTGCATTGTCTCCATTCAAAATGGCATTTAATGTTTCGTAACAACCTCTTGGCCGAATATAGGTAATATCCTTAAAGGAAAATTGTTTTAGGTAGTTTTCCAGAGTAGAAAAGCAAGAGCAGTACTTACTCTTCCCCCTTCCTTTAAAAAAAGTCATAAAGAAGCTCAAAACTTTTTGCTTCCGACTGCAAAGCAACCAGAAGTGGAAAATATTTGCGTAAAATTCTGTTTATTTTCAATTATATCAACAATTTTGCAAAATAAATTAAATTCTCGCGTTAATAGACTAACGAAATCTAAAACGCCAAAATTTCTAGTTGTCAAAATTTCATTGTTCTTTTGGCACAGCAAAAATGACAATTTTATTTCAACAGACAGAAATTGTATTCAACTTAGAAACTTATTTCCTAATAAGTTTTCCCCATAATATTTTATTTTGCTTTTATTTGCTTTTATATAAACTCAAATTAAACTAAAAATGTTATTTTAATCAAGATAATTCATGTTAATTTATAAGCTAAGCTGTCATTATAAAAAATATATTGCATGTATTCATTTTGTACTTCAAAAGAACTCGGTCCTTAATGTACTGATATTTGGTAGTAATAAACATAAGCATAAACATAAACATAAACATAAACATAAACATAAACATAAACATAAACATAAACATAAAAATAAACATAAACATAAACATAAACATAAACATAAACATAAACATAAACATAAACATAAACATAAACATAAACATAAACATAAACATAAACATAAACATAAACATAAACATAAACATAAACATAAACATAAACATAACATAAACATAAACATAAACATAAACATAAACATAAACATATACATAAACATAAACATAAACATAAACATAAACATAAACATAAACATAAACATAAACATAAACATAAACATAAACATAAACATAAACATGTTTGAACTTTGAACCGTACCTTTGACAAGATCCTTCAACTTATACAAAAAAAAAACACAGGTGCGTCGTTGGACACACGAGAGAAGCGAAGCTTTTTATGTTACTGTCATTGTTATTTCAACGCACTTGTGGGCAATTGTTAATTTTTTTTCGCACTATGCAAAAAGAAAACAAAAGCATGTACCAACAACAGCATAAACGCATTCACATAAACAAAAAAGTATTAATTTGCCCACCGTGAGGATCGATGCCATGACACACTGATTAATAAGTCGACTCTGTTTCCACCGATCCAAACAGCTCTGTTACATTTTGATGTTGATTTAATATTAAATATATAACTGCAGCTATGTTAACAGTTGATGGCGCTAACAGATGGCACTAGCAAACTGACGATGATGACCAGTGTTGTCACTTGCAAATCTTAAATAGTGGTAGGTTGAGTCTAAAATGAGTGGTGAATTTTAAAAATCTTTGGAATATATTTTTCTTCTTAAGGAAAAATTCGACTGAAGTCCTACAGCAAAACAAATCATAAGAAGTATACCATAAAGTAAGTTTTTTTCACGCTGAATTAGGTTTATTGCAAATAATTCTTGTATAATGTTCTTAAAACAGTTCTAAAAAAAATATTAAATGTAATAATAAATAAAATATATGCAATAAAATTTCTATAAATATAAAATATATGCAATAACATTTCTAAAATTTTAATTATAATGCAAAACTTTTTATAAAACTATATAGATTTTGAAAAAATGCAAATAACGGGTGTTAAAAGTGTAGAAACTAAAAAGTGCTAGATTTACCACAATTGTGGAAAAGTGGCAATACTGATGATTCTTGTAGCAAGTGGCTTAGCAGCTACCCAAACCATAAAAACCTATTAATCAACTCTTGTAGCAAGTGGCTAAGCAGCTACCCAAACCACACAAACACATTAATAGATTAATAGTTGCAGTTAATAGAATCAATGCTATAGTATAAAGAAGTTGTTTGGCTCAATGGATGTAGCATAGAACTTCCAACCAAAAGTTTATGGGTTCGAATCCCCACGGCAGGCGAAGAAATGTTTTTTTATATTTGTTATATTAAATTGTATTGTTGTAAAAAACACAGAAACAAAGAAACCATATAAAATTCTAAGAAAAAATCTGTCGAAAATTTTTCTGATTTCACTCCAAGCAAATCACAGAACGGGGCGTAAAAAGCTTCGCTTCAAAAATAAGGACACACGATTGTGGACCTTTTCAGTTAATGTCAAGTTAAAAAAAAATTATAAAAGTGGGGTCTTTATTTTACTAACAATTTAGGTTTTCTGACTCCATATTTTCGAAAAGTTGTGTGTATTTGATTTTTTTATTTTTTTAATTCCCTATTTGCATATTTTTTGTAATGTTGTAAAGTACAAAAAAGAAGTCTTTTGTAATGATGTAAAAAAACCTTCTGATGATTTGCATGAAACTAATTGCGCTCTCTTTATTATCGTTTGCGATAACATTATTCCTCAATGGAACAATGCTTAAAAAACTCATAAGACTTTCTTTGTGGGGGTAGTTCGCAAACAATAAGTGGACACATTTTTGAGTGTGTGATGATACGAAACCCTCGACGCTCAATTTCGATGCATTTTTTCTTTTTCCCAACCTTAACGTATTCTACGTCAAAACTTTAGCAATTGGTTTTTTTTTAAATCACTTTTTTGCTTCAGTGATTTTAATGTTTCAGTATTAGTCTTCCTATCAAAAAAAGTAATTCGGACCAATAGTGTATATAAACGCTTACCACAAACATATTTGGCTCTTGTAAAGCAGCTAACTAAACATCTAAAATTATTTGATATTTTTATTTTTAATAATTAATAAAAAAAAAATCCCCAAAATCACTGAAAGCGGATCGCATTTGATAACAGTGCATTTTGTCTTATTGCGAATGATTGACATAAAGGCTAGCGAATATAAGTCGGCTCTGCATGCCATACAAATACACCCAGTCACGTAAATACAGGTATAGTGCCCGCAGGTCAAAACCCTTCTCAGAGTCACTAAAAAGGAGATAAAATAATATGCAAATAAGATATTAAAAAAATACATAAAAAAACAATTTTTTGTTAATATGGTGTCAGCAAAAAGCAGAATTGTAAGAAATAATTACTCAATTTTAATACAATTTCTTGTATAAATACAATTGTATGTCCTTATTTTTTTCAGAAGTTGAAGGATCTCGTCAAAGGTACGGTTCAAAGTTAAAAATCAGTAAAAAACATCCTTAAATTCTAGAATTGATACGGGTGTAAAGTTGAAATCTGCGCCAGTTATAGAGGTATCAGTCTTATTTCAATCGCATATAAGGTTCTTTCAAGCGTACTGTGTGAAAAATTAAAGCCGATTACAAAAACACTGATCGGACCGTATGAGTGTGGCTTTCGACCAGGTAAGTCCACCATAGACCAGATTTTCACGCTACGACAAGTCCTGGAGAAAACCCACGAAAATCAAATTGACACACTCCATCTCTTTGTCGATTTTAAAGCTGCGTTCGATAGCCGGAGAAGGGATTGCCTTTACATAATAATGTATGAGTTCGGTATACCTGCAAAGTTGATTAGACTTTGCAAAATGACGTTGGGCAACACACGCAGCTCCGTCAAGGTAGGAAATGACCTCTCCGAAACCTTCAATACCGAAAGAGGTTTCAGGCAAGGCGATCCACTGTCTTGCGATCTCTTTAACATCATCATGGAGGGATCGTACGAAAGGCCGGTGTGCATCGTAATGGCACCATTTTCTATAAAGGTGTCCAGCTCCATGCGTACGCTGATGATATTGATATTGTCGGCAGAACCAAGAGAGATGTTACCGCTGCTTTCGCCGCTATCGAAAAGGAATCAGCCAAAGTGGGTTTGACGATAAATGAGGGTAAAACAAAGTATATGCTGTCAAAAAACAAGGAAGCGTGGCGTTTAGACTCCCACGTTTCATCCGGCAGCTATAACTTTGAAGTAGTCAAGGAGTTCGTTTACTTTGGCACCGCCATTAATACCAACAACGAAATCAGCCTGGATATAAAGCGAAGAACAATAATTGCTAATAGGTGCTACTACGGGCTCTGTAAGCAACTAAGTTCCAAAGCCCTCTCTCGATCGACAAAACTAACACTCTACAAGACGCTCGTTCTACCTGTGCTGCTTTATCGTGCTGAGGTATGGGTAGTTTCGCAAACTGACGCAGCCGATCTGGGGGTGTTCGAGAGAAAAGTTCTTCGCAAAATCTTCGGTCCTGTTCGAGTCGGCGATGACCATCGCATTCGAATGAACCACGAGCTGTATGAGCTCTACGAAGACATTGACGTGGTTCGGCGTATAACTGTGCAGCGACTACGCTGGCTGGGTCATGTCCATCGTATGGATGACGAAGCTCCAGCGAAAAAGGTGCTCGAGGCGAGGGTTGTTTGTCAACGACGACGAGGGAGACCATGCCTCCGATGGATGGACCAGGCTGAGGAAGCCCTAACCGCACTTGGTGTATCCGATTGGAGAAGGCGCGCGCAAAGCAGAGGCGCCTGGCGAGAGCTGATGAGGTCGGCCGAAACCCGGACACAGGTTGTTACGGCCACCTAAGTAAGTAAGTAAGTAAAGTTCAAATGTTAATTGTATCAAAAATCCGTTGGCATATATCAGTTGAACGAAAAATTCTGCATAAAAGTATGTAATAAAAAAAAGTTCAAAGCTAAAGCTTTAATAATTATAAAAATTAAACTATAAAACATTAAGAAATTAGTTGACTAACATCACGTTTAATAGCCGCTATAAAACTTCCAGTTTATTGAATTTTCCGATTATTATTTTTTTAATAACACATTATAATCCAGGATCCATATTCTGCCCGTGCTAGGAGGTTCTGAAATAAATGAACCCATCTAATATAGATAGATAAATGGGCGATAAAAGTAGGCATGGGAACATTTATATACATATTGACCACTACTTGGACCCATAGCACCAAGTTTCACTATGCAAACGTGTACAATTGAGGAATTGATTTCGTAAAAGTCGGCGTATATAGAAACCGACCACGCCCATTTTCAGTACAGTTACCGACAATAAGCATACGAACTAAATTACCAAATTTAAGTCTAATACGACTATAATTTCTTTCCCGGGATAAGCCGGGACTTTTCTCCGGGACTCCCGGGAAATCTGAAAAAACAATGTATAAAATTTTTCTTTTGTTCTAGCAATTAACTACAAGATTATCAACACTACCAATAGGTTTCTAACAATAAGATCAAATCGAACTGAACTGAATCGGAACAGAACTTTTGAAAATGTGTTGTCAACAATTAAAACCAACATCAATAGAAAGCAAAAGGGTTAGTTCTTTTGCGGGCAATTTCGTTTGAAAGCCCCGAAATGGTTTTGATCAAACAATAAGTGCGTTGATATCATTAAAAAATATTATTTTTCAAAAAATGAAAATAAAACTATTCTTTATTTAACACAATATCTCATTTATAAGACAAGACTTGAGGACTTGTGCTTGAGGTGCTGAGCTTCTGTTGAGCAGATAGGTTTTTGTGAACAGTCCCCACTTGTGATTGAAAAATTTATTTGTTATATGAAGTATTTATTTGTCAAACTCAGTTTTTTGTTATTGTTGTCGGCTAGCAAGAGAAAAGATATCATAAGCCAAACATAAAGATGTTGTCAAATTTTTAAATATACACAACTGTGTGAAGTTTATGTTACATATTAAAGTTAGCCCTTAAGCTTCTTACGGGGAAAAAAATTAAAATTATACCGAGATCCAGGGAACTCCCGAAAAAAAATCCCGTTCTTCCGGGAATCGAAGATCCCCGCGAATTCAGAAACTCTAAATACGACCAAAACTATATTTTTCGGTACATTTTCGGAACAATTTTCGGAACAATATGAACATAGTTTAAATAATCCATACAAATCCGCATTATCTTTGGTCCGACGACAAAAATTAAAGGTGTGGTTCCAAATCGAAAAAAGACGGCCAAAACCTCAAGGAGTGGTCTGATTTTCATGAAATTAAGTATATATAGGTTTTTGGGGTTGCTGATCACGAATCTGAAGTCAAAAGTTTAAAATTCAAAATGGCGGCTACAAAATGGCGGCCATGAACAAGCTAACTTCTTTAATAATTGTTTAATTCAGCTCAAAATTGGTATTCGGGGGTTTTTGAGGTCGCTGATCACGAATCTGAAGTCCAAAATTTAAAATTCAAAATGGCGGCCATGAACAAGCTAACTTCTTTAATAATTGTTTAATTCAGCTCAAAATTGGTATTCGGGGGTTTTTGGGGTCGCTGATCACGAATCTGAAGTCCAAAATTTTAAATTTAAAATAAATAACAAAATTTTTTATATTTTATACAAAGTATATTTAACACATTTTTATGTACACTAATTTTCCAATAACGCTAAAACTTCTTCAGGTAAATGTTTTGTTTTAATTGTTGGCAAATTTCCTGATGACGATATTTTAGGATCTGAATAAAGCAGCCATCTGTTAAACACGTCTTCATTGGTAGTAATTCGGGACATTTTTCTTGCGTTATTTAGTCGAAACTTTTTTGCTACCTTATGGGTCGCTTCTAAAACTTCCTCAGACAGCTGACCTAGTGGAAGCAAGGAATTTTTCACCACAGCTGGGGCATGGATCAATACCTTGTGGACACTTGGTGGCATGTGATACCAGCCATATAACTCAACGTAAAGTTTTGCTGTATCGATACAGTAGTTATCAAATTCTGCTACCTTTATGTGTCTGCAACTTGATATAGTTTTCAAAACTACAGAAAACCTTCTTAAGATTTCTTCACTTATACCTACATATGAATTAATTTTTATAAGTATTAAGTTCTTAAAGAAAAGCTTATTATTTAGTTAAACTAACCAGTTATATCTGCTGTAAGTGAAATATTGTCAAAAAACTTTCTTGCTGTATTCCCGTCATTTGAGGAACCAAATCCTTGCTTAGGAAAATCTATACGAAGGCCAGTTTCTTTTAAGAAGCGAGTTTGAATTACATTTTTGCGAGTTTGCATTTGAATCTTTGTTCCATCTTTCTGGCTTACCTAATAAAAGTATAAAATGCATATACATAATATAAATTAGGAATGTCTGTATGTATGCTTAAATAATGCTCTTACTCTCCACTTTTTAAAATCAAGTCGATATGAAATATGCAGTAAACAATTCATAAAATTTATATAGGCGTGAAGTATTGGTAAGTTGTATTTCAGGACATTAGCTTCCACAGCTCTTTCTTTCATTTTTTCGACATTATTCATTTCAGAAACCGAAGCATGGCATATGTTGCATGACATTGATGATGTACCAGTTAATGCATTAGATACCTAAATAAAATGGATTGACCTTAATTCGTTGATACCGAATTTAAAACCTTAATTTGCAATCATTTCACAGAAAATGTGAACTGATCCTCTAGACGATAAAGAATAACACAGGTTTACACGGTTTTGGACCAGAGAAGCCGAAAGAGGTTTCATATGTATTCAGAACTACTTCTTCAAAACTACAGATAGTAACGAATTTTAGTAAAATCTTGTTTAAAATCTTTAAAAGTTATTTAAAATCGGCTTATAAATTAAAATATGGTCCAATTGCCAAAAAAAAAACTTTTTCACATTTATGCCTATACCTCTAAAACTTGACCCTAAAGAAAAGAACAGACTGCGGATTTGAATTCAAAACGCAAAAATAAATACATATCTACTTTTGTTTTCTCTGATCCAAAAGTTAATCCTTATTTGTTAGCCTGAGTTATTCTCTTTATATTACCACACCTTTCCATCAATCATGCTTAGGTGAACTTCGAAAGATACTGAGTAGTTATCGTTTTGATAAGGTTGCAGCTCAGCGATTTGTGCGTCAATATATAATTTCTCTGCTCTTGATATTTCGTCAGTTTCGTGTAACCATTGTAATCTTATTGGCCTGCAAAAGCGCGGTGAAGATGTCGACATATTTACCCATACAATTTTTTTAGAAACTTTTTCAACCAGTTGTAATGGTACAATCGATGTTAAGAATATATTTTCATCGCCTACATTTTCTTCGGACCATTTTTGCTTAAATGTGGAATGCCCTGAGCTTCCATCGAAGCCATACTTGCACACGAGCTGTAATTCAATTTTTTTTTCTAACTGGAAGTCTGTCGTACCTATTATTTCTAAAATTCTGGAACACGTGTGGTCAAGCAATGATTGTAACGGTATTTCACATTTGATTTCCGATATTGACACATTCGGTGGATAGGCACGCTTTTTTGCAAGAATAACATCTTTATAAGATGGGTACAAATCGTGGTTTCGAATGAGGGCTCCATTTCGCAATTTATTGTACGTACATTTTGTTAAATTTTCCGTGACAATTAAAAACAATGCCTCATCCGGAGTATATTTTTCTGGGATACTTATTTTTTGTGATGTTTTCCAAGGTTTTTAAAATATTAATTGCCCTTTGTGGTGAATTTACTGTTATTTCCGTTAAAAGCTTTGCACCAGATTCGTTGCCCATCGATCGTAACGACATTGAGGTTGCTAAAGATAATTCATTAGGTTCTATCGTTTCCGAAGAATCTCGGTCTTTCGGCGCTTACTTCGAATGCTGCATTCATTAAATGTTTTTTTTGGCCTTCCACCTACATGAATAAAATTACTTTCTATTACCAAAAGTAATTACCATTAATTTAAAAATTAACTACTCTAAGCAATCTGACCAAGAGCTCAAATACAGGGTATCCCATACAATTTTTTACTCGTTTCATCACGGGGAATCACCCCCCAACGGGTGGTTCACTAAAGCTGGGACACCCTGAATACAATTTCATATAAAATCTAAGATGGCAAATTTTAATTTTATTTTTATCACAAATTCTTATTCTTATTTTTCTCATTATTCTTACTGAATATAACCCTTACTGATTATACCCTTACTCAATATAATCCGTAACTGGCTGAACATATAACTACCTTTCAAAGTCGAAGATGAAACTTCTTCATAATGAAACTCCATACAAGAATTTAACCACTCTTTATTTTGTTCCATAAAACGGGGGTTCTCTCTTTTACTCTGGTTCCATCTTTCGAAATATTTGTGAAAAAAAAATTTATTTAAATCAAACAAAATTTGTTTTTTTATGTCACTGTTATTTTCACATTTTAATTTTTTTGCCACAAAATTAACGATTTTCTGTTTTTTATTTTTTTTTGCATGTTATCGGTGTTTAAAATTTCGTTATGCATATGCATTCTTTTAATTTTTGCAAACATTTTATTAACACGACCGTTTTTTCAACACAACACGCGATAAAACGCAACCGATCGCACACAAAAAATTTACGTTTAAAGAAAAGCTTCCTCAGATAACTTTGATAATAACTTTGATAACACTAGGCGCCACCATTTTTGAGATCCACATGCCACTATACTTTTCTTATGGGTTTCGGCCTTCTAAACACGAATATCGCAATAGAAACCTTTTTCTGTGGATAGGTTTCTGAGATATGACCTTTTACAAACTATGCAAAACTAGGTAATTTAATTATCTTTAATTTAGTGTTTCAGTTTTAGAAATTTATCAATGCGTTCTCGAGATAGGTAGATATTTATGACACTATCTCTTTGAAAAACGGGAAAAATGTTTAAAAAATCATATCTCAGAAACCTATCCATAGAAAATTTCTTTATTGCAATATTCGTGTTTAGCAGGCCAAAGTCCATAAGAAAAGTATAGTGGGATATGGATCTCAGAAAATTTTTTGTATTTTGGCGCCTAATGTAATTTGTATATCAATCAGGGATAAAAATAATCATTAACATACTGTTTTTCTCGAAACCTGTTGTCATTATCACATTTTAATAGAAATATACACTTAAAGATAACCTTATTTAGAATTCTTAATAACAATACAAAAAAATGTATATTAAAATAAATGGATTTCACAAAAAAAAATTTTTTTTTTTCGAAACCAATTTAGTTTTTTTCAAAATTTTCCGATTGGGGCACGTTTGGGCAAAATGTTTTTCTTCTATTAGTATTATAAGATATCCCACAAAGTAACCAATACCTTTCTATAGGGGCGTAACGCGGCGAACACTTTCGTTTATTCCATTTTCACTGATCCAAATTTTTCAAAAATATAAATTTTCAATGATTTTTTAAAATATTAGGCATGAAATTTTTTCAAAGTTTTAAGTTTATTCTAATTGCATATGCTTCGATTCAATATATGAAAATATAAAACAACTTAAATTACTTGTACAGATAATACAAAAAATGTTTGAATTTGGGTCAAAATTTTACTATTTTTTTTGTAAAATTTTTGCCAAACTTTCAAGGCGTTAAAAATGAAAAAAAAATGTTTAAGAAAAAATTGACATCGCAGTTTTTTTCATTTATCTATCTTTAATAGGTATTTGAAGTAAAATATGTTTTTCAAACATCTTTAAAAATGAGGTTTTGGCCGCCTTTTTCATGTTTGGAACCAATGTGCGGCCGTCACCTCTCTGCAGACAATGGCAAACCTCAGAGAGTGAAGTAAAAACTGCCATGAAAATGCTTTTTGAGTTCAAATATTTCACAACACGCACATCACAATTGATCATAAGAAGCTCGCTCAAAGTTCTTTCAAGGGCTGAAATGGCCATTTCGTTTCTGTTTTTTTTTTTATTTCCAACCATTTCAGCCCACGGATGACTATCGCTAGAGTCGAAATATTCGAGAAGTCATCATAACATAAACCAAATATTATGTTGTGGAAGCGACCTGTACAACTTTTTTTCGTGAGGTGCCTTAGTATACACACATACATTTTTTACAGATAGATAGATGAGCAGAAAAAGTATAAGCCGGGTATAAGCTAGTATATGTATATAGTGACCGCCACTTGGTTCCTTTGCACCTACATACCCAGTTTCACTATAAAAATGTGTACAGCTCAGAAATTATAATGATTTCTGAAAAGTTGGAGAAGATAAAGTGCGACACGTCCATTTTTTAACGGTTTCGGGCAGTAACCATATGAACTAAACTACCAAATTTTAGTCTTCTACTGTAAAAACCGTCTGATATATATACTTTTTACGGATTTGTGGGCGGTAAAAGTGGAAGTGCCAACACTTATATATAAAATGACCGACACTGGGAGCCATAGCACCTACATACCAAGTTTGACTATCAAAACATTCAAATTTCAGAAATTAAAATTATATCTGAGAGTGAGCGTATGAACTTAATTACCAAATTTTAGTATTGAACGATCAAAATCGTCTGATTTATAGAAGTTCTATTGATTTGTAGGTGGTAAAAGTGGGCGTGGTAAAATTTATATATATATATATATATATTGACCACCACTTAAAGCACCTGCATATCGAGTTTGACTATCAAAGCGTGTACTACTCAGGAATAAGCATGATTTCGAAAAAGTAGGCGTAGATATAGTGCGACCACGTCCATTTTTTAGAACAGTTGCCGACAGTAAACATTTGAACGAAATTACCTAATTACCTACCTATAAATCTTAGACTGAAAACCGTCTGATATAAAGCATTTTTACTGATTTGTGGGCGGTAAAAGTGGGCGTGACAACATTTATGTGTATATAGTCACTGTCACTTGGACCCATAGCACCTGCGTAGCAAGATTTATTATCAAAACGTGTACAACTCAGGAATAAGCATGATTTCAAAAAGGTGGGCGCAGATATAGTGCAATCACTCCCATTTTCTGTACAGTGGCCGACAGTAACCATATGAACTGAATTACTAAATCTTAGCTTTCTACGTTAAGAGCCGTCTCATATACAGCATTTTTGCTGATTTATGGGCGGTAAAAGCGGGCGTGACAACATTTATATATAAATATTGACTGCCACTTGGACCCATAGCACCTGCATACCAAGATTCACGATAAAAACGTGAACATCTCAGGAATTAAAATGATTTCCGAAAAGTGGGCATAGATATAGTACGACCACGCATATTTTCTTAACAGTCGCCGAAAATTATTATCTGAACAAAATTACCAAATTTTAAATTTATACGATTAAAACCGTCTGATATATAGCATTTTTTGGTTTGTGGCGATAGAGCAAATTTGGGTTGTATGAGAGGTACCACGCCCCCTTGTCCAATCAACACCAAACTTCACAGGAACACTCCAAAATGTTTCAGTCTCCCTGAAAATTTCATAAAGATTGGTTCGGCGGTTTTGGAGTCTATACGTGATACACACATACAAATATACCCACATACCCACATACATACATTCATTTTTATATATATAGATAGATAGTATAGATTTATTGGCTCAACACCAATTTTGAAAGTTATTCAAATCAGACTGCAAAAGCAAATGTAATTCAGATCAGGCAACCTTAAATAGCTTAACATCATCAGCTCTAAAGAGTGTTGAAGAGCATCATCAGAGTGCTCTAAAAAGTTGGGAAGATTATTAATAAATAAAACAAACAGACGCGGGCCAAGGTGGCTGCCTTGTGGTACCCCAGAAAAATTTTGTTGCGGCTTTTGAAAATATTTTTTATATAAGGATAGAGTGGGATCGACCTAAGAGATAGTCCTCAAGCCAGGATAACAAGGATGAATGAAATCCCATAAGATTAAGCTTTCTCACTAGGACTCAGCGCTGAACCCTATCCAAGGGCGTAGCCAGTCTTTGACCTAGGGGGGGCCAAAGGTTATCAAAATGAAAACGCACAATTAAATTTAAATTACTTATAATTTAGTTTTACACAAATAAAATCTTTCTGGGAACTTCAGAAAATCTCTGCAAAACATTGTCTACAAACATTGTCTCCACCAGTTTGCGATGCACGCTGAGCATACACAGGCCTTCAAGCGGCCTTCTATCATTGTTGATCACAGTCACGTTTTGACACGTCTGAATATACTGAAAGTCCTTTTTATAGATGCAGTGCTGTATGGTGTTGTGTACGCGTTGTAAATAAAATACTGTTTGTAGCGTTCAATTTATATTCAAGTATTTATTTCAAATAATTTAATCTAAGAAAGAATTACACGTGTGTTCTGCTTGGCTTGTGTTACAAGAGAGCGAGCGACCAGAAGGCCCGTTCAGCACGTCAAGCATTTGACGTCTTACAATACTAGTGTTGTTAGACATAAAAAAAGATTTTAGAGAATAGTAATAAACTAAATAATTAAATGTACAGTAATAAACTTAACAATTTTCCAATTTAAGAAAAATTTTATTATCTGTTATTCACTTTTCATATTTTAGTCTATCTACGAGTTTTTTAATTCTACAACACAATAGGTTCTGATACCAAGGTGGTATTTTTATCATTCTTTGAATCACCTTCAATTGCCTCTGCATAACTGGTCGTTGAGAGTTGTTGTTGCTCTTCAAACGTTTCGCTGAGGTATGAAACATCTGATACATGATTTTCGGCGATGATATGCGCCGTTTTTCCGTCATCGAGCTTAAAGTTATAATCCAATAAACCGGGTCTTTCACTAACTTCTCCAAAGTTCCACTTATCGTTACCAATATAGTTTCTTACTGCAACACTTTCCCTCTTTTTGAATTCTCTACAAGTGCTTTTCTGATTCACAAACTCTTGCTTCTTTTTTAATTCCGGTACTAAAAGCGAAAATTTAGTACGCAATGGGTAGAGAAAATAATTTCTGATGGAGACTTTCGTGTATCTGGGTGTGGAGTAATTCGATAGTGTAAAAGAATATTACCCAATTTAGTGCTAAGATCTTGATCTTTGTCTCTTAAACAACGTAATTTCTTTTTCAACGTTTGTACATAACGTTCTGCTTCCCCATTTGTTGCAGGATGGTACGGTGCGGTGTGCTTATGTGCAATGTTATATCTTTCGCAGAAAGATTTGAATTTACTATTTGTAAATATTTGTAAAGTTGTAATAATTTACTATTTGTAAAGTTGTAAATATTTTACACAATACTGAAATCGTTGTATCCGTCGTAATATTTTTCAAAATATAAATTTACGGCCACATTGAAAATGCATATCACGAATTCCATGTCACGCACTGTTACAGCGTGCGAATAATTGTAACTGATTTAGTTAAGAAGAAATTTTTGCGAAAATTTTTTTTGCAATTTTTATTAATTAATTTTACGCTCTATTTAAAACGTGTTAAGGTTTTTTCAATCCGCTTGCGAATTTCGGTGATATTAAGTAAAATGTAGCGTACGCACGTGGTACAAAATTTACCCTTGAAAAATTTGATGTCTGCTTCTATCTGAAATTTCTGCGAATCGACTTCAGATAGAATTTTCATATATTTTACAGCTATAAGAGGTTATCCTAGATTATATTGGTAGTGAAGTTATTTGAAAAAAAAATTTCTAAAATTATTTTTTCAACTTTTAACACCGTCACGCACATGTTACATTCGTCACGCACAATTACTCCGTACGTTGATATTACTTGTTATCTTGGAGTACATTTACTAAAAACGAAAATGTAATACAAAATGATTAAAATTTTCTTATTTTTTAAATTTTTTTTATTGGAAACAAAAAAAAAAACAATAATTCATTAAGCAAACTTAAAAAATAACAACATAAAACTTAAAAATGTTTGAAGTATGTATGTATTCAAATGTTCATGTAATTCAAATATTCGGTTTTGAAACATTGTGTGGACTTGTAAGTAAAGCGAGAGAAAAGACAATTGTGTGAAACTTCTACAAAGTGTTTTAATTGGAGCTTTTGAATTCCGGGCAAACGAGAATGCTCCCATATTGGATTAAGTTGTATGCGAGTAACTATTATGGATTCCTTATTTTTATAGAATATTTTAATATTTTTAAATTTGTCGGTTGCGCAATTGGCAAAATCTTCTGCAGTATGAATTGTTGTTTGGCGCGACTTTATTTGCGTCCAAACACATCTTTTTACGATAGCTCCAATACCATCAACAGCACCCTTGCCGTGTGATGTTGCGAAGAATGACCAAGTAATTTCAACATTGTAAATTGATTGAAGCATTATTAAACTTGACAGAACAAATTTATTTTTGAACTGAGCAGCGCAGCCATCAGAAAAAATGTAAAATTTCTTTAATATAGGAGTTTTCATAATCAAGAAATCTAAAATTGTTCTTATGAAGGTGAATACCGAATATTTATCATGACTCAAATCATTACTAATAATGGCAATTGACTGAGTTTCATTTTCCGTCCAGACGCAAGAAGTGAACACTGTGACTTGCTCATAAGAAAAATGAGCAGCTTGCACTTCATCCTGCAAAACTATAGAAAAATTTTCTGCGAAGTCAACTTGAATTATAGCCTCGTCTTGATTAATTGTTTCTTTTATATTTTTAAAGTGTTTTGACTGAACATTGTTTACGTAACAGTGCATCTTGAATTTTGGCAGTTGTGCTTGCAGCTCTTCTATTGCTCTGGCTACAGATGATTTGAATTCATTTTCTTGAACTCGACCATTTTCATTATTTTTCTTCCATTTTTTCCAAAATATGTTTGTATCGTAATCAAACAGTAATTGTAACACATCGTTGACATTATCCTCGCAATCGCGGCATCTTTCCAACATACAATTTTCATTGTCCACATCACAACAAACCTCGTTTAAAAGTTGCTTATACGTCAATGGAAACCCGTCAATGTTTTTTAGGGCTAAGCATAAATTTATAAAGTTAGCGTGTATTTGGCAGACACAAACATTGTGTGGTGTATCTCTCACAACGATGACATTTTGGGGGCGTAATTGAAAGAATTTTGAACGCCCTACTTTGTCATCTACATTAATGTCCTCACAATATATTTCATACGCTTCGTTTATTGACATAATCATGTACCGTTTTTGCGTTAAAATTTTGTTATTGTTTACTTTTACCGAAACTACATCAGATTTTCCAGGTGCTTGGTATGAAATGTAATCTTCATTATAAAATTGGACAACTTTGGTGTGCAAAGCCCTCTCTGCTTTAATAGCCGCGTGATCTTTTTTCTTTTTATTTTCTAATTTGTTTAATTCAGACGACAGTTCGGGGTAAAATTCATCGCATAGCTGTTTTATTATTATTTGTTTTCGGTGCAAGCTTTCAGGTAAAGTTTTGCGAACCCGACTAACTGCTTTAAAAAAAGATTGTTTCGTTTTATAGTTCATACAATTTGACTCCGGATGTTCAGATAAACATTTTTTTTAGCGCGATACTGACGCATTCTTTCATTGTTTATATTTTTTTGCTCTCTGTTTGTAGCTCTATTTATGTTCTTTCTTGGCTCATTTTTCAATTTAGCTCGGTAATTTCTCATTCGTTGGCGATTATTCTCTTTATGCTCTTCCCATTTTATTTCATTTTGCTTTTTTTTATCACGAAAACGTTTCATTCGTTCCTTTCCATTCATTTTCTATAATCAAAATCAAAAATGTCTAAATAGTACATTGTAATACAGAAAATAGTGTAACATGTGCGAAACGCGTGGAATTTTTTTCAGTGGAGATAGTAAAAAAAAAATTGTTTAAATCGGCTTTGCTATCTAGATATCCACACATAACAGCATTTTCTGGAACAAATTTCTTATATTAAAGTCTGCATTGAAACATATATCAATTTTGTCACGCACATGCTACATATTTTCTTCAATTGTTTAACTGCACTTACCACGGAATGGCGTTGATAATTATTAATACCTATATGTATACGATTATAAGCAAAAGACTTATAAACTTGAAACAAATAATTTTTTTCAAATTGTTGCAATGAACAGCGCACGAACTCACGGCAAATAGCACGATAAAACTGCAAAATTTTCGCTCAACTTATTCACCACGTGAAAGTAAAAGAAAGCAAAGAAAAACTACCGTTATCTTGAAAAATTCAACTTGGAAAATATTGTCGGAATTCGATAGAATATATTCTATATAATTTCTCTTCTCTCTTTGCAATTTGGTTTTCCACCTATGCGGTTGACTTTTTGGTGGAATTCGTGATATATTAAAAGCAAAAAATAAACACCTATAAATGGTCTGGTAAAATCTAGGTGCAAGCGCTCCCATGGGTGCATAGGGTAACACCAATGGTGTGTTTTAAACTTTTGAGGATTATTTCTAGTTTTGCAACAGCTTTGACAGTTTAGTACATATTTTTCAATATGCTGATCTAGTTTTGACCACCAGCAGAAACTACGTGCCAGCTCTTTCATCCTAGTGACACCAAAATGTGCGGAATGCAAATCAGCTAGAACAATCGTTTGTAATTGTATGGGTATTACTGCACGCATACCACGCATAATACAACCTCCTTGTATTAAAATTATTTTTGATTAATCCCAAACCTAGTTTTGGAGGGTATATTACCGCCTTGTTGTAATCCTTGGAGTAAAAGACATAAAATTTCATCTTTAGCGATTTCTTCTGGTATATACTTCGCAGTAATAGGCATAGTTTCTATTTGACTAATCTCAAACAAATCTGATTCTTCTAATTGTACTGAATTGGTTACTGGGACAGGCAATCTTGACATTGCATCAGCATTTCCGTGGCGCTCTAATCGCTTATATTTGATTGTAAAATTTATTTTTTATTTATTTATTTTTTTACTTTACTTTACAAACTTTACTCAGCAGCAAAAATCTGCACCAGCGGCTTTGGTCCTTATATAAAATGAAATGACGACCGTACAAAAATTGGAAAAATTTTTTTACACCGAATATAATTGCGTATGCTTCTTTATCGATTTGCGAAAACTTTCTCTGTGATTCTAAAAGAGTTTGTTGAACCTTTCCTTACCATCAGAATATATATGGGAAAGCAACGTTTCAACTCCCACTGGAGATGCACCAGTGGACGAACAAAGTGGTTTATCCTTGGCATAGTGCACCAAAAATTTTTCCGAAATCATCTCACTTTTAATCTTATTAAAAGCTTTTTCACACTCATTTGACCATTTGAACGGGCTGTTTTTTCTGAGCGGAACATGCAGTGGTTCAAGCACATCAGCGAGGTTTTGAAAAAATCGACCATAGTAGTTTTGTAGATTCCTCTTTTGTCAATTTTGAATCCACAGTATTCAATGTATTCTTGAAAATAAACCGATTTTTTGCATTGATACGCAGCCCGTAAGAACTCAACTTAGAAAAAACTTCTTCTAATCTAGCTAAATGAATTTTATCATTTGGCCCTGTAATGCATACGTCATCAATAAAAACTCCGACCCCCTCAATGCCTCGTAAGATCGATTAAATTTTTCTTTGCCATTTCGCGAGCGCACATCTAAGCCCATATAATATCCGAGTACATTCGAAAAGACCTTTATGTGTGGATAAAGTCAGCTTCATCTGATCTTCCTCTCTAACTTTCCACTGCAGGTAGGCACGCCGAAGATCTACCTTTGAAAATTTCTCACCTTAAATGGAGCAATAAATAATTCATTAGATGTAAGAAGAGGATGCTCATCAATGATCACACATTTATTAAGGCCAACCTTAATATCGCCGCCCAGCCTAATTCTTCCATTTGCTTTAACGCTTGGCACAATTGAGGTTGACCCCAATCACAATCACAATTGATCACTGTGATCAATTTTAATCAATACACGTTGAGCGACTAAGTCGTCAATTTCTTGCTCAATACGATCCCTAAGCGCAAATGGTATAGGAAGATGTTTAATAAAAATAGGTTTTGAATGTGGTACCAATTCAATTGCAGCTGGTTCACCCTTAACTTCACCTGGATCATCACTAAACAAATTACTGTATTTTTTTAAAACCATTGGTAGATCAAGCGGGCACGTTGTAGAAGTTTGTGAAGTAACATATATATTGTTTTTTACCTGATTGTGATTTGTTTTAATTTGTTATCTATTCAGTTTAACACTTTTGTTCGATTTATCAAACGCTTCATTTAATGGTACACCCTCGTACGCATGTAACCACTCTATTCCAAACAGATCATGTTTATCCGACTCTACATCGTATAATTTTAAGCCCTTATTTTTAAACGTGCTCCCAGCAGAAATATTTGGAAGACCAACAACAATCTCTGCAACTCCATAGACCTGTAAATACGAATTATTATAAAGGGTGGTTAAATTTGGAGGGCCGATGTTGAATGAGAACCACACCTAAACGTCAAGTTTTTTTCTGCATTTCATTTGACATTTCTCAATTCCAGACTAACTCAATTTAAACCATGGAAAGATACACAATCGAGCAAAGCGTTAAAGTTATTCAGGCTTATTATGAAAATGGGCGTTCAAATCAAAATGCATATCGTGCACTTCGTGATTTTTTTCGGTCAATTTAATAGTCCAAATGTGCGTACAATCGGAAAAATCGTGCGAAAATTTGAGCAAACCGGGTCTGTAGGAGATGTGAAAACACCAGTGCATGCTCGTACAGCTCGTACAGAAGATATTGTATTTTTTCCAAAATGAGGCCGGTCAGGCAGTTACTGTGAATGGTGTTCGCTATCGTGAGATGATAACGAACTTTTTATGGCCCGATTTGGAAGATATGGATGTGGACGATATGTGGTTTCAGCAGGACGGTGCCACTTGCCACACAGCTAACGAAGCAATGGCTCTTTTGCGCGACAAATTCAATGGCCGTCTTATCTCACGTGGTGGCGAATTCAATTGGCCGCCAAGATCATGTGATTTGACACCGTTGGACTTCTTTCTTTGAGGATATTTGAAAGAAAAGGTGTACGTCGATAAACCAGCAACAATTCAAGAGCTAAAGGATGAGATAATTCGGCACATTAACGGCATAGAACCTCACTTATGACTCAGCGTCATCGAAAATTTGGACTATCGGATGGAGGTGTGCCGCCGAGGTCGCAGCGGCCATTTTGACGATATTTTCCTCCATACATAATTGAACCATACCAATATTATCATAATAAAAATAAATGACAATAATTTCTTAAATAATTTGTGTTTTATTCAAAATCAACATCGGCCCTTAAAATTTAACCACCCTTTATGTAGTTAGTTTAATATTAGCATTTTTAATAGGAATATTTCCGAAGCTATTGAGAAAATCTTCATGGCCCATTACCGACTCTCCGGCCCCACTGTCAATTTCGATTTTAATCAATTTGTTTTCAATTAGAACATTAATCCAAAATTGGTTAAAAATTCAGCACTTTCACTTAACGTGTTAACATATACTAAGGGGTTTTCTTTAAAATATTCGTGGTCATCTTACTGATTGATGTAAGTATTTTTATTTTTATGTTTTCTTAAACAAACTTTCGCAAGATGACCACGTTTATTGCAATATCTACAAATAGTTTTAATATGCGCGCAAACATTTACTAAGTGTGCGCCGTCACATCGATAACATTTCACAGTTTTATTTTCTTGATTTGATTTTGAAAACCTTTTGTTGTTTTTCATTTCGCTCCTATGGCTATAATTTCTATTGATGCTTGACCGCTCTCGCCTATCTCGATGAACAGCATTAATTTGTGACTTGTTAATAACGTTTTCATTTAATTGCACGGAATTTTGTTGAGACATTTCAAGACTCGTAGCAATTTCCACTGCTTTCTCGAAAGTAAGATTTTTTTTTCGGCAGAATAGCAATATAGTCTCGGACAGCTTCCCCTTCGGCCTGCTTTCTATGATCAAATTTATAATATTCTGCCACCTCCATCGTTTGTGGATTGTAATGCTCTCGTAAAACCTTAACTAGTTCTTCATAAGTTTCCTTTTGTGGCTCGACCGGAGAAATACCATCGCATAGCAAATCGAACGTATTTGGACCAATGTAATGCAGCAAATAGTTCACCTTGGAACTCAGGTCCGTAATTTTAAAAATGGAAAATGCACCTTTTAAACGTTGAAGCCAACGTTCGAACTTACTTTAAGTTTCGTCGAAAAATTCTGTTGAGAAATTTTGCGGCACTCCGCCAGTAGGCAATGTAGATGTAGATGTTCCAGCCGCAACAGCTGGCTTACCAGCAGAATCACTTGGCATTTTGCTTCTTTCCTTTGGGAAACAGGAGCAGTTTCCCTCGGCAGCAGCAGCAGAAATTAACACCCAGATGAAGTCGGCGTAAGTAGCACCAGGTTAGGCACGTGTTTCTCGATTTAATATGTAGTATGGGATAGCTTGTCAACTTTTGCAATTTCAATCCCATCCTCGTCTCCAATTGTTGTGTATGTGTTGTAAATAAAATACTGTGTGTAAGGTTCAATTTATATTCAAGTATTTATTTCAAATAACTTAATCTAAGAAAGAATTACACCTGTGTTCTACTAAGCTTGTGTCACAAGAGAGCGAGCGACCGTTCAGCACATCAAGCATTTGACGTCTTACAATACTAGTGTTGTTAGACATAAAAAAAGAATTAAGATATTAGTAATAAGCTAAATAATTAAATGTACAGTAATACACTTAACATATGGCATTGCTAAAGTAATTTGAATGCCTTTGTTTACATGTGTATAAAACGTAGAAGATGGTTTATATTAATCTATCAAATTAACTTCTAAGATTGGTTTGTTTGATCATAATAAACGCCAAAGCTGTATTTCCACTTCCGCTGTAATCCGCTTTGCCAAATGCATATTCAAAACGACTGGATTAGTGTTGAGTAGATTTGAGGGATGCAACAACGTTAAATAAAAAGCAGGTGAGCTATCTTCGCTGAATCTTGTTTCAAATTATGATATTAATAAATCTAGATACGGCACATACAAAGAACCCCTGAAGTATTCCCTTAGCGACGCAGCTGGATGATCCGCTCTATGTTATTGGCAACCAACTATACGCGGAAGGCGTAAATCAACATTTAAAGCGTCAGCTATATTTATTGCTAAGCAGTTGCATTAGCACAGTTAATTACATCCAAGTGTTTCGACAGCAGTATATTGGCCACCGGCTCAAAAATCTGACTGTATTTGGCAATAAAGCTTAACGCCAGAAGAAATATGGTCTGTTCATCAGCAAAAAGCAATTGGAAAGCAGCTTTTCTTGTGCCAGCAATTCCTTCGTGGGAGAGCTTTTCAAGACCGGCCATTATGCCTATAAAATGTCCCTTAAACAATGTTATGATGTTGTATTTTTGTGACCATCTAGTTTTACACAATAAAGGTTTGGAGAATAATTTTGGCGCAGAGTGATTCTCTAAAACAATTGATATCTTTTACTGTGCCAACACAGAAGATACACAGGAAAATTGAAGGTACAGCGCAAGCTTATGATTTATTTACAACATATAATATAGTTCCTGGCTTGACAAAGTTTTCGGCATGGTTAACTCAATTATAACGTTTTTTGGACTATGACATTGAGAAGAAAACTAGCGTTATGCTATTTAACTTCTAGGGTGGGGCAGCTGCCCCACTTTTATCCCCTGTATACGCCCATGACCCTATCAAAGGCTTTAATAAAATCACTGAAGATGACATCGATTTCGTTGCCATTTTCCATTTCGTTTTTAATGAAATGAGAAAATAATGTTAAATTTGTGGATGTGGGCTTCGCAGAAACCACACCATGCTAATATTCCGATATAGAGTATTTAAAAGCGTCATATACACGTATTTTAACTAATGACTCAAACAATTTTGGAATTAAAGGAAGTTTAGAAATTGGCCTATAGTTGGGGTTTATGGATTGGAATTATAAGAGTGTTTCTATATATCTAAAAATTATCCCTTTTTCAGTGATATATTCAATATAAATGCTAGGGGCTGGGCTAAGGTACTTGCACAATTTTTAAGAAAGATTGGATGGATATTGTCAGGACCAATATCTTTGTTAGTGTCAAGAGACAATAACTCTTGAAAACATCTCCCTCTGAAAGAAACAAATAACCCATATCTGTTATAGGGTTACCATAGTCACGAATGAGAAAATTAGATAGAAAAAAGTCAGCGAACAGGTTGCAAACGTCTTCAATGTTATTCGTTATTTTATCGTTGAAAGACATGTTTTTAGGCAGTTCTTTTGTTTTCCCCTTTTTGTTAACAAAATTCCAGAACGTTTTGGGATTGCATCCTATAAATGATTCTATTTCTGAATTTAATTTATTTACCATTCAGTAGAACAAATTATATGGCTGCTGCTCCTAAAAACCGCATGAGTACCTTTGTTAACAATGTCAATGGTGTTTTCTCCTTTTTGCTTACAAAATTTCAGAAGGTTTTGGGATTGCATCCTATATATGATTCTATTTCTGAATATAATTTATTTACCATTCAGTAGAACAAAATATATTTGCTGCTCCTTTAAAACGCATGAGTACCTTTGTTAACAATTGTCAATGGTTTCAATGGTATTTTATCAAAAAGTCAACTCAATAGTAAATTAAAACAGTTGTGTAATAATATCTATGTACATGCATGGTTAGTTGTTACGTCTTGTGCGGTCCATGAGTCCAACCTATGCATTGGTGGGTACATTTTTTCCGCATTAACTTGTTTGGGGTCACTAGAATCCACAACATTGATATTTTTCAATGATTACTGGGCCGTGGCTTCTTATAGGTTAATGATGAGAAAGTGCGAGAAAGCTAAGTAGCTGAACTCTGTTGCTATTCCATGGTTCAATGTCAGATACATGCTTCCTGTAAAGAGATTTCTTGACAGAATTATAATCTTTGCGCGCTTGTAAATAACTTTGCCGATAAGACATGTCAATTTTACTTTTTTTAAATAATTTATTCATTTGATTCTTTAATTTAGACAGTTTTTTACTGAACCATTCCCACTTCGAACTATTTTTGAGTTTTTTCTTTATGGCGACAAAACTAATAAAAGCTTCATTAACAACATTTATTAAAAATTCATAATTTTGTAACAAATTGACACTAAAAACTGAACTTCAATTCAGACTAGGTTAAAGACTAGAAATTGCTATGTAGTCCGCCATTTTAAAAGCAAACACAAAGGTGTCTTCTTCTTAGACTTGTTTATCTATAGTTAGAAAATCTAATTTGATTAATAACGCTCTATGGTGAAAGCTATTATTAGACAAAGGGAATTTCGCTTCAACACATTTAGGATTAAATTAAAGAAAAGAAAATACTAAATCCAAAATTGTATATAAATTGTTTCTAACAGAATTCTACTGAGGCTACATCAACCCCAATGAAAAAATAGAGTCTTAAAAATCTGATTCCATGATATTACTCATTGCGTTAGGGATCAAGCTCAAAACCTCATCAGATGTGTCTTGTAGCTTTATTTCCTCACAGCGATACAAAGCACAGACGGCGATTAAGACTCCACCTCCTCGGGTTAAGCCCGTTGATGTTAAGAACGATCACGTCTAAAAACTCAAATTGGTCTCCGATAAGGCAATAACATCACAAGTGCAATTAGCAAGATTCAGGAAAGAATTTGTCGTCTTTGTATGTAAACCACCAGCATTTTGGTAGAATAATTCAAGATTTCTGCACAGGGCAAAATTGTGCAGCATATTCAGAGAACGTCGATAAAGGGGGATTCAATTGTGCAGACTCTGTACCGACGAGAGCATGACGTTTTTTCAAACATTATGAAATGGTTTGGCACGTACACCCGCAGGTCAAAAGTTTGAATTAAAGACAGGTTTTATGAGATTTGATGGTAAAGCTAGTTTGAAGCCAATAAATTTGGAGTTAGGCCCATGCTTCTTAGCTAAACTAAAGCAGGAGATTTCCGTCGAAGAAATATTAGCTTTAGAAGAGACATAATTTATATTATGTATTATATTATGTATATGTATTATATTATATTATATTATGTATTATGTTATGTAATAACATAATTCATAAGTAGTAGAAGATCGAAAATAACATTTTTGAGTAAAATTAACATATGTTGTGATTGAATGAAAATATTATAAACAAAAATCATATGTTCTAAAGTATAAATATCCCTTTCAAACCGTGATGTATCGATTGTGCGGGTAAGTTTCAGTCTCAGTATCCTCACTAATTTTTGACGAATGTTTAAAAGATCGACATGTGTCGATTGTGCTGTTTGTTGCTTATGTTCGCTTCTCACATTGTTTCGCCAATCGATTTACTGATGCTTAAATATTAGCGGAATTCTTGCTTCACATTTTAATTTTGTCAAAATGAGCCGCAGAAGTAAGTTGTGCTTAAATTATTAAAGTACCAATAACGAAAAATAAGTGAAGTGGACAAAATTAAACTTAAAAAATACTCAATTTTTATAAATCAAAAAGACTGAGGTCAATTATAAAAATAATTTGAAAAATTTATTTCAAGGGGATTTCCTTATTTCCAAAAATAATATTAATAATAATAATAAATAATTTCTAAAAACACATGAAGGATATGAAAATAGAAAAACCTAGGTATTGAATATGTTTTCATATCATGCAAAGACCATATATTCCAAAAATCATAAAAAAATTCTTTGTAGTTTGGCATCAGGTCTGAAAGGGATAAAGCAACATAGTGTGTGTGAGTTAATACAATACAAGTGAGTAGCATAATCATGTGTTGCAATTGAGTGCAACAAAACAAAGAAAGAGATGCAAATGTTAACATAATCATATGTTCTAATAAGTAATAGAAGAAAGTGTAAGCAAGTGATATGATCACGTGATGATGTAATATTGAGTGTAATAATGTAACATGTAAAATTAATTGCAGCATAAAATAGAAGAAGTGCATGTGAACAATTGAAAGTGTTAATTGAAATCACTAAATTAATGGCAATAGTGGTTGCGTTGGTACTCTACCTATGAGTACCCTACAGTATGATCACCGCCGACACTATTAGAACCAGGAGCTGAATTCAATAAATTTGGACATGGCCCTAACAGAACACACATTAGAAAAGAGAACATCTTCAATAACGGCAGACGTGGCAGCCAAACCACAAGAATGAGCGAGAGCCGGAGCAGCGATATCAGTAAAAGACGCTATTTACATAGATATAGATAAGATGTAGATATAGATATAGATATAGATATAGATATAGATATAGATATAGATATAGATATAGATATAGATATAGATATAGATATAGATATAGATATAGATATAGATATAGATATAGATATAGATATAGATATAGATATAGATATAGATATAGATATAGATATAGATATAGATATAGATATAGATATAGATATAGATGTAGATATAGATATAGATATAGATATAGATATAGATATAGATATAGATATAGATATAGATATAGATATAGGTATAGGTATAGATATAGATATAGATATAGATATAGATATAGGGTGTCAAGGGGTGGACACTGTGAGGTGAAAGCGTCTGATTGCTTCAACCTGGCGGAGCCAGCTCGATATTCACAGTTAAACTCCAAGTCTACTCTCATGCTTCCACATAGATGTTTGTGTGCTAGCACGCTTGTCTGATGACAAGTGCTTCCCCGTGGTGTCACCTGGGCGCTGTGTTGCCAACCGGCAGCATGGTGGCGGATGAGAGAGGCGAAACCCAAAAACCCAGAAGCGTCTGACCCATAGTGGGCGGCTTACTGGTCTGCGTCTGTACTGTAGCGGTCGGCAGTATTCACACCTGTCTGCAAGTATAAACGGATAAGGGAAGGTCACCCCGAAAATAAACCTTTTACCAGGAATGTCGTCTAATAACGAAACTACTCCAGGTAGCAACCACAGTAGTGGAAATCCACCCGTGGGCACTCCCACGGTCGAGGCAAGGATTCTGGAGGCCTCAAGCAACATTTCTGCCCCAAAAACTGCTGCAGCGGTGGCACACTTGGCCGCTGCACCAGTCCGAGCTACGAGTGAAAGCAACCCAATTAAAACCCATTTAAAATGAGTTCCAAGGTCCAGCGATCGCCTTCCAAAGGCACACCCGGAGGCATGCAGATGCAGCCACAGTTGAGAGAGTCACAAAAAGCAGCGGCAAGCACTGTTGAAAATGACCTGATCACCGCAAGGATGTGTAAGCTGAAATTATACATCGATGGTCTAGCAGAGTATGTGAAGAGCAGGTCCAATGTTCATCACGAAATTAAGAGGCTTATTAACCTCTCTAAACTTGCGTATGCAGATATCGAAAGAGAATTCCATGCATCAGATGACGCAAAAGAGCGGAAGTCACATTTAGAGGCTTCCAAACCATACAGCGATGCTCCCCGTTCCCATAAGAGCTGCCAGACGGATCCGATATTTTCGAAAACCCTGATGGCAACCCCCAAAAGGGCAAACGAGCATAACAGTGGCTTACGACAAAAGTCACCAAAGAGAGCTAGAGTGCAACGGCCGGTTGTCCAAGAATGCACACCCAACCCTTGCCTTCCTAAAGGAGCAATGCCCTCCCCGCAGCAACAATCATCCCAGATGAAGTGCAACATTACGGCATGGACAAAGTTTATCAGCGAGGCTAAAAAGCGTAAAAAACCACCGCGAAAATTAGCGAGACCGGACGCAATCGTGGTTGCGAAAGTTGGCGAGCTTTCATACAGTGACATCATCCTAAAGATGAAGCAGGAAAAGTCACTCGAAGGGTTCGGAGAGAATGTCTCTAGAATCAGGCGCACAGAAAAGGGGGAAGTGCTGATCCAGCTGAAGTGTTAAACTACCCGGACGACCCAACAATTGAAAGAGGAGTTCGATACGGTATTTAAAGGTCATACTGAGACGAAAACGCTTACAGAAGACACCATGGTCGAGATTAAGGATCTAGACGAAGTAACGACGGTTGAAGATGTGCGTATTGCAATTCAGAAGCTACTAGGCGAGGATAAAGTGACAAACGTCAAGCCACTGCGTAAAGCATACGCTGGTACCCAAACGGCAGTCGTAAGCCTACCGGCACCACAGGCGAAAAAGCTGACGGATAGTGGAAAACTCAAGGTTGGCTGGGTTATCTGCAGAGCCCGGGAAAAGGTTTCTCCCACCAGGTGTTTCAGGTGTCTTGATTTCGGGCACACAGCAAGAAACTGTAATAGTACAGACCGAAGCAAGTGCTGTATGAAATGCGGCAGCGAAGGCCACAAGGCCAAAGAGTGCGGAGCAGTTGCTAGCTGTCTAGCAAAGGAGCGCAAGGACTCCAACCATCGCGCAGGAAGCTGGAGGTGTCCGTCCTTCCAAGAAGTCAGTCAGCATAAGCGTAGATGAGATTTCTGCAGTTGAACCTCAACAACTGTCGCGCAGCCCAAGACCTTCTAGCGCAAATTATTAGAGACCAGTGTATCGATTTGGCAATATTGAGCGAACCATAAACCTGTAAAACTCCTGGAGTCTGGACGGACACTCTTCCCGCAACAGCCAGCGATCCAGCCCATTGATGAGTATGGCGAATTGCAACCCACCCCAATGGTTACAGAGGAAGAGATTGTAGCAACAGCAATGGGTACAAAGAACGACAAGGCACCAGGTCCTGATTGTATTCCAAACCGCGCACTAAAACTCGCCATTACTTTGCAGCCATATGCATTCACGCAGCTTTTCAACGCGTGCCTAGTAGATGGCGTATTCCCAGCACAGTGGAAGACACAAAACCTAGTGCTCATACCAAAAGGTAGCGGCTACACGGACGCTCCGTCAGGTTACAGACCGATATGCCTGCTCGACACATTAGGGAAGATCTTCGAGCGAATATTGTGTAATCGTCTAGAAAAAGCTATTCAAGAAGGAGGAGGGCTTTCCACCCAACAGTTTGGGTTCCGAAAGTTTCACTCAACGACCGATACTATCAAGTTGGTCACGAGTATCGCACAGAAAGCAAGAGAAGGTAAAAGCTGGAGGAAGGGAGCAAAGCAGTACTGCCTCGTGGCAACACTCGATGTACGAAATGCTTTCAACTCCGCCAACTGGAACCAAATCATGATGGCACTAAGACATTTTGGAGTGCCAATTTACCTCACGAAGATAATAGCAAATCATTTCAGCGGAAGAGTTCTTCGCTATAAAACAGAAGAAGGAACAATGATCTACAATGTCTCCGGTGGAGTTCCCCAGGGGTCGGTTCTGGGCCCTCTGCTGTGGAACGTCATGTACGACGGTCTTCTCAGGCTTTCCGTACCAACAGGCGTCTAGATCGTCGGCTTTGCGGACGATCTAGCGGTTGTAGGTACAGCAAAACACCTGGAAGAAGTTGAGGCCCTTGTTAGTGTTACTATTAGCACTATCCAAGATTGGCTAAAGTCAGTGGGTCTTAGTCTGGCAGAGCACAAGACGGAGGATGTGCTCATCAGCAGCCGGAGGAAATTAGAAACCGCTAGCATAAGTACTCGCCCCACGGTGATAAAATCGAAGCCGTTCATAAAGTATCTCGGTGTAATAATTGACTCGCGACTATCACTTAAGCAGCATCTGCAATATAAACACATAAAAGCAGCCTAAGCATGTATTGCGCTATCGAGAATAATGCCGAACACGAGAGGCCCCAAACAAGCGCGCAGGACACTGCTGCTCAACGTAGTTCGGTCAATTATTATGTACGGCTCTACTATATGGGCCACAGCGATGAAGACGAAGTCTTACCGACGTGGCGTTGAGTCGGTGTACAGAATTGGCGCACTTAGAGTCTGCTGCGGGCTTAGAACAGTCTCCGAAGACGCAGCACTTGGTTTAGCCAGCTCGATACCTATCGACCTCCTCGTAAGCGAAACGCTGTTCGAAGCAAACAGCGAAAGCCCAACAGTTCGCAAAAGACTTGCACGGGAGAGAAGCCTGCTTAAGTGGCAAGATCGCTGGGATAGTTCAGTGAAGGGTAGGTGGACTCATCAGCTTATCCCTAACATAATTGATTGGTTTGGTAGATCCCATGGCTCCGTGAACTTCTACATCACACAGATTCTAAGCGGGCACGGTTGCTTCAGGGCATATCTGCACAAATTCAAACATGTAGCAGATCCATATTGTACCCATTGCAACGGAAACATACCTGAAGACGCGGCCCATGTTTTCTTTGAGTGCCCGAAGTTCCAAAATGCCAGACTTGAGGCTTCGATCAGTCTCGGCGAAACGGTGACTGAGCAAAACTTGGTTACCCTTATGCTAAGAAATTAGGCTAACTGGTTAGTGGTTTGCCCCCTAGCTCCACTGATCATTGACGAACTGCGAAGAGTTGAGCGTCTGCGAAATAGATAAGGTGTAGGTTAAAGACAAGCCCAGGACCATATTTTATAGAATACGGACACAAGTCAATCAGTTTCCGGCTTAGTGCTGTTCCCATGCTCCGTGAAGTCATGCTTTACGGCGGTCCCACGTTGCTTATACAAGGACGACGATTCAATGCGGAGGTTAGGTTTAGTGCGTAAGAATCGCACACTCCCACCTGCACGGTGGCGCCTTTTGAAGGTTCCCCCTTCGCGAATAAAATAAAAAAAAACAAAACAAAAAAGATATAGATATAGATATAGATAAAGATATAGATATAGATATAGATATAGATATAGATATAGATATAGATATAGATATAGATATAGATAAAGATATAGATATAGATATAGATATAGATATAGATATAGATATAGATATAGATATAGATATAGATATAGATATAGATATAGATATAGATATAGATATAGATATAGATATAGATATAGATATAGATATAGATATAGATATAGATATAGATATAGATATAGATATAGATTTAGATATAGATATAGAAATAGATATCGATATAGATATAGATATAGATATAGATATAGATATAGATATAGAAATAGATATAGATATAGATATAGATATAGATATAGATATAGATATAGATATAGATATAGATATAGATATAGATATAGATATAGATATAGATATAGATATAGATATAGATATAGATATAGATATAGATATAGATATAGATATAGATATAGATATAGATATAGATATAGATATAGATATAGATATAGATATAGATATAGATATAGATATAGATATAGATATAGATATAGATATAGATATAGATATAGATATAGATATAGATATAGATATAGATATAGATATAGATATAGATATAGATATAGATATAGATATAGATATAGATATCGATATAGTTATAGATATAGATATAGATATAGATATAGATATAGATATAGATATAGATATAGATATAGATGTAGATATAGATATAGATATAGATATAGATATAGATATAGATATAGATATAGATATAGATATAGATATAGATATAGATATAGATATAGATATAGATATAGATATAGATATAGATACAGATAAAGATATAGATATAGATATAGATATAGATATAGATATAGATATAGATATAGATATAGATATAGATATAGATTTTTTTTTTATTTTATTCGCGAAGGGGGAACCTTCAAAAGGTGCCACCGTGCAGGTGGGAGTGTGCGATTCTTACGCACTAAATCTAACCTCCGCATTGAATCTTCCTCCTTGTATAAGCCCCGTGGGACCGCCGCAAAGCATGACTTCACGGAGCATGGGAACAGCACTAAGCCGGAAACTGTTGGACTTGTGTCCGTATTCTAAAAGATTTGGTCATGGGCTTGTATATAAACTCTACTTTATCTATTTCGCAAACGCTCAACTCTTCGCAGTTCGTCGATAATCAGTCGTGCTAGGGTGCTAACCACTGACCAGTTAGCTTCATTTCTCAGCATAAGGGTAACCAAATTTTGATCAGTTACCGTTTCGCCGAGACTGACCGAAGCCTCAAGTCTGGCATTTTGGAACTTGGGGCACTCGAAGAGGACATGGGCCGCGTCTTCTGGTATACTTCCCTCGCAATGGGTACAATAGGGATCTGCTACGTGCTTGTATTTGTGCAGATATGCCCTGAAGCAACCGTGCCCGCTTAAAATCTGCGTAATGTGGAAGTTCATGGAGCCGTGAGTTCTACCAAACCAAGCGGCAATGTTAGGGATGAGCGGATGAGTCCATCGACCCTTAACTGAGCTATCCCAGCGATCCTACCACTTTAGCAGGCTTCTCTCCCGTGCGAGTCTTTTGCGAACTGTTGAGTTTTCGCTATTGGCTTCGAACAGCGTTTCCTCTACTAGAAGGTCGATAGGTATCGAGCTTGCAAGGACTAATGCTGCATCCTCGGAAACTGTTCTGAAGGCACAGCATACCCTGAGTGCGCCAAGTCTATGCACTGATTCAACACCACGTCAGTATGACTTCGTTCGCATTGCTGTGGCCCACACCGTTGACCCATACATCACGATGGATCGTTCTACATTAAGGAGTAGTATCCTGCTCGCCTGTTTGGGGCCTCTCGTATTCGGCATCATTCTCGATAAAGACATGCATGCGTTGGATGCTTTTTTATGGGCATACTGGAGATGCTGCTTAAATGTTAATCGGGAGTCAATCATCACGCCAAGGTATTTAATGCATTCCTTTGATTGCACCAGCGTCCCATTAATATTGATGCTTGCAACTTCCATCTTTTTGCGGCTGCTTATGAGCACCGCTTCGGTTTTATGTTCGGCTAGACAAAGACCTACTGACATAAGCCAGTTATATATAATGCCGATCGCCACACTACTGAGTGCCTCGACTTCTTCAAGATGTTTTGCAGTGGCCACAACCGCTAGGTCGTCGATCGGCCGACGATCTTAACGCCTGTGGGAGCTGCGAGTCTAAGGACGTCGTCATACATAACGTTCCACAGCAGGGGCCCTAGGACTGACCCCTGTGGGACACCACCGGAGACGTTATACACCATTATCCCCTCGTCTGTTGCATAGCGTAGTATTCTACCATCGAAGTAGTTCGATAATATCTTAGAGAGGTAGCGTGGAGTTTCAAATTTTGCGGGCGCTTTCATTATCGTATCCCAGTTTGCGGAATTAAAGGCATTTCGCACATCCAGCGTTGCCACCAGGCAATACTGCTTTGCCCCCTTCTTCCAGCTAGTGCCTTCGATAGCTTTACTTGCTATGCTTGTAACCAGTTTTATGGCATCGGACGTAGAGTGACTCTTTCGGAAACCAAACTGTTGGCTCGAGAGTCCTCCTCTGGATTGTATTGCTTCTTCGAGGCGGTTGTACAGCAATTTCTCGAAGATATTGCCTATCGTGTCGAGCAAGCATATAGGTCGGTAGGCTGAGGGATCCTCCAGAGAGCCGCTACCTTTTGGTATTAGCACAAGCGTTTGCGTCTTCCATTGTGCGGGGAATATGCCCTCTGTGAGACAAGCGTTATACAGCTGTACGAAGGCTTTTGTTTGAGCTGCGATGGCCATTTTTAGCGCGCGGTTCGGGATTTTATCTGGCCCTGGGGCCTTCTCGCTATGAACAGCATTGGAGATTTTCATTACTTCTTCTGCGGTTACCATGGAAATGACTTGCACGTCGCCATGATTAATGACGGGCTGCATCGGTGGTTGCTGAGGGAAGAGCACACTTACAATGCGGCTAAGTATGTGAGGGCACGTGGGTGGTGGTCGTCCGAATGACTTCATCTTTTTCATTACCAGTCTATAGGCGGTACCCCATGGGGTTACGTCCGCTTCGTCGCATAACTGCAAGAAGCACTCGCGCTTCCTCGAACGAATCTTGTGCTTGAGCAGCTTCCTGCGCTCTCTATAGACCTCGCGCAGTTCGTCGAACCTGTCGGTCCCTCTGGCGCGGTAGTAACTTCTTCTGGCTTGGTGGCATTGGCTGCGTGCTTCGGTAATTTCAGCGGTCCACCAGTACACAGGCTCGTGGTGGTGCTTACTTGGTCTTCGCAACATCATCGCTGCGTCGCAAGATCTTTTCAGCTGCTCTGTTGCTTGCCTAGCCATATTCTGTGCTGAACCAGTGAGGTGTATGTCAGCCATCATTGCTGTGAGGATACCTTCATCAAGCGTTTCGACCTTGTATAATGGCTCGCTATGGGGGCCTCTGCTCCGTCGGTTGGTTTGCCTTTCCAACGTGTACACGATTGATTGGTGATTGCTATGCGTGTAGACGTCGCTTACTTGCCACTGTACTTGCGTTCTCAGGTCACAACTGGTAAATGTCAGGTCAATTACTGAGCTGCCATTCGTGTTGGAGAATGTTTACTGCGTTCACGTGTTTAAAAGCACAACATCTAACGAAGCAAAAGCCTCCAGAATAATGAGCCCTCTTTGGTTCGTTCTCTGGCTTCCCCAGTCTACGGCCCACGCGTTGAAGGCACCAGCAATAACAACTGGACTGATTCCTCTAACATCGTCAACTATTGCGTCGACAGTAACAGCAAACTCTTCAATGGATAGACTTGGTGCAAGGTAGCAGCTTACAATATGTGTGCCCATAACTTCTACACGAACAAAACCGTTTGCACGTGTATGCTGCCTCATTAGGGAAGGATGTCTTCCGCAGGACCATATGGCGGCTCTTCCAGAAATGTCTGATGCCCAGACTCCTGGTGCTTTCGCGTTATAAGGCTCACTCAATATAGCAACATCAGTGCTTAGATCTTGAACGGTTTGCGCTAAAAGATCTTGCGCTGCGCGACAGTTGCTGAGATTCAACTGTAAGAACCTCATCATTTCCTAGGTTTGCTAGCTCCTGAAAAGGACGAACATTTCCAGCTTCCGGCACGGTGATTTGCTTCCGAGCATTTTCTTTCTAAGCACAAGAAACAGCTTGCTTCCGCAGAACACTCTTTTGCTTTGTGGCCCTCTTTGCTGCATTTCATACAGCACTTACTTCGGTCTGTGCTGTTGCAAGTTTTCGCCGTGTGACCAAAGTCGAGACACTTAAAGCATCTGGTTGGCGTAACTTTTTCGCGGACTCTGCAAATGACCCAGCCAACTCTGAGCTTGCCAGTCTCTATCAGCTTCCTCGCCTGCAGTGCTGGAAGGCTTATGACCGCTGTTTGCGTGCCTGCATAGGCTTTACGGAGTGATTTCACTCTTGCCACCTTTAAGTCGCCGAGCTGCTTTTGGACTGCTCTGCAGACATCTTCCGGTGTTGTAACCTCGTCAAGATCCTTGATCTCGACCTGTGTTTCTTCCGTGAGAGTCCTCGCTTCGGCTTGACCATTGAAAACCATATCAAATTCTTTCTCCAGCTCCTGGGTTGACTGGGTGGTTGCGCGCTTAAGCTGGATAAGTACTTCACCTTTATCAGTGCGCCTTACTATCGAAACGTTTTCGCCGAACTTTTCAAGCGATTTTTCCTGTTTCATCCGCATGATGATATCGCTATATGAAAGCTCACCTGCTTTTGCTACGACGATTGCATCAGGTCTAGCCAGCTTCTGGCGCGGTTTTTTGCGTTTTTTGGGCTTTCTAGAGACCTTTGTCCAAGGCTCAACCATTCGCTTTGCCGGAGTTTTTGGCAGAGGAGACGAATTAGCCACTTCAGTATAGGATGGCTTTAGAGCAGTCTCTTGGACATCAAGCTGCTGCAGTCGAGTCTTTTTTGGCGGAGGTTTCCGCGAGTCACTGCTGCGTTCGCTTGCTCTTTTTGGAGTAGCCTTGGAGCCATGCGCAAAAATTGGGTCCGTCTGAGAGTCCTTATGGACTTGTGAAGCACTCGCGTTGACCTTTTTCTTGTTCGCGTTATCGGCGAACAGCTCAATTGAGAGGTCTTCACAGGCCAGATTTGCCAGTCTTATAAGCTTCTGGATCTCATTGTGGACGTTCGATTTGGTTTTGACGAGCTCTGCCAGACCTTGTATCAGTGTCTTCACTTTGACCAGCTTTTAGATGACAGGGTCATCTACACTGACGCTTGTTGCTGCTTCAGGGGTTGCCTTGATGACAGACTCTCTATGCTGCAGCTTTGATCCTTCGGGTGTGCCTTTAGTTGGCGATCGCTGAACCTTTAAGCTCATTTTAAATGGGTTCTCGGTTGTAGTGTTGCTGCTCGTAGCTTTGACTGGTGCAGCGGCCGAGTGCGCCACCGCTGCAGCAGTGTTTGGGGCAGAAATGTTGTTTGAGGCCTCCAGAATCTTTGCCTCGACCGTGGGATTGCCCACGGGTGGATTTCCACTACAGTGGTTTCCACCTGGAGTAGTTGCGTTATTAGACGACATTCCTGGTAATCCGTTTATACCTACAGACAGGTGTGAATACTGCCGACCGCTACGGTACAGACGCAGACCAGTGAGCCGCCCACTATGGGTCAAACGCTTCTGGGTTTTTTTTTGGGTTTCGCCCCTCTCATCCGCCACCATGCTGCCGGTTGGTAGCACAGCGCCCAGGTGCCACCAAGGGGATGCACTTGCCATCAGACAAGCGTGCTAGCACACAAATATTTATGTGGTAGCATGAGAGTAGACTTGGAGTTTAACTGTGAATATCGAGCTGGCTCCGCCAGGTTGAAGCAAATAGACACCTCACAGTGTCCACCCCCTTGACACCCAGATATAGATATAGATATAGATATAGATATAGATATAGATATAGATATAGATATAGATACAGATATAGATATAGATATAGATATAGATATAGATATAGATATAGATATAGATATAGATATAGATATAGATATAGATATAGATATAGATATAGATATAGATATAGATATAGATATAGATATAGATATAGATATAGATATAGATATAGACATAGATATAGATATAGATATAGATATAGATATAGATATAGATATAGATATAGATATAGATATAGATATAGATATAGATATAGATATAGATATAGATATAGATATAGATATAGATATAGATATAGATATAGATATAGATATAGATATAGATATAGATATAGATATAGATATAGATATAGATATAGATATAGATAAAGATATAGATATAGATATAGATATAGATATAGATATAGATATAGATATAGATATAGATATAGATATAGATATAGATATAGATATAGATATAGATATAGATATAGATATAGATATAGATATAGATATAGATATAGATATAGATATAGATATAGATATAGATATAGATATAGATATAGATATAGATTTATAGATATATATACAGATGTTTTAAAGGAAATGAAGAAGAAAATCAACCCCACTGAAATCGGGGTGGAGATACAGGGTATTAGAAGAACAAGAGCTGGAGAGTTACTTGTTAAACTAAGAAAAGGCGAAGGTCAAGCCGAAAAACTCAAGAGTGCTATAGGTAACACGCTTCGTGAAGAAGTCACAATAAGAACGGTTACCAAAATATAACCATAGATATCAGAGACATGGATGAGTCAACAGACGAAGCCGATCTTGTCAAAGCCCTTATGGAAGAAACAAAGGTAGAACAACCCGCAACGTTTAAAACACTTAATTTTCATCGTTTCATAATTAACATCGTTTGGAGGGACCAAACAGGCGCTGTTTCAACTACCTGAGCATTTAGCAGCTCCACTACTCCGCGCAGGACAAATCAGAGTAGGATGGGCATGTGTAAACTGAGAAGTAAGATAAGAGTAACGCAATGTTTCAGATGCCTAGAACAGGGACACATTGCAAGTCAGTGTAAGGGTACCGATAGAGGCAACCTATGCAGAAAATGCTGTAATCCGGGACACAAGTCTAAAGAATGCAAAGCGGAAACGAGATGTATACTATGCCAAATAAGTGGCTCAATAAATGTTCGGCATTATATTGGTAGTACAGCATGTGCAAACAACAGGAGAAACAAAGCAACAAAATTATCATGAAATTCCTGCAGATCAACCTCGGACGGGGAAGAGAAGCACAAGACCTGATGATGCAGAAGGCGGCGGAAGATAATGTAGATATACTGTTAATAAGTGAACCGTACCGAAACCCATCATCTCAAGTTTGGTACCAGGACAGAGACCATCGCGCAGCTATTATGGTAAGAAACAAGAAATATGTAATAAGCGAGGTTGACGAAAGCAACGCTGGCTTTGTATATGCAACAGTGGAAAAAACTGGTGTATATAGTTCCTTCTACTCACCAAATATTGATAAAAACATGTTTGCAGAAGCTCTCAACGTACTCGATGATTCCATCCGATCATAAAAATATAAAGTGATAATCAGAGGTGATTTCAATAGTAAATCTCCGGAATGGAACTCCAAAATCCTAGACAATAAGGGTTTTATAGTATGTGACATGATTGCTAGTCTTGGTCTTATGGTATTCAATACCGGAAATAAACTTAATTTTCGGAGAGGAACAGGCAGAAGTATTATTGACATAAGCTTTGGAACAACAAACCTCTACAATGAGAAAACGAACTGGAAAGTGCTGGAAGATCTTACCTTAAGTGACCATCAATACATTTTGTTTAATATAAATGACCATCTTAACACAAACATCGAACAGGTAGACCTCCGAAGATAGAATGTCAGAAAACTTGATGATTCAAAATTGTCCGGATATATCACACGCGCTAAAGAGAGAAACGTGATCAACGGAACTGAAGTAATAAACGTAAAAAATGCCGTAGATACACTGACAAAGGTTCTTACGAAAGCTTGTAATGTCGCAATGCCAAGGGTTCGAATATATAACAACAAACGTCCAGTCTACTGGTGGAATAATGAAATACGTGAGCTGAGAGCGAAATGTCTCGCAGCACGCCGGGCGTCAACACGTAATCATGATAACCAAAACCTAAAGTACGAGTGCAAAAGATCACGGAAATCCTTAAGAAGAGCGATAAAAGACAATTGAGTTTAAGATTAACAAGTGCGCCTGCCGTTAGGCTCAAGCAACTTGGGTTATCTAAAACCTAGGGTAATAGTTCATGAAACAGACAACCATGAACTTTGTGTTGAACCACAACACGGACCCGTTTACGTCTTAACAAGTAAAACATACGGTGCATCCGGTGTGGCAACACGAACATGGAAGCTGTTTCACAAACACAAAGCATCACCCAGTGCCCTGCTGATTAGGAGCATCATAGGAGCCCGTAATAGCAGTACCAGTTTAGACTTCCGTAGCGACGTACTTCCATCTATCTACTGGTGGAGACGAGACCTACCCAATCTCTTGCATATTAAGACAGATATGCCAGCCCGGTCGTACCATTGCGCGACCCCGCCGGTCAATCTAGACCTGTGTAGCATTCACACAACCACAACCAGTACGAGACTCCCCGAAGGGACAGCCCAGGACAGTCATCTGGGCAACTCGATCCCGACAGATGAGGATCCACAACATCCCCGCAAAAAGACCAAGAATACACAAATGCAATTATGAAAATGTGCATTCTTCTGCATGACTGTGTTCAATGAGCACTTAAAGGCTAGTCTAACAACTTGCAATTGCCGACTCAACTAGAAAATTATTGCGAATGACCGGTACCTACAGCGATAAAAGACAGTAAGAAAAGATGCTGGACAGAGCTATGTAATGAAATAGATATTGATCCATGGGGGAACCATACAAGATTGTGATGAAAAAGCTGGGCGGGATTAAACCTATACCCGGCATCACAGAATCAGGATGGGCAAAAACCATAGTGGAAACATTATTTCCTTTTGATGAAGATGGACTAACAAATGTACCAAAGCTACAAGTCAACGAAATCACTTCTTTGAACGTAGATGACATTAAACATGCATGTTATAAACTGTTCCCTAAGGGGAACAGGGGGCGAACCTTCACATGGCAACGTGTCTGACCGCCTCAACCTGGCGAGGCCAGCATTATCCATGTCGAAATCTTCTCAAGTCGACTCAAACCTCCACGTGGTGTTCCCTGGGCAACGGCAAACTGGCATCCGTCAGCGGCGGGTCACTCCATAGACCTTAAACATGGAATGTGAAAGCTAAAGCAGCCTCGGTTAAGAACCCCAATTACGTTGACGACCACCGCAAACGAAAAACGGACAATGATTTACGGATATGCACCTGGAATGTCCGAACCCTTTATAGGGAAGGTGCCATTATCCAACTGGCGGAAGCCCTCAAAACGATAAAAGCTGACATCACCGCCATCCAGGAAATGCGATGGAAAGGGCAAGGCTGCTCTAAACAAGCACACTGCGATATCTACTACAGCTGCCATGCGGAGAGGCGCGAATTTGGATGTGGATTCGTTGTTAGCCGGAAACTACGCCACCTTGTTTCCCGGTTCACACCTGTGAATGAAAGATTGGCCAAGATCGGCATCAAGGCAAAATTTTTCTCCATCAGCCTTATTTGCGCGCACGCCCCGACGGAGGAAAAGGACGAAGCCGTCAAAGACGCTTTCTACGCTAGTCTTGAGGACGTATACGACCACCTTCCGGTCCATGACGTGAAAATAGTCCTCCGGGATTTTAATGCGAAAGTCGGAAGGGAAGGCATCTTCGGATCCACTGTCGGTCAGTTCAGTCTTCATGAGACCTCCACCAACAACGGTCTAAGACTGATCGACTTCGCCGCGGCACAAAACATGGTAGTTAGTAGCACCAGATTTAAGCACCTCGACATCCACAAGGCCACCTGGCTGTCCCCGGATCAAAAAACGCGAAACCAAATTGATCATGTTGTAATCGACGGAAGGCATGCCTCTAGTGTTCTAGATGTGCGTACATTTCGGGGGGTCAACATTGACTCCGACCATTATCTTGTTGCAGCCAAGATCCGCATGCGATTATGAAATGCGAAGAACATACGCACAGGAATGCAACGAAAGCTAGATGTCGTTAAGCTGCAATTACAACCGACTGCCGAAGCCTACTCCGCTCAACTCTCGGTTAAGCTCAACCAACCAACCTCTGGACCTGACGACGCCGGCGGACTTTGGGCGCATATATCCCACTCCATGCGCGCTGCCGCTGAAGAAGTCATTGGTTTCCGGCGCCCGCAACCTCGGAACCAATGGTATGATCAGGAGTGTCGCATTGCGACTGCAGTAAAAAACGCCGCATATAGAAAAACGGTGCAGTCAGATGCAACGCGAGCCGTGCGAGAAAACTACCGCGAAAAGAGGAAGGAAGAGAGGCGCCTTTTCAGACGCAAGAAAAGAGAGCAGGAAAAGCGTGAGCGTGAGGAACTAGAGGTATACCAGGGCAAGAAGGATGCACGAAAATTCTATCAACAGGTTAAGCGTCTAACCCAAGGTTTCAAGCCCGGAGCATCCACTTGTTGAGACGAAAATGGAGATCTGAATACGGATACGCAGTGTGTGCTGAGATTGTGGAGACGGCACTTCTCCAATTTACTTACTGGCGACGATTCCAGCAATACCGCCCATGGAGAGCGCAGTATAGAGCTACCAATCAACAATGACGGAGTGGAAGTACCACCACCTAGCCATGAAGAGGTTCGAGTTGCTATCCAACGACTCAAAAACAATAAAGCAGCGGGTGCTGACGGCCTGTCAGCTGAATTGTTTAAAACCGGCGGCGATGGATTGATAAGACGCATGCATCAGCTCATCAGCAAAATATGGCTAGAAGAAAGCATGCCCGACGATTGGAACCTCAGCGTACTGTGCCCTATACTTAAGAAAGGAGACCCAACAATCTGCGCCAGTTATAGAGGCATCAGTCTTATTTCCATCGCATATAAGGTTCTCTCAAGCGTACTGTGTGAAAGATTAAAGCCGATTACAAAAACACTGATTGGACCTTATCAGTGTGGCTTTCGACCTGGTAAGTCCACCATAGACCAGATTTTCACGCTACGACAAATCCTGGAGAAAACCCACGAAAATCAAATTGACACACACCATCTCTTTGTCGATTTTAAAGCTGCGTTCGATAGCCCGAGAAGGGATTGCCTATACGCAACAATGTCTGAGTTCGGTATACCTGCAAAGTTGATTAGACTTTGCAGAATGACGTTGAGCAACACACGCAGCTCTCCGTCAAGGTAGGAAATGACCTCTCCGAAACCTTCAATACCAAAAGAGGTTTCAGGCAAGGCGATCCACTGCCTTGCGATCTCTTCAACATCATCATGGAGGGGATCGTACGAAAGGCCGGTGTGCATCGTAGTGGCACCATTTTCTACAAAGGCGTCCAGCTCCTTGCGTACGCTGTTGATATTGATATTGTCGGCAGAACCAAGAGAGATGTTACCGCTGCTTTCGCCGCTATCGAAAAGGAATCAGCCAAAGTGGGTTTGACGATAAATGAGGGCAAAACAAAGTATATGCTGTCTACAAACAAGGGAGCTCGGCGTTTAGACTCCCACGTTTCATCCGGCAGCTATAACTTTGAAGTAGTCAAGGAGTTCGTTTACCTTGGCACCGCCATTAATAACAAAAACGAAATCAGCCTGGAGATAAAGCGAAGAACAATAATTGCTAATAGGTGCTACTACGGGCTCAGTAAGCAACTAAGTTCCAGAGCCCTCTCTCGATCGACAAATTTAACACTCTACAAGACGCTCGTTCTACCTGTGCTGCTTTATGGCGCTGAGGCATGGGTAGTTTCGCAAACTGACGCAGCCGCTCTGGGGGTGTTCGAGAGAAAAGTTCTTCACAAAATCTTCGGTCCTGTTCGAGTCGGCGATGACTATCGCATCCGAATGAACCACGAGCTGTATGAGCTCTACGATGGCATTGACGTAGTTCGGCGTATAACTGTGCAGCGACTACGCTGGCTGGGTCATGCCCATCGTATGAACGACGAAGCTCCAGCGAAAAAGGTGCTCGAGGTGAGGGTCGCTGGTCAACGACGACGAGGGAGACCATGCCTCCGATGGATGGACCAGGCTGAGGAAGCCCTAACCGCGCTTGGTGTATCCGATTGGAGAAAGCGCGCGCAAAGCAGAGGCGCCTGGCGAGAGCTGATGAGGTCGGCCGAAACCCAAACACGGGTTGTTACGACCACCTAAGTAAGTAAGTTATAAAGTAAGCACGGGAAAGAGCCCAGGACCAGACGGTATACCAAACGAAGTAATAAAAAAGGTATCATGTCTAGTGAACGGGATCTTCCCTGCTAAATGGAAGATACAGAAGTTAGTTTTATTAAGGAAGGTAAATAAACCACTAAATGAGCCTAGTACTTACAGACCACTCTGCATTCTGGACTCTCTAGGAAAACTCTTAGAGCGCTTAATTCTAAAACTTTTAGAAAAACAAATAGAGAACCTTTTAGGCCTATCCCATATGCAACATGGTTTTCGCAAAGGGAAGAATACGGTAGATGCCATAAGCAAAGTCTACAAAAAAGCGATGCAAGCCACAGCAACAGGAGAATACTGCGCAATAATAAAACTGGACGTAAAAAACGCTTTCAACACAGTGAAGTGGAAAGTGGTACTGCAAGCAAGAACAAGGGTGTAGACAGCTCTCTCTACAACCTAGTAGCAGACTACCTCGATAATAGAATCCTTCTGTATGAGACGGATAATGGTAGAAAAGAATACCGAATAACAGCCGGAATTCCTCAGGGCTCTTTATTAGGACCATTTCTATGGAATATAATGTACGATGGCCTATTGACTCTGATCCTACAAGAAGGCGCAAAACTAGTAGGTTATGCGGATGATATTGCTCTTGTTGTAAACAAGCAAACTGCCGAATTGATCGAGAGAGTTGTTAATGATAGCCTATGCCGTTGTAACAGATGGCTGCTGAGAAACGGCCTACAACTTGCTGTGCCAAAAACGGAAGCAATTTTAATGACAGATCGCAGGGTCTATAAAATACCGAGGATACGACTACAAGATAGTGAGATACCATTCAAACGGAGCCTATGCTACTTGGGCGTACAATTGGTAAATAATTTTAGCTTCAAATATCATGTACTGAACATTCGTGATAAAGGCTTGAACACAGCGACATCATTAGCCAGAATAATGCCAAACTGTAGCGGCCCAAAGCCGCAGACAAGAAAACTAATAAACAGAGTAGTACACTCCCAACTTCTTTATGCTGCCCCAACCTATGTCAGGGCACTGAATCTGAAGTACAACATTAGGGAATTACAGAAACCACAGAGAGTCAGTGCTCTTCGTATCACATCAGCTTACCGTACAGTATCTACAAGTGCGGCATTAGTGCTTGCAAGTACACCACCAATAGACCTACTAATATACGAAAAAGAGAAAATATATACCCAAACTAATCGCATAAGTTGCTTGGTTTGGTTTATATATGCTTGGTTTAACCCTAACTCACGAGAATATGGTAAACGTAATGCTAAAATCTGCAAATGCATGGAAATTGTGTGAAAATTATATCAATAAAATATTAAAGGAAAGGTGCTCAGTAGTTTCGAACCACCTTACTTAGAGAAAGTAAGGAGGACGTAGGAACTTCATAGCAAATAAACCCCCGTCCTGATGAAATGCTGAAGCGGTTCCGGGGTGGAGTTGGTGGAGTTATCGTAGGGACTAGATGATAGTGCGCTATCACTACGTCCTATAAAAAAAAAAAAAAAAAGATATAGATATAGATATAGATATAGATATAGATATAGATATGGATATAGATATAGATATAGATATAGATATAGATATAGATATAGATATAGATATAGATATAGATATAGATATAGATATAGATATAGATATAGATATAGATATAGATATAGATATAGATATAGATATAGATATAGATATAGATATAGATATAGATATAGATATAGATATAGATATAGATATAGATATAGATATAGATATAGATATAGATATAGATATAGATATAGATATAGATATAGATATAGATATAGATATAGATATAGATATAGATATAGATATAGATATAGATATAGATATAGATATAGATATAGATATAGATATAGATATAGATATAGATATAGATATAGATATAGATATAGATATAGATATAGATATAGATATAGATATAGATATAGATATAGATATAGATTTAGATATAGATATAGATATAGATATAGATATAGATATAGATATAGATATAGATATAGATATAGATATAGATATAGATATAGATATAGATATAGATATAGATATAGATATAGATATAGATATAGATATAGATATAGATATAGATATAGATATAGATATAGATATAGATATAGATATAGATATAGATATAGATATAGATATAGATATAGATATAGATATAGATATAGATATAGATATAGATATAGATATAGATATAGATATAGATATAGATATAGATATAGATATAGATATAGATATAGATATAGATATAGATATAGATATAGATATAGATATAGATATAGATATAGATATAGATATAGATATAGATATAGATATAGATATAGATATAGATATAGATATAGATATAGATATAGATAAAGATATAGATATAGATATAGATATAGATATAGATATAGATATAGATATAGATATAGATATAGATATAGATATAGATATAGAATAGATATAGATATAGATATAGACATAGACATAGATATAGATATAGATATAGATATAGATATAGATATAGATATAGATATAGATATAGATATAGATATAGATATAAGGCAGAAAAGCTACTATGTTTTACTTACATACAAGAGTGTTTTAGAAAAAAATATTTTAATAAATTGTTTTAGGATTTTTCTTTTGATCATCCATTTTGACCACTTATTAAATATTTAACATGCTATTTGAGTAATATTATGTATTATAATATTAATTAATGTATTAATGTTGATGTTAATATTCTTTTTGAAATGGATTTAATTGAAGTTTATTTTTAATATTTAATGTAAATTTATAACATGACATTTTGCCAATATTTTGTAATGTTTATATAGTTAGACTGATGATTTCAATTATATCTGTGAAAATTCTAGGGCTTGACAGCATGAAATTATGTGCTCACCAATACATTTTACGTCCTGTTTCTTAAGAACCTATTTATATTATCGGGCTCTTACCTCATTCCATCCATAACGATTCTTAACTTGAACAATAGCTTCATAGACTGCATTATGTTCCAAATTTTTAATAACATACGACATAATGAAATGCGAATTGTCAATTCTTATTGGAGTAGGCTTAATATGAAATTCGTGCCATTTTCCAGGATGTTGATAGGTTTCGTTCATCTAGAATTGGACTAATTGGTTAAAATATGAATTGGTTTGCTTGAATAAAATTTCTTTTGTTGCCATTTTCCCATAATCCATGTTTGCTTTTATTTTAAATGTTCCTGCTTTTTTCTACTAATCTGTTAATCTTTGCGTTTTTGGAATGTTCTCACCCTTGGTAATCTGTCATTACAATTATCTACTATTTTATAAATGCCAAACGTAGACAACGTTAACATAAGGCAAGGAGGGTACATTCTAAAGAGAATTCACCAGACAATTTTTCCCCTTTTGCAGAAAATTTTCAATTGGCCGACTTGGTGGATTCGAAATTATGTTCGAATCTGTGTCCGAATCTCAAAAAGCCGAAGTGCCGAAGCGATGAGAGACCTTACGAATGGTATTGTAAGCAAACTGAGCATGTGCTTTTGTTTGCTCTTATTGTTTGCATGTAGGTATGTGTTTATTTTTTAGCTGGTTGCAGTGTTTTGTTTTGGTTGGATAAATTTATTAAAATTTACATTAATTGCTTCGTTCAAACATTTATCTTCTGATTTTGAAGAAAAATTTTTGATCTATAAATTTTTAGCTACTAAAGAAATAATAGAAATTTTTTCTTCGATTTTGAAGACAAATTTTTTATATCTAATTTTTTAAGCTGCTTAAGAAATGATAGCTTTTTTTTAAAAAAATTTTTACTCAGATTTTGAAAAAAATGTTTCTTCTATAAATTTTAAGCTACTAAAGAAATGATCGACATTTTTTCTAGTACAAAAATGTCTCTAATTTTGAAGAAAAATTTTTGATCTCTAAATTTTTAACTACCAAAGAAATGAAAGATTTTTGTTAAAAAATTTTTCCTCCGATTTTGATGAAAAATTTTTGATCTATAAATTATTAGCCGCTAAAGAAATGATAGAAATTTGTTTTGTTAAAAAATTTTTGCTCTGATTTTGAAGAAAAATTTTTTATCTATAAAATTTTAGCTGCGGAAATGGTACAACTTTTATTCATGTTGAAAACTTTTTGATCAACCCCTTCGTGTACTTGGACAATTCGAAAAAATATGAATTTCGAAGTGGGATGAGAGAGGCCGTACGAGAGAATAAATATTTGCTGAGCGCCAGCTTAAACAGGTTTTGCGACATTTGAAAAAATGTGCATGTGTCTGTGTGTGTGTATTTTATTTCTAGCTACTCGTATGCTACGTTTGTTTATGTTTTTGCTAAATTTATTGAAATTTCAACAATTTTTAGCGACTTAAGAGAGATAATTTTTTTTGTTCAAACCTTCCCATTTTTAAGAAACATTTTTGGTATCTAAATTTCTTTCTATGCAAAGAAATGTAATTGACGGAATTTTTGCGGTTTTTTTTTGCGGTGATTTTTAGCTGCTAAGGAAATGATAGACATTTAATTATTGTTCAAAAATTTTTCCTTTGATTTTAAAGAAAACTTTTTGATATCTAAGTTTTTCGCTGCTAAGGAAATGATAGAAATTTTGTTTTATAAAAACCCCTCCTTGTATTTGGGCACATCGAAAAAATATTTATTTCGAAGAGTGATGACATGCCGTCCGATAGAATCTATATATTTATTCCGGTAAGGGTCCCCTTATTCCAGCAAATCTACAAACACTACAGCAACACTTGATATATCATTATAAAGGTCATGACCTGTAAGTATGCAGGAATTTATTAGATTTTTGATAAGTGGTAGCTTTGAGCAGATATGAGCGTTTAAAGTTGGAAAAATGGCAAAAAGACTTAAGACACGAACTCGCCTAATGTGATTGAGAAATATAGTATACAAAGCGAATATTTTAACCATTTCTTGATAAAGTTTTTTCATTTTACTTTGGTCATAGTTCTTAAAAAATATTGATGAAGTTTTACAATAGACTTTGAATAAATATTTAAAATATTTTAATGAAATAAGTAATACCAAAATGATGGAAATTTGAAAGTGAATATAGCTTTTTTTTTTAATTCTATTTCATTGATAGCAGAGAGAGCCACTCTTAAAAACACACGTAAAGGCATAATCTTGGCAGAGTGCAAGAGTATGCGCTTTCGCTGAATAATTCGCAGCAAATTATAGGTAGAAGCTCGCAAGAGAAAGCATTAAACGTTTCTTTGTTCTATCAATCAGCACAAATTTTTCATAACTGCTCTGCTTTTCATGATTTTCTTTTTCTTCTATTGGAACCATTGCTTTCATCGGCTTACTTAGAGTAGAGTTAAAATAAGAGAATAAGAGTTGCCTTGCATAAACCTTTAAGAACAATCTTCTATATATTTATTCCTGTAAGGGTCCCCTTATTCTAGCGAATCTACAAATGCTACAGCAACACATATCATTAGAAAGGTCTTGAGGTGTAGGTAAGCAGAAAATTATTAGATTTTTGAGAAGTGATAGCGTTTAGAAGATATGAGCGTTTAAAAATGAAAAAATGTTTAAAAGACTTAAGACACGAACTCGCTGCAATGTGAATGTGAAAGTGTGATTTCCAAAGCGAAGTAGGGAAGTACACCCGATTTTCGGGGCGTTATCACTAGTAATATTTTAATGAGTATGTACATGAAAACAGGTCTTGCGACAATTGCGACATTGTCTATTTTCTCAAAAAAATCTATTGGACACTATGTGCATATGTGTGTTTTGTTTTTTGGTTTTTACTAAATTAATTAAAATTTACACTAATTAGTTAAAACAAAATTAATTACATGATTTAAATAAATTTTGTTCAATTTTATTCTTAATTTTAAAAAAACTTTACAAATTAAAAAGACGCTTTGGATGATTTTTAAGTGTCACATTTTTAGAGTTTACTCTCTAATAATCGATAACCGAAATGATAGAATTTGTTTTTATCTAGAAAATTTTTTGTCTATATATTTTTTATCTATAAAATTTCCAGCTAAAGAAATGATAGAATTTTTTATGTTCAAAAAATTTTTCCTTAGATTTTTTGATCTATACATTTTTATCTGCTAACTGCCCTATAGGAACAAACTAACTTGTTTTTAAAAACAACTAATTAATAAACTTTTTAAAATAAACCAGTATATGAACTACTTTGATTTATATTAAGGCGGCATCCACTTCAATTCTAAATAGTTTTTATTGCATTATATATGAAGTAATTGAAATACTACTCAAAAACAAGTGATTGATAAACTACTTTGAATTATATTAAGGCGGCAACTACTCTAATTTTGACATGTTTTAATTGCAAATTTTTATTAGATTATAAGTTTATATATATTTAACCATGTTACTTCATCAAATATTATTAACTTAAGGCCATCAGTAATAGTTGTCAAGTGATTTATTTTAAAGTAGTTAAAAAATAATTTAAATTTAACTAATTTAACAAGTAGTTGAAAATATATGCAGACGAAAGTCAATTGACTTATTTAGCGGACATCACCATACAAAATATGTTAGTTCGTTCTATGGAAAAAAGTCAGAATTTCAACTAGTTGTGGTTGACAAAAAACTACTTTATCAACTACTTTTAAATTAGTTGATTTTCCTACAGGGTGATAACTGATTTTTTTTTTTAATTTTCCTCTGATTTTGAAGAAAAATTTTTGATCTATAAAATTTTAGCTGCTAACGAAATGATAAAAATTTTTCTTTTCAAAAATTTTTCTTCTATAAATTTTTGGCTAAGAAAGTTATAAAAATTTAATTTCAAAAATTTTTTCTTGTATCAAACATTTTTTTTATTCCTTTAATTTTAGCTGCTAAAGCAATTACAGAAATTTTTTTTTGTTCACAAATATTTCCTCTGATTTTGAAGAAAAATTGTTGATTTTTAGCTGCTAAGGAAATGATAGAAATTTTTTTCTTGTTCAAAAATATTTCCTTTGATTTTCTCTCTTCTCAAAGACTCTTCTGCTTTCTCTTATGTTTTTTGTAAAAAAGTATAAATCAAAACTCAAAAGTAAATTCACTTAAACTTTAGATCTCTACATTTTTTCATTTTCACTTAAACACCATTCTGCTTTACGTGAAAAAATTATTTATTACTTAAAAACTTTATTGCGTATTTGGTAAGGAAAATCAAAGCTTAAGTAATTATTGTATAGCAATTTTGCAGTTAAGAAAATAAGTCAAATAGGAATAAATCGCAAGTTTATTTCTTTCTGTTGTATTTATTTTGTATAAAAATTATGTCTAATAATTGTTTAATATAATAATTCAATTAATTAAAAAATTGTTAATGTGTACACCTATGAAAAACAACATTGTTTTTATGTACAGACACTAAGTATATAATAATTGTATACAATATATTCTTTAAATGCCATTTTTTTACAAATCAAATTCAATTTTTTACACTTTAAATTCATAATACGTTTGGTATACCTTATTAAAATAAATTCAAACGTACGTCAGTATATCAAATTAAAATAAATTCTAAATAAATGTAAACACAACCAAAAACAAGAAATTAAAATAAAAATGTCACACAATGTAAATTTTCTACAGTTTTTTTGTAATCAAGAATTAATTTCAACAAAACATATTCTAATCATAATTACAATAATGTTTTCATATCGAAGAATTAGACACCAACAATTTTTCTTTAAATTCAGACAGACAATTTTTAAACAACTAAGTATCTAACAATTTTTAAGTTGGCGAACTCAAACCAACTTAAAAATTGTCAATTTAAAATTTTTCTTCAAGCTCGGAAGAAAACACTTCTGAACAAAAAACAACCAAAAATTTTTTTTCAGATTGAGAAGAAAAATGTTTGACAAATAATATAAATTTCAATAAAATTTAATTTAATAAAACATAGAAAGAAATTTAGATACCAAAAATGTTTCTTCAAAATGGGGGGGTTTGAACAAAAAAAATTATCTCTCTTAAGTCGCTAAAAATTGTTGATGAAAAACTTTTCTTCAAAATCAGAAGGAAAATGTTTGGATGAAATTTCAATAAATTTAGCAAAAACATAAACAAACGTAGCATACGAGTAGCTAGAAATAAAATACACTATTTATAGAAAATAGACAACGTTTCTCAATTGTCGCAAGACCTGTTTAAGCTAGCGCTCAGCAAATATTTATTCTCTCGTACGGCCTCTCTCATCCAACTTCGAAATTCATATTTTTTCGAATTGTCCAAGTACACGAAGGGGTTGATCAAAAAGTTTTCAACATGAATAAAATTTCTACCATTTCCGCAGCTAAAATTTTATAGATAAAAAATGTTTCTTCAAAATCAGAGCAAAAATTTTTATCATTTCTTTAGCGGCTAATAATTCATAGATCAAAAATTTTTCATAAAAATCGGAGGGAAAATTTTTTAACAACAACAAAAATCTTTTATATCTTTGGTAGTTAAAAATTTAGAGATCAAAAATTTTTCTTCAAAATTAGAGACATTCTAGAGAGTACTAGAAAAAATGTCGATCATTTCTTTAGTAGCTTAAAATTTATAGAAGAAACATTTTTTTTCAAAATCAGAGTAAAAATTTTTTTAAAAAAAAGCTATCATTTCTTAAGCAGCTTAAAAAATTAGATATAAAAAATTTGTCTTCAAAATCGAAGAAAAAATTTCTATTATTTCTTTAGTAGCTAAAAATTTAAAGATCAAAAATTTTTCTTCAAAATCAGAAGAAAAATGTTTGAACGAAGCAATTAATTTAAATTTCAATAAATTTATCCAACCAAAACAAAACACTGCAACCAGCTAAAAAATAAGGACATACCTACATGCAAACAATAAGAGCAAACAAAAGCACATGCTCAGCAGGGATGATATTGGCTTAGTTGTAAAAGGGCCAAAATTCATACAAAAAAAGGGCCATTTTGACATTAATAGGGCTTTTAGTTTTAAAAAGTGGAATTTAAAGAATATTGAAAACTTCCTATTTTTATATACGGCCATGGTCATATAAAATGCACACTTTTTATTAACCTCAACAAGTCCAGTTTATTTCACATTTTACTGAAAAATATCTGAAAATCATATCAAATATTTGAAAATCTATCAAAAAATCAAAAAAAAAATTAAACTTTTTCTTGTGTTTTGTTTAGCTTGAGTTGTTTTAGCCTAAGTATGGAAACTCTTATTCACTAAACAAGGAATCCCTCTCCATCTAGAATAAAAAATTGTGGGTGAAGTGTTATAGTTTAAGGTGATTCTTTCAAGTAGATATTATTTCACTCATTGCCTGCAAAAATCAAACTGATGCCAAAAATAATCTATAAAGGTTCAATCCTAGATTGGATAAATAAAAATAAAATTTGCAAAGTATTTCCACAGAAACCAGCTAGATGGATACATATTTAAATAGTTGTAGAATGTCAGAAATTAATGAGCAATTTAATATAGACTCTCCGTTGGGACTTTTAAGTAGATAAATCAATGATGCGGGGCGAAGTGAACTTCTATCAAATAATATTTTGAGGCATGGGTGAATTTAACAAAAAAAAAAAAAAAAAAACAAATTTCGTAAATAACCTACAATTTTAAAATATAGAATTTTAGAACAAGAAATTAAGTAAAACACATCGTCAACAATTTTTCATCACCTATAATGCCAAGAAATAAACTTTAAATATGACATCAAAATTGTCCATTAGGATGTAGACCGACTTTATTTTCCTACCGTGGAGTCCGACCATTGATCAGAATGGATGATAAAATTAATTAATATGTATATTAAGGCGTTGTCAGTACTACGATGGTGACTTCAGGATTCGTTCTTTTATAAACTAACATAAACGTGTGAAACAAACCAAACATGTTCAAATTACTAAATTGTATGCTTTTATGTCACATAAATGACTATACGTATATACATAAAACACAACTTATTTGACTGAGGAAAATATAAAAGGCGGTAGGAAATATCGCCATTAAATAATATACAACGAATAATCAAAAAAATAAAATGAAAGATCACCCAAGGTTTTCCATACAAAATTTGGTTAAATTTTATATGAAAAATGCCCAAGACATATTTTGCACATTTTTGGGCAAAATTTTGCTTTAAGGGGGTCTTCTCATTGAGCAAATTTTTTTTTTCAACTTTTATTTTTTGCATTTATTTATAGCTTGGGTAGTTGTGAATATGCCCCTAAAAGGATTTTTAGAAATTCGAAATACTTTAGAAGATACAGCCTTTTTTGTGAAGCAAGGTCTGATGGACAAGAAGGTGATGGAGGTAATAAAACCAGCTTACGAAGCGCTGACGGCAGATAATTTGCTTGAAAGATGCCTTGGATCTGAAACTCAGAATTCCAATGAGTCCTACAATTCTGTTCTTTGGTCACTTTCGCCCAAACACATCAACTCAGGCGCACGCACCATCGAAGTGGCCAATTTCATTGCAACGTGCCTCTTCAACGACGGATTTATACCCATACTTAAAATTATGGGTTTGACGGGTATTGCGATTGGCAAAAACGCATACGAATACGCACTATCTCGCAATGAAGACAGATTGGACCGATCAGAGACTCGAGCTGCGGCATCATCAAAAGCTGGCAGAACGGCAGAGAGGGCAGCAGAAAGCAGTTTCTACGAAAAAGAGGAAGGTGGCCTGTATGGAGCTGGCATCGCCAACTAATATTTGTAAGTAAAAATTGTCAGCTCCTTAAAACTGCATTTAAACATTTTTGATTTTTTTTTTTTTTTCCTTAAAAAAATTACTTCAAACTTTAAACGCGTTTATCTCGAACCCACGTTTTTCGAACTGGCGGCCATGATATCTCCAGTTCAACTGAACCGATTTTCATGAAACAAAATGGAATCGACGCAGAATTGTCACCATTCTCGGGTGAACCTCGACCATAATTTAAAAAAATTTTTTACTATTTTTTTTTTACAATAAACTACAAAAAAAAAACACGAAATTGAAATATTTTTTTTGAATGGCCGCCATTTTGTCAAAAAAAATCACAAAATTAAGCTTGAGGTTCACCCGAGAATTACATCTATACTGATTATAACCCCGTTTTTTTTTTTTCATTTCAGACGCTCCGGAGACCCGGAATCGTGGCCGCCGTGACGACACTTTTTTTTTCACCACCAACTTTGAAGTCTCATTACTTTTTGAACAGCCCACGATCGAGGCAAAAAAATTTTTTTATTTACTTTGAACCTTTTGTAATACAATAAATAAAAAAAGTTTTCAATTATTCTTTGCGTTTTCAAATAAGAATTTTTTTAAAAAGGGTCCAAAAAACGGGTTTTGAATGAGAAGACCGCCTTAAGGGTATTTGCTGTACAAAAATAACCAAATTTTTTTTGGGCGAAATTTTACTTATTGTTTTTGAGGGATAGTTCACATTGACTAGTAATGAAATGATTATTATAACTATTTTTTATTCTTTATCACTCGATCATCATGTTCTTTTAAAAAGTTTCAAATTATTAACTAAAATCGCGCACGGAGCACCCCCCGCCCCGACATTGTCATACTTTTTCATAAAAACTAATAAATAATATTATTCTTTCCAAAGATATTTTTATTTATTTAATACATCAAAGAGAGCTTGCAATCATTTGTTTGTCATCGTCGTCTACACAAACAGCAATATTTTCAATTTGGAAGCAATAATATTTCTGAAGACGAATTTTGATATAGCGCAGTATTACAAATTTCAATCAAAACCATATTTCCCTCCTTACAATACCATGGCTACTTACGGTTGTTTTATCTCATTTTTGTCAAGCCCTTCGACGCCGCAGGATTGCATTTTGGCCCATTATTCGAAAATTTTCAGGCATTTTTTTGTGTGGCCATTTGCCCTTAATTTTTCTTTTCGGTGGTTTTTCATTTAGTTTTTTAGTCGAGTTTTCTTTGGAAGATATTTTCTACGGCCAATTTGGGCTTGTCATCACTTCAATAAAAATTTAAAACTTTTCTTTTCAAAAATTGCGATAATTTTTTTCTGACAAAACAAACAAAAAGGGCCCAAAACGAATAGGAAGGGCCTGGGGGCTTTTGAAATTGGAAAGGGCTCAAAAAAGCCCTAAAAGCCCTCAAATATCATCCGTGATGCTCAGTTTGCTTACAATACCATTCGTAAGGTCTCTCATCGCTTCGGCACTTCGGCACTTCGGCTTTTTGAGATTCGGACACAGACACAGACTAGTATATATCAGGGATGATATTGGCTTTACTGCAAAAGGGCCAAAATTCATATAAAAATAGGGCCAATCAGACATTAATAGGGCTTAGCATTAATAGGTACCAATTATGCATTTTATAATAAAAAGCAAACAATAATAATTATATTTTGACTTTCAAAATTTTGAGCAAATAATTATTTCTGCTTTTTATTTGTTAAGGCAAAAATAAAAAGCAAAATCTAACCGAAATTTTAAGGAGCTCTAAATAACTGGTAAGTTTTGATTTTTATTTTTTAAGGCAAAAATAAAAAGCAAAATGTGGATCTAAGGTTACGATTGAACCAAAGTTTTACTAATTTTAACTAATTTTAAGGCAGGAAATGCACGCTCCACGCATGATGATGATGATAATGACTCATTTAGAACTGTAATTTAAATGATTAAATGAAATCACTTCCATCTTAAATCAAAAATTTTAGGTGAAAGTGATATAGTTTAAGGTTTTTCTTTCAAAAAGATTTTATTTCACGCTTTGTTTGTAAAAGTTAAAAAGACGCCAAAAAAAATCTATAGATAAAGTGTTTCTACAAGAAAATTTTTACAAAAACAAAAACGTTATTCTAATAAGTCAATCCTAAATTTGATAAATAAAAATTGTAAAGCTTTTCCACAAAAACCACACACCAGATATTTCCATCTTGAAATAGTCGTAGAATGTCAGAAATGAATAAGCAATTTAATGCAGACTCTCTGTTAAGTCTTGTAAGAAGTCTAATTAATGAAGCGGGACTAGGGATCACTCTTTTCATCTAAGCTCAACTTGGGAAATAAACTAAACTTGTTGAAATTACTAAAAAGTTTGCTCTTAATGGGACAATGACTATATATAACAAAACTTGTTTTACTGAGAACATTTTTAAAGGCGATAGGAAATATCGCCTTTACATAAAAGACAAACAATAAAAATTAACATAAGAAATGAAATGAAAAATCACCCAACTTTTTTCATCAAAAATTTGGGTGAATGAAATAAAAAAGGAATGGGAAATTCAAAAGAAAAATCACCGAAAAAATTGGACAATTTTGCACATTTTGTAACGAAATTTCGCTTTTTGCTGAGTGTTTTTCTTATACAAAAATCACCAACTTTTTTGGATGCAATTTCGCTTTCTGTTTTTAACTGATACTTCACATTGACTACTAGTGAAATGGTAATTATAGCTCTTTTTTATTTTTATCACTTGATCATCATGTTTTTTAAAAATTTCAAATACCTCTCTCCCCCGCGGTTGTCTTACCTTTTCATGATCGCTAAAAGATAATTTTTTCTTTCTCAGATATTTCTATTTACGAAATAAATCAAAGATAGCTTACAATTGGCTTCCAAAAATTACAAACGAAAAAAAAAATTACAAAAAAAACCAAATTTCCATACAAAATCGGGCTTAATTCTACGAAAAACAATGACCGAAATTTTTACCGATAATGACATTTTTTTCGTGTGTTTGTACCAATAAAATAAGGATTTTTTTTGCAAATACATACTTGAAAAGGAAAAGGTACGAAAAATATGCTTGGAATTTAGGACCGACAAAAAATCGGGCATTTTTGCCAAATTAAAAATAAAAAAACGCCAGAATTTTTGTTTACCGAAATGTTAAGAAATATCAAATTCGTTACGATAAAATGGTTCGCCCTTGTACGGAAGGTAAAAAACATTATTCCTTAAAAGAGCAAATCATTTTATTATTTTATAAAAAACACCATCTGGACCTTATCCCTACATAATGTTCATGAGCCCCTTGTTCATGAATTACATCAAAACACAAATAAAATTAATGAAATCCTTGCAGATATTTTTACAGGGGAATATTAATTTACTACTCGAATCTGTTCTTTTATACTTTGATAATCTTATATTGAATCATGATCACGGAAATTATACCCGAAAAATTATACCCTCCGTGACGGCGGATATTGGTTGTTTCATTTTATTTTTGTCAAGCACAACAACGCCGCTGAATTTCATTTTGGAACATTTTTCCAAAAAATTTTTAACATTTTTGCGTTTTTATTGTGTAAAACATTTTTATTATTTTCGTTTGGGGGATTTTCATTTTATTTTTTCGGCGATTTTTCTTTGGCATATTGAAATCATATACATTAACCAGTAAACTTTTCTTTTAAAAAATTCAGATTATTTTTTTCGGTAGAATTTTCCAAAAGGGCCTAAAATTAATAAGAAGGGCCTCGGGGCTTTTGAAATGAAAAAGGGCCCAAAAAAGCCCAAAAAGCCCCCAAATATCATCCCTGGTATATACCCAGACAGTGCATCATTCACTCAATCTCGAATGTGCAGAAGCTCGGTGACATGGCGATAAGCACATGGCGAATTGGGACGGACAAGTAACTGCGAAGCAGCGAATTAATGTTGCTAGCGTTGGCTGCAAATGGTTGATAGAGCACAATATCTCTCTCTCTGTGTATCTGTCAACAATGTTGGCGAGAAGCCTTTTTATATATACTTTTCCTAGGAATTCCAAGCGGACGGCTGGCTTGTTTGTTTACTTTTTTTTGCTGGTTTTTGTTTTTGTCGTTGGCTTGGTTTTTTTTTTTGCTGCTTTTTGCTATTTGCTTGGGTGGATTTTGTCAATCGTCAAAAATGATATTTTTACGATTTTGTCTATTTTGAAGTTATAGAAAAATCGCTGTAACTTCTTTATTTCTGATTTGATTTAAATCCACCCAAGGAGAAAATGTTGGCACATTATACCATGTTTAAAATGACAAAATTGCTAAATTTTTTCTTTTTTTTTAACTAAAGTTATTCATTTATTTCCTATTTCTTTGTTCTATTTTCTATGTTCAAACTATACTATAATAAAACTAAAATAAAAAAAAAATATAAAAATAAAAAAAGTATGTGCCAGAAAACGGCAGTTTAGGATTTTTGGAAAAAAAGTCAAGTTGCAACAGCTGTAACTATTATATTCGATTTTCGGTTTTTTTAATTTTTTACACAAAATACCTCAAAACTGTTCTTAGTGGATATCTTGCTTGCATTTTTAAAAATTTTAGTGTTGGATTGTTGAGAATTTTTTTTGTAAAAGAGAAGCATTTTTTTATATACTTTTGTTTGGAATTCTAAGCCGACGGCTGATTTCCTTGTTTACTTTTTTTTTGCTGGTTTTTGTTTTTGCTGCTGTTTGTTTACTATTTGTTTGGGTGCATTTCGTGGATAGTCAGAAATGATATTTTTGGCAATTATGTGAAGCATAAACTTATAGGAAAATCGCTGTAACTTCTTCATTTCTAATTTGATTTAAATGCACCCAAGGACAATAAAAAAACAACTGTCGAAAATATAAACTCACAGATTATTTTTTTTAAATGAAAGAACGTCCTATTCAAATGGAAAAATTAAATTTAATATTTTGACAATTAATATTTTGTTTCACAGTGAGTTTATTTACTTATGAGTAATTTGTTATGTTGAAATTTTTTAATTTCTATTTATATTGGAAACATAAAATTTTATATTTGACAAATCATTTCTTTCAACTGTGAGTTTATATTTTCGACAGTTTTTTTTTTTCATTACAATTTTTTATTTCTATTACAATTAAAATATCCTAGACCAATTGAATTTATGATATGCTATATTTATGATATGATATGATATGATGAAAACAATAAAAGGTAGTTGGTCTAGCTGCATATGTCCCTGGTTGGCAACTAGACCAATTGAATTTATGATATGCTATATTTCTGATATATTTGAAAGATAAAGGTAAAATTTGCAAACATTTTGTGAAGAAGAAAAATGTTTCTATTATTTTCAGCAGATAAAATTATATAGATCAGAAATTGCTTCGAAGTCGAAAGGAACAATTTTTGAAGATGGGAAAAATTTGCATCATTTCTTTAGCAGCTAAAAATTGAAAATCCAAAAATTATTTCTTTAATTAAAGATACCAAATTTTTAAAAAAAAAAAATCGGTGAAAAAATTATTGAACAAAAAAATTGCTCATTTCTTTAGCGGGTACAAATTGAAAGATCAAAAAATTAATGAATAAATTTAGTAAAAAAATTAAAAATTTATTCAGCTAAAAGATGGTAAAATTTGCTAAAATTTTGTCCTTGGGTGCATTTAAATCAAATTAGAAATGAAGAAGTTACAGCGATTTTCCTATAAGTTTATGCTTCACATAATTGCCAAAAATATCATTTCTGACTATCCACGAAATCCACCCAAACAAATAGTAAACAAACAGCAGCAAAAACAAAAACCAGCAAAAAAAAAGTAAACAAGGAAATCAGCCGTCGGCTTAGAATTCCAAACAAAAGTATATAAAAAAAGGCTTCTCTTTTACAAAAAAAATTCTCAACAATCCAAAAACTAATATTTTTATAAATGCAAGCAAGATATCCACTAACAGTTTTGAGGTATTTTGTGCAAAAAATTAAAAAACCGAAAATCGGATATAATAGTTACAGCTGTTGCAACTTGACTTTTTTTCCAAAAATCATTAAACTGCCGTTTTCTGGCATATACTTTTTTTATTTTTATATTTTTTTTTTATTTTATTTGTATTATAGTATAGTTTGAACATAGAAAATAGAACAAAGAAATATTATAAATAAATTTAGTTAAAAAAAAATAAAAAATTTAGCAATTTTGTCATTTTAAACATGGTACAATGTGCCAACATTTTCGCCTTGGGTGGATTTAAATCAAATCAGAAATAAAGAAGTTACAGCGATTTTTCTATAACTTCAAAATAGACAAAATCGTAAAAATATGATTTTGGACGATTGACAAAATCCACCCAAGCAAATAGCAAAAAGCAGCAAAAAAAACCACGCCAATGACAAAAACAAAAACCAGCAAAAAAAAAGTAAACAAACAAGCCAGCCGTCCGCTTGGAATTCCTAGGAAAAGTATATAAAAAAAGGCTTCTCGCCAACATTGTTGACAGATACACAGAGAGAGAGATATTGTGCTCTATCAACCATTTGCAGCCAACGCTAGCAACATCAATTTGCTGCTTCGCAGTTACTTGTCCGTCCCAATTCGCCATGTGCTTATCGCCATGTCACCGAGCTTCTGCACATTCGAGATTGAGTGAGTGATGCACTGTCTGGGTATATACTAGTCTGTGACACAGATTCGAACATAATTTCGAATCCACCAAGTCGGCCAGTTGAAAATTTTCTGCAAAAGGGGAAAAATTGTCTGGTGAATTCTCTTTAGAATATACCCTCCTTGCATAAGGACTGTCTAGAAAAATTGTATACCCTATCATTCATTAAAGAAAAACTACTTACGGTGACCATCTGTTCTATATATTATACAGAACATGATGGCCGACATAAATATTTTTAGTTGAAAAAAGATTCTGTGTCAGATGGGATTAAAACTGGGTTCTTACGAATTGCATCTAATCAGTATACTACAGTCGCCACTTGAAATTAAAAAAAAAAAAAAAATAAATGGCCATTTCAGCCCTTGAAAGTACTTTGACCGAGCTTCTTATGATCAATTGTGTTGTGTGTGTTGTAAAATGTTTGTATACAAATGATCGAGAACTGGACCTACATGCTCTATGCCGACTCTGAACGGCTTATGTTCTCAAGAAGCTTTTCATGGCAGTTTTTACTCTCTGGAGTTTGTCATTGTCTGCAGAGCGGTGACGGCCGAACAGAAAAATTAATTCAATTGAAAAAACTTTCTGTGTCAGATGGGGATTCGAACCTGGGTTTTCTGGCGTATGAGACTCACACTCTACCCACTACGCCACGGCCAATTGTAATTAACATTCCTAAATTTAATTATGGGAAAAAATGCAAGTACAGAACACATCTTAAAATACAGAACACTTTTATCTTTTCAAAATTCATATAGAACAAAAGCTTCAAACAGAACTGTAAAAGCATATCTTTTAAAAATATACGTACATAATTTTTAAATTTACTTTACCGTTGAGACTGAAAGGGGGTTCTTATAGCAAAAGTATAGTGTTAAGCTTTAATGAATCCCTTAACAAATTTTAGAATATACGAATGGTGGCAACTCTTTATATTTTGTTACGTACCAGAAGTCTCCTGTATAACAGCTTTATTTCATCTAGAGATGGAATAGATTCAATCGTCCAAGTTAAATTATAGTGATCTAATGCTCCACTTAGCGCAGGTGATATGAAATCTGCAGGTCCAGGTCGACCCGAAACTTCAATATACTTTTTAGTTCTTCCTAATGAATTATCTGCGACACAGCTATAGTTCCCAAAATCTGATGTTTGAAAGTTTCGTATTACTAGACTATAGCGATCATCTTTTGGGTGCATAGATCGTCTGTCGGTTGGATCCAGCAAGAATGAATTTTGATACCAAAGCATCTAATAATATTATTATCATGATTTTAATTACTTAATTAATTATTTAGAACAAACTATTTATACCTCAGAGTTAACATCACCGTGAACAATACAAACTAATTCCACATCGTAGCTCTCTGCAGCATGAACCCACGATTTTTCGACAGTAATTTCTGGGGGAGCTAAGAAAATAATAAGAAAATGTATTTTAATTAAAATCATTTCCCATAAATTTAGAGAGTAACATTTATGGGAGTATAACACAGGTTCATAAATTACGTAACATGTTTTTGGCCAATTTATAACCTCTTCCCACCCTATGTCACACTTCGTCACAAAGTCTTAATGCAAGTGCAATGCAATGTGGACAGGATTTTTTGAATATACAGGAGCACGGCTTTGAGACTGTTTTTCGATTCATCAATGGACAGGCGCCATTCTTCCGGTTTGTACGTCTAGTTCTTGATTGCTATTAAACCATGAGTATTATTACAGTACGCAAACGAATTTTTTTCGATGCGATTGAAAAACTGTAAAAATTTGGTTCTCGTCTACCACAAGAATCAAAAAGTCTCACATCTGGTGCTAAGATGCTTACAGCTTTGAGAAATTGAGCGACGATAATCGTAAAAGTCCGTCATAACTTCACTTGTCATACTATTATGTCCAATCCCTGCTGTGTTATTTCTATGTGTTTACATTATAGCTCTGCATGGATATATTCACACTGAAGCAAAATTACATTGATATTTAAAGAAAAAACTTTCAAACTTAAAGTAAATGGGCACAATATGAAGCCGGCGAAAATTTCTTTTAAATTGAAAGAAAATGTTTTAAGTGTAATTTTTATTGAAAGTAACATTAATTTTAATGAAATGTCTTTTAATTATTTCATGAAAAAAATTCCATTAAATTCAAAGGAAATTCTTATATCCCAATTTTATAGTAAGTTTCATTAATGTTAATGCCATGCCATTCAATTTAACCTATGAAAAAAATTCTTTTAAATAAAAAGCAATTGGTTTCAATTTTAATTTTAACTGTTATTTTTAGTGTCATGTCTTTTGATTTGTTTCTGAAAGAAAATAGTTTACACAAAAGAATTACAGATAAATAAAAACGCAATTTATTTTGTGATATTAACATGTTATTTTTAATGAACTGATAATTTTAAATAAAAGTTTTTCCTAGGTTTTTTGTTGGGTAAGAAAAACAAACAAATGTTCTTTGGCAAATTTATTTTTGCCATCCTTAATCGACTGAACAAATGTGCGAGATTTTCTCTTAAAGTCACGATGTATATGAAAATTTGTGCAGAGCTTTGTTTCTTACCAATTATTATTTTAATAGTAAACATTTCTAAGAAAAATATAGTATTTTTTTCAATATCATCATAATTTGTCAAAACATAAGAAAAGTATTCTTCAAGTAAAATATTTAAAGATTTTAACATGCACACGGAAATGCTCCAACTCTTTTAAAGTATCTTCATAACACGAAATGTGCCACTATTTTTGAAATATTTGTATCCTCACACGACACAGACTAGTATATACCCAGACAGCACAGACTAGTGTATACCCAGACAGTGCATCACTCACTCAATCTCGAATGTGCAGAAGCTCGGTGACATGGCGATAAGCACATGGCGAATTGGGACGGACAAGTAACTGCGAAGCAGCAAATTGATGTTGCTAGCGTTGGCTGCAAATAGTTGATAGAGCACAATATCTCTCTCTCTGTGTATCTGTCAACAATGTTGGCGAGAAGCCTTTTTGTATATACTTTTCCTAGGAATTCCAAGCGGACGGCTGGCTTGTTTGTTTACTTTTTTTTGCTGGTTTTTGTTTTTGTCGTTGGCTTGGTTTTTTTTTTGCTGCTTTTTGCTATTTGCTTGGGTGGATTTTGTCAATCGTCAAAAATGATATTTTTACGATTTTGTCTATTTTGAAGTTATAGAAAAATCGCTGTAACTTCTTTATTTCAGATTTGATTTAAATTCACCCAAGGAGAAAATGTTGGCACATTGTACCATGTTTAAAATGACAAAATTGCTAAATTTTTTCTTTTTTTTTAACTAAATTTATTCATTTATTTGCTATTTCTTTGTTCTATTTACTATGTTGAAACTATACTATAATAGAAATAAAATAAAAAAAAAATAAAAATAAAAAAGTATATGCCAAAAAACGGCAGTTTAAGGATTATTGGAAAAAAAGTCAAGTTGCAACAGCTGTAACTATTATATCCGATTTTCGGTTTTCTTAATTTTTTGCACAAAATAGCTCAAAACTGTTCTTAGTGGATATCTTGTTTGCATTTTTAAAAATTTTCGTTTTTGGATTTTTGAGAATTTTTTTTGTAAAAGAAGCCTTTTTTTTATATACTTTTCTTTGGAATTCTAAGCCGACGGCTGATTTCCTTGTTTAGTTTTTTTTTGTGCTGCTGTTTGTTTACTATTTGTTGGGGTGGATTTCGTGGATAGTCAGAAATGGATATTTTTGGCAATATGTGAAGGATAAACTTATAGGAAAATCGCTGTAACTTCTTCATTTCTGATTTGATTTAAATCCACCCAAGGACAAAATTTTAGCAAATTTTACCATCTTGTAGCTGAATAAATTTTTAATTTTTTTACTAAATTTATTCATTCATTTTTTGATCTTTCAATTTTTACCCGCTAAAGAAATGAACAATTTTTGTTGTTCAATAATTTTTTCACCGATTTTTTTTAAAAAATCTGCTATTTTTAATTAAAGAAATAATTTTTGGATTTAAGATTTTTACCTGCTAAAGAAATGATGCTAATTTTTCCCATCTTCAAAAATTGTTCCCTTCGATTTCGAACCAATTTCTGATCTATAAAATTTTATCTGCTGAAAATAATACAAACATTTTTCTTCTTCAAATATATCATAAATATAGCATTTCATAAATTCAATTGGTCTAGTTGCCAACCAGGGACATATGCAGCTAGACCAACTACCTTTTATTGTTTTGCTGTACTTACTTTGATGCCACTAAAATATACATGTGAACAGTTCGGTTCTGAAACCTTGCAAAAGAAAAGAAAAAGATAGAATTTTTGTTTGTAAATTTTTATTTTTTTTAAATGAAACAATTTCCTATTCAAATGGAAAAATTAAATTTAATATTTTGACAATTAATATTTTTTTTTATTAATTTTTTGTGTTGAAATTTTTTAATTTCTATTCATATTGGAAACATAAAATTTTATGTTTTGACAAATAATTTTTTTCAACTGTGAGTTTATATTTTCGACAGTTTTTTTTTTTATTGCAATTTTTTATTTCTATTACAATTAAAATGTTTTGAAATAGACAGTTTTCTTATATGAAAAATGTTTTAATTCTTATTTCAAATGAAAGAAAGAAAATTAAATTTTATATTTTTATAGTAGTAGTAATAGTATAGTTATAGTATAGTTAAATCGAAGGGAACAATTTTTGAAGATGGGAAAAATTAGCATCATTTCTTTAGCAGGTAAAAATCTTAAATCCAAAAATTATTTCTTTAATTAAAAATAGCAGATTTTTTAAAAAAAATCGGTGAAAAAATTATTGAACAACAAAAATTGTTCATTTCTTTAGCGGGTTAAAATTGAAAGATCAAAAAATGAATGAATAAATTTAGTAAAAAAATTAAAAATTTATTCAGCTACAAGATGGTAAAATTTGCTAAAATTTTGTCCTTGGGTGGATTTAAATCAAATCAGAAATGAAGAAGTTACAGCGATTTTCCTATAAGTTTATCCTTCACATATTGCCAAAAATATCCATTTCTGACTATCCACGAAATCCACCCCAACAAATAGTAAACAAACAGCAGCAAAAAAAAAAAACTAAACAAGGAAATCAGCCGTCGGCTTAGAATTCCAAAGAAAAGTATATAAAAAAAAGGCTTCTTTTACAAAAAAAATTCTCAAAAATCCAAAAACGAAAATTTTTAAAAATGCAAACAAGATATCTACTAAGAACAGTTTTGAGCTATTTTGTGCAAAAAATTAAGAAAACCGAAAATCGGATATAATAGTTACAGCTGTTGCAACTTGACTCTTTTTCCAAAAATCCTTAAACTGCCGTTTTCTGGCATATACTTTTTTATTTTTATTTTTTTTTTATTTTATTTCTATTATAGTATAGTTTCAACATAGTAAATAGGACAAAGAAATAGGAAATAAATGAATAAATTTAGTACAAAATAAATAAAAAATTTAGAAATTTTGTCATTTTAAATATGGTACAATTTGCCAACATTTTGTCCTTGGGTGGATTTAAATCAAATCAGAAATAAAGAAGTTACAGCGATTTACATATCTATAACTTCAAAATAGACAAAATCGTAAAAATATCATTTTTGACGATCGACAAAATCCACCCAAGCAAATAGCAAAAAGCAGCAAAAAAAAACCAAGCCAACGACAAAAACAAAAACCAGCAAAAAAAAAAAGTAAACAAACAAGCCAGCCGTCGGCTTGGAATTCCTAGGAAAAGTATATATAAAAAGGCTTCTCGACAACATTGTTGACAGATACACAGAGAGAGAGATATTGTGCTCTATCAACCATTTGCAGCCAATGCTAGCAACATCAATTCGCTGCTTCGCACTTACTTGTCCGTCCCAATTCGCCATGTGCTTATGGCCATATCACCGAGCTTCTGCAAATTCTGCATTGAGTGAGTGATGCATTGTCTGGTATATAGTAGTCTGTGCACATGGCGAATTGGGACGGACAAGTAACTGCAAAGCAGCGAATTGATGTTGCTAGCGTTGGCTGCAAATGGTTGATAGAGCACAATATCTCTCTCTCTCTGTGTATCTGTCAACAATGTTGGCGAGAAGCCTTTTTATATATACTTTTCCTAGGAATTCCAAGCGGACGGCTGGCTTGTTTGTTTACTTTTTTTTGCTGGTTTTTGTTTTTGTCGTTGGCTTGGTTTTTTTTTTTGCTGCTTTTTGCTATTTGCTTGGGTGGATTTTGTCAATCGTCAAAAATGATATTTTTACGATTTTGTCTATTTTGAAGTTATAGAAAAATCGCTGTAACTTCTTTATTTCTGATTTGATTTAAATCCACCCAAGGAGAAAATGTTGGCACATTGTACCATGTTTAAAATGACAAAATTGCTAAATTTTTTCTTTTTTTTTAACTAAATTTATTCATTTATTTCCTATTTCTTTGTTCTATTTTCTATGTTCAAACTATACTATAATAAAACTAAAATAAAAAAAAATATAAAAATAAAAAAAGTATGTGCCAGAAAACGGCAGTTTAGGATTTTTGGAAAAAAAGTCAAGTTGCAACAGCTGTAACTATTATATTCGATTTTCGGTTTTTTTAATTTTTTGCACAAAATACCTCAAAACTGTTCTTAGTGGATATCTTGTTTGCATTTTTAAAAATTTTAGTTTTTGGATTGTTGAGATTTTTTTTTGTAAAAGAGAAGCCTTTTTTTATATACTTTTGTTTGGAATTCTAAGCCGACGGCTGATTTCCTTGTTTACTTTTTTTTTGCTGGTTTTTGTTTTTGCTGCTGTTTGTTTACTATTTGTTTGGGTGGATTTCGTGGATAGGCGGAAATGATATTTTTGGAAATTATGTGAAGCATATATTTATAGGAAAATCGCTGTAACTTCTTTATTTCTGATTTGATTTAAATGCACCCAAGGACAAAATTTTAGCAAATTTTACCATCTTTTAGCTGAATAAAATGAATTTATGATATGCTATATTTCTGATATATTTGAAAGATAAAGGTAAAATTTGCAAACATTTTGTGAAGAAGAACAATGTTTCTATTATTTTCAGCAGATAAAATTATATAGATCAGAAATTGCTTCAAAATCGAAAGGAACAATTTTTGAAGATGGGAAAAATTTGCATCATATCTTTAGCAGCGAAAAATTTAAAATCCAAAAATTATTTCTTTAATTAAAGATACCAAATTTTTAAAAAAAAAATCGGTGAAAAAATTATTGAACAAAAAAATTGCTCATTTCTTTAGCGGGTACAAATTGAAAGACCAAAAAATTAATGAATAAATTTAGTAAAAAATTAAAAATTTATTCAGCTAAAAGATGGTAAAATTTGCTAAAATTTTGTCCTTGGGTGCATTTAAATCAAATCAGAAATGAAGAAGTTACAGCGATTTTCCTATAAATATATGCTTCACATAATTTCCAAAAATATCATTTCCGCCTATCCACGAAATCCACCCAAACAAATAGTAAACAAACAGCAGCAAAAACAAAAACCAGCAAAAAAAAAGTAAACAAGGAAATCAGCCGTCGGCTTCGAATTCCAAACAAAAGTATATAAAAAAAGGCTTCTCTTTTACAAAAAAAATTCTCAACAATCCAAAAACTAAAATTTTTAAAAATGCAAACAAGATATCCACTAAGAACAGTTTTGAGGTATTTTGTGCAAAAAATTAAAAAAACCGAAAATAGAATATAATAGTTACAGCTGTTGCAACTTGTTTTTTTTTCCAAAAATCCTTAAACTGCCGTTTTCTGGCATATACTTTTTTAATTTTTATATTTTTTTTTATTTTATTTTTACTATAGTATGGTTTGAACATAGAAAATAGAACAAAGAAATAGGAAATAAATGAATAAATTTAGTTAAAAAAAAAGAAAAAATTTAGCAATTTTGTCATTTTAAACATGGTACAATGTGCCAACATTTTCTCCTTGGGTGGATTTAAATCAAATCTGAAATAAAGAAGTTACAGCGATTTTGCTATAACTTCAAAATAGACAAAATCGTAAAAATATCATTTTTGACGATTGACAAAATTCACCCAAGCAAATAGCAAAAAGCAGCAAAAAAAAAACCAAGCCAACGACAAAAACAAAAACCAGCAAAAAAAAGTAAACAAACAAGCCAGCCGTCCGCTTGGAATTCCTAGGAAAAGTATATACAAAAAGGCTTCTCGCCAACATTGTTGACAGATACACAGAGAGAGAGATATTGTGCTCTATCAACCATTTGCAGCCAACGCTAGCAACATTAATTCGCGGCTTCGCAGTTACTTGTCCGTCCCAATTCGCCATGTGCTTATCGCCATGTCACCGAGCTTCTGCACATTCGAGATTGAGTAAGTGATGCACTGTCTGGGTATATACTAGTCTGTGCTTCATACGCTCTAGTACATCCCCGCAAGCATATCACGCTAGCAGCTGCGTAAGGGCGCGTTTAAAGTGGCGACTGGTTGCCGTGCCGGACCGAGCTGGAAACGCGTCATGCTTTATGCAGTGCGTATAGTGATGGCTTGCAGTGGCCGGCTTGCTGCAGCTGTTTTTGGACTATTTTGGTTTGTTAGTAATTATAAGGGTTTTTTTTGTTTATATTTATAATCGAAGCATTATTAAACTCATGTGATTTCATGTACACTTTTTGCTTTCCTCAAACCATCTGACAACATCTGACAAGAATGCGAAAAAAACTGCTGAAACGCACTTTCAGCCACTTTAGGTCGCGTAAAGTCAATAAGAAGCGACTTTAAGTCGCTCATGTAATTTGCTATTCTATTTTCCGCCACTTTAGGTCGCGTGATGTCAATAACAAGCGACTCTAAGTCGCATGAAGTCAACAACAATTGACTTTAAGTCGCATCATGTCATTTGCTATTCTATTTTCAGCCACTTTAAGTTGCGTCAAGCCCTTGCTATTCCATGCTTAGACGTTTTCCAATTATTTTCTGCTGTTTTTTATTGCATTGTTGCTGCGTTTTCTATTTGTTTATATTTTGGGAAGGAAGCAATAGCGCAGATAAGAAACATTATTAACTTATTAAAACATAAACAATTTAGATTCTCTTATACGCAGACTCTTAGGGCGCGTTTATAGTGACCGCTTATTGCGCTTATTTGAGCTTATTTTGTATCTTTATCTCGCTTGCTCAAAATAAAATAAGCTCAAATAAACGCAATAAACGTTCACTATAAACGCGCCCTTACGTACTTCATGTGCCTTGCACTCCTGCTTGTGAGAGTGGATAGGATATGAGAAGCATGTGTTAAGGGTTAAATATGTATACTTATTTTTTTTAAGAGTTTACTCTGAATGCTACAAAATCGACTCGTTGCAGTTCTCTAATATATATTGATATATGTATATTGTTTATCTATTAGCTATGGGTAAAATGTCCACTGTCGGTAGTTCTTCGAATTGAAGGAAGTTAGAAATCTAAAAAAAAAGACATCCTAACTTACTATACCAACAACGATTACAGCCCGGGACAAGAAACTAACGGTTACGTAATGGTAGAGGGATTAGAACGAATCGAAATTAGAAATTAGAAATAAACGCCAAGGAACAGCGACGCGATATAGACGTAAAAATGAGACAAGATAATTTGTGTGACAATTTTAATTGAAAAGTACTTTCTTTTGATTATCTCTTAAATAAGTGCATATAAAATACAATATCTAATACATATATGAAATTGTTGAGTTTTATCGTAAGTATGTTTTTTTTTTAACAAATTTATGAAAAATATGAATTCTAAATTCATACAATTATTTACTAAATTATGTTGAATACTAGACTGCGTTTGAAAAAATTGTTCATCAAAATATTCAATCAATCTGCTGAGCTAGTGATACGATTTTAAAAAGAAAAGTTTTAACTGAGATTTCATTAATGTGATTATAAATTTATAATTTTTGGTTAGTTTTTTTTTAAATATTTACGTTTTTTTTTGGTATTGCCCCTTCCATCAACGATTTTATAGTATTATACTTTTGAGGTGCTGAATACCACTTTCCTCGAAAATCTTTAGCATACTTGGCCACTTCTTTGTTGCCTTGATTTCACTTTTGCCCAAAGCCCAGTATCTTTCAATTGGCCTGAGTTCTGGACAGTTTGGAAGATTTGCTTTCCGAGCCCCCAAAAAAAACATTATTTTTTAAGTATCACTCCAAGGCAACTTTACTGTAATGACAGGAAGTTAGGTCGGGCCAAAAGAAAGTGGAAACCTCATGCTGTCTTATAAAAGGGGTTAGTCTTTTTTTTCAAGTAGTCTTTAACGTAAATTTCCGAAATTATTGTTCCTGTGGTTACAAACGAATTGCTCCTCTCGCCACAGATGCAGATAAAACATGGCTTTTTAAAAAATAAACCCGGTGGGTTGGGAGTTTTTGGGTTTTATTAGGTGTTTTTGGTGTTTTTTTATATTCAATGAAAATAGTTTCAAATCTTTAAAAAAACTTTTCAAAGAAAATAAAAACCGACTACAAAATCACTACAGAGTAATAAAAAATTTTAAAATAAATTTTCCTTTTAATTTCTTGGTCATATTTGATAATAAATTTAAACATATTATTGCATTGGAAATCATATTATTTTTTCTAATTTGTTTTATTATTATAAATGTATTAATTCTTTATAAATAAAAAAGCTTTTTAGGTCGGCTCTAATATAATCAGACTTTTAATCAGAAGCACCAACTTCAAAGCTTCTGTATTCATAAAGAAATTAATATATTTATGATAATAAAAAAATTAGAAAAAAATTAAAATCAGATTTCCAATGTAATTATATGTTTAAATAAATTATCAAATATGACCAAGATATTAAGAGGAAAAGTTATTTTAAAATTAGTTTTTTGTTTGTAGTGATTTTGTAGTCAGTTCTTTTTTTTTAAAAAGTTTTTATTTCTTCCTTTTTAGAAAATATGATAAATTTTCGAAAAAAAGTGTATAAACTACAAAAATAAAATGTTCATAAAAAATTTGTTCTATTAAATTCTGAAAGTATGCTGGTTATTTCAAATATATGTCTCTTAAATTTAAATTAGATGTCACGTGTTTTGTAATAATAATACCCATTCTTGTAACGTATTTTATAACACTAGTGTCAATATTATTCGAGATATAGTGTTTTTCTAATATTGCCACTGCTAATTGTTGAATAACGCCCCCTTCTTGACCGTAATTTGTAATAATATTGCCTACCCCTATTCTAAATTGCAGTACCCTAGTGTCAATATTATTCGAGATGCACTGTGTTTCTAATATTGCCACGCCTATTTGTCGAATAACGCCCATTTTATTGACCGTAATTTGTAATAACAATGCCTACCCCTACACTAAATTGTAGTTTCATAGTATCAATATTATTCGAGATACACTGTTTTTCTAATATTGCCACGCCCATTTGTCAATAATTTGTAATAATTGTGCCGACTTCTACACTAAATTGCAGTACCCTAATGTCAATATTATTCGAAATACAGTGTTCAAATTATATATTAAGGCTTATGCGCAAAATTATAAGATATTTTATTAATTTTTGTGGATTTTAAAGAGATTTTACGTTTAAAACAAAGCCAGTTTGTATGGGAAGTAGGCGTGGTTTTCATTAGATTTTGCTAAATCACCTGTACTAAATATCAGTACCCTAGTGTCAATATTATTCGAGATACATTGTTTTTCTAATATTTCCACGCCCCTTTATCGAATACCGCCCACTTATTTCGATGGGCACCTCCATGTTTATGATATCTATCTGTTCACCAAAAATTATGGCAAGTAGGCATATGGTTTAGGAGTTATCGATGTACATACATTTAAAAAAAAACCAACAGAGAAACCGACGATCTTGAGAACATCGTCCTTTTTGAAGTCGGTTAAAACAAGCTTTACTTATTTTTTTAATTAATTTCCATTTATTTAATTCAATTCCTTTGATTTAATTTCAATAAATAACTCGTATAATATTAATATAATAAATATAATTCATTACTTCCATTTGGTATTATTTTTTCGAAGAAATCTATACACTTTTTCAGTTACAGGGTTATTACAAATGGGTGATGAAATTAATCCATATGCATAAAACATTTGTTCAATTTCTGCAGAGCTTGAAGGACTAAAAAATCACAAAACCTCTTAAAAATTTCACTTGTACAAATCTTGTATAAATGAAAATATCTTTTTTTCCTTAAACTATTACCTTGAAACGAATCATTATAAAATGTTGTTCTCAAACGGATATAAAATTCGACAACAAAGGAAAAAATGAATTGGAAAAAGGAATAAATAAATGATAGTTTGTTGTGTTAAATGTTCACCAGTTAGATCGCACATACAAAAAGAACAAACGTATGTATAATTTCTAACACCCCTGACATAAAGTAATTTTTCATTGTAAAAAAGCCTACTGTAAGATGTTTTTCAAAACAACCCAATAAAACAAAAAAAAAAAAACAAACCCAAAAAATACAGGTTTTTTTAGGTAAGTAAAACCATATAAATCCGGGTGGGTTTTATGGGATTTGGAAAATATGTCAGCTTTGAAAACTTCTGGCCTGCAACCTGCGAAGAGTCGGCAAAACATTCGTCTCATCGTCCATGATACAGAAATTGAGATTTTCAAAGCATCCTTTTTTAATTTTTTTTGGCACGTTGTTTTGCCTTCGTGTTCTTCACAGCATTCCTCTCTGGTACTTTTTGCACTTTCAAAGCCTTCACACTTGTTTCCTTTTTAACCTAACATACAAAAAACCCAGAACCTCCACTTTCTGAGCCAGTTTTCTGCCAGAGAAGTTGGGATTCTTCTTCAACTTGGTGACGGTTTTGCTTGCCTTTTCATGGTCACAGATGCTCTCTTTCCTTCCAGTTTTTGCGCCAAATTGTACTACTTCGCGAGCAATTTTTTTCAAATGTGCACTGAGGGTAGTATTGAAAAGCTTACAGAATTATTTTCCGTACTTCCAATTCGCTTGCCATTTTGAAATCAATTAAATTATCAAGCGAAAAATCATAATTTTCTGAAATTCATTTTTAAGCCTATTATTGAAAAACTTTTCAATTTGAGTGATTTTCAAAAAACTTATTGGTAAAAATGCAGTGGACAATTTATTTAAACCTTTTATAAAAATATTTAACCTTATATGCGTGAAATAAAATTTTTTTTAGATTGAAAATTAATATGGCGAAAAAAATTCACGTGGAAGACGTAGAAAATATGACTATGACCTTATTATAGATTTCCTTCAAAATCACGAAACTGAAATTTTTTACGAGAATAAAAAAGGAAACTTGTCTGTTACATCTAAAGGAAGTGAAATATGGGAAAAATGTTCTCAGGACTTAAATATTCCTGATTTAACGGGAAGTAAATTGCTTCGTAGTAAATGACATCGGATATTTTAGATCAAAACATGCAAATAATTTTATATTTTCAAAAAGAAATGATTTATCCCAAGATTCTAATTTAAATTGTTCAGTAAACACAAGTGAGAATTCACAATGTGGTGATTTAAATGATAGTGTGAAAAAGCAGGACAATGTAAGCTTCAGTATTCCAGCGGAGGAAATTTCAAAAGTTTTAGAAAAAAAGCTCATCAATATTAAAAACGGTGATTCTTTAAGTGGGAACTGCAGAGAAGTGTACTCTCTGAAAAAATACCGTTGGGCACCTCTAATAAGAAAGCATTTCAGAGCAACGAAGCCAATGTCTACATGCTTTATAACTTTTAATAGATATTGGTTAAATGAAAATCTTTCTGGTACTATGAGGGGAAAATGCACCTGTGTGATAAACTATGATGTTTATATTCATAACTTTCTATCTGACAATGTATTGTTTTCGATATCATTGACTTATAAATATACAGGTGAAAAATGTGGAAAAGAATACTTAAATCAAGAAGAACGGGAAGAAATAGGAAGGAATATGGTTGCAAGAAATATTTATCCATCTATTATGTTGGCCGAAGAAGCAAATGCTGTTCAACAAGGTATAAAATCCAAAGCTGCTCTCCATAAGGAGTTAGGAGCTAGGAGTTTTTGCTAAGGCTAAACACGATTTTAAGACAACAAAACAAATTGGCAAATGTCCATTCCGGTCCTTAGAATTGTTATCCATTTTGGATTTTAAGGAAGAAATTATTTTTTTGTCATCCAATCCTTTTATTGTAATGTACTGCGTGCCACATCAATTATGTTCGTATCGTAAATATCATAGACAAATAAATTCATTCGAAGCTTCCGATGCAACAGGAGGCCTCTTTCAAAAATTCTTAAATGCAAAAAAATTAAAAACCGGGTCCATTTTTTTATATGAAGTTGTAATCAATGATGATACTAAGCAGTATCCAGTTTTTCAAATGCTGAGTGAAGTTCATGATTCTACGACGATTGGATTTTGGCTTACAAAATGGATGGCCTTAGGCGCACCTCAACCCAAAAAGTTTGTTTGTGATGAGTCAAAAGCTTTTTTAATAGCTGCTATCAGAACGTTTACTGGTTTTCGTGGAATCAACGATTATGTTAACAATTTATATGATGGAAAGATACCTGAATGCCAGATCGCTATCGACTTTGCTCATTTCATCCATAAATTTTCAATTTTCCTTAAAAAAAATTCTCGAGGAGTAAAACGATTTCTTTTATGCTGCATAGGAGAATTGGTATTATGTACCAATAAGCATGATGCTACTTCTGTTTTGAAGCGCATTTTGTTTTTGTTATTGAGTCAACAAGCTGGATCGTTACCTTCCGGAAATAAAACTGAATGTGAAAGGGCGATTGAATTTTTTAACACTAAACTTACAACGTTAGATGTGGATATTTCAATCTCAACAGAAGATAAACTTTAAATTTTTTATTGCACTATTCCTAATCTTTAACTTTCTATTACATCAGTGAAGCCCAAGAAATTTTAAGCTCGGGCTTTAAAAAACAAAAAAAAAAAACGAGTTGTTAATTTCAGACCTAGAAAGGACTTTTACCGAGCTTCTTATGATCAATTGTGTTGTGTGTGTTATAATGCTTATATACAAATGACCGAAAACTGGACTTTCACACCAGGGCTTAAAATGCTGTCAGCAAAATAGCAAAAGCAACGAATATTTCGCTTTTGCTGAACTGTCATTTTTGTAAATGCAACAGCAACAGCAAAAGCAACAATAAAAATAATTTGTTGCTGTTCATTTCATTTTGCTGTTGTTATATAACTGTTGCTTTTCATTTCATTTCATTTTGGTTTCGTTAACTGTTGCTGTTACTTTTATTTTGGTTTTGGTAACTGTTGCTTTTCATTGTTTATATTCCACACACTTTTAGGGAGGGTTAACATTTAAAAATATGTTTTAAATAGACAGACAGTACCTAAAAGGTGGTCCCTGATTTCGTATCTGACGTAAGGAAATCAAAATTTTTGAAGTGAAACTTCTTTAGCTCCGTTGTGATTTGAAACTCGATGAAACGAAAAAATCACACGAGAAAGGAAATGTTAACAATAGTACTAAGGATAGACACTAAAATCATCCTAGTGGCACTTAATTTTACAGATCAATAGCTACTGCAACCTTTAAAATACGTTAGAAATTTGTTTGTGCACACAAACCAATCGGTACCAAACCAAAAAAGTACTAAGCCTGTACGATAAGTAAACCGCACTTAGCTATGTACACAAACTAACACAAACATAGTTAAACACGTGTTTCGATGTTCCCCCTAAAATGTGAAAAATGGGGGACTGATAGACCCCTCTATTTGTGCGTCTCAGAAATGCTTCCCCCCTTAGAAAACCCAAAAAATGGTTAATTTTTACCTATTTTGCTTCCCCTTCAAGATATGAAACATATTTGTGTTACATAATACAAATGGTATAATATACACAAACTCTATTGCACCATGAATGTCTGTATTTTCTATTCGCATTTAAAATCTTTGCTTTCTGACTCCTTTTTTTTAGATCTTGCTGAAAATGTAGAATTTAATGAGGATCTTCTTGGGTTGCAAAATATTAAGTCTTTTTTGAGTGAAAACGAAATTCAGAGTAACAAATGGAGTAAATGGGCATCTACAATAGAAGCGGAAGTCCGGAAATATTTATTAAAAGACAAAAAAAAAGGAAATAAAAATAATCCATACGAAATGCAGGATTTCGCAACATATCTGCTTCATAATGTAAGCCTTATTAGTCTGTGGGGATGTTTGTCACAAAGAATTTGGATATAATAAAAAACAGTCCAGTAGTGCTGCTATAGAATCCGATTTTAATGACGTTAAGAATCGACAAAAACTTCTCAAAACCCATGAGAGTTGATGAATTTGTTGTAACGCACATTAACTATTTAACAGGGAAATTATTCGAATCAGAAAGGCACCAGTGGATGAACATAACAATGAAGAATTTTTAGCCAAAACTGGTAATAAAGATACCATAGAAATGAATATTGAAATTTCATCATCACATTCTGAGGGATCACACCCAAATGAAAATGCAACTATACTTATTAATTCAACCCTTTCGGCATGTCTAATTTGCGCGGATGGAAATTTTCCAACTGGAGCTCACAAATGTGCAAAATGTTTTAAATCTGTTCATATTCTCAAACCTTGGGGAGGAAGAAGGATACGGTGAAAAACGAATTTGTTATGTATGCCAAGGTCATTCCACAAAAAAAGTTAAAACATGTATTCAAGAGATGCAGGCTAAGTCTATACCATCTAATTTAATGGATTTACCTTTCGAATCTGTTGAATGTTTATTATGCAAATGCGGTGACTTACCCGATGACAATAACGTTTGTATAGGTATGCAAAACTTTTATACACCCATTCATACCATGTTCTTTCACTGTACCGGGACAAAATGAAAATGAAAGAGTGTGTTTTTCATGCGATAAAACTTCATTAAGCCAAGCTGAACGTATAATTGCTGGAAATATTATCGAAAATTGGCGCGGCTTAGCTTCAAAAAATAAGAAGCAGCAAAAAAACAAAAAATCTTTATACATAAAAAAGCACACAAGTACCTTCTTTTCAAATGTGCTAAAAACAGAAGTGCCCATTTTGAAAAATGGTAACAAACAACCGCTGCAGCTCATAAGAATAGAAGGAAAAGACATTTCCCTTACGAACACCTGTGCTTATGACAGTATATTTCAAATATTACTTCTTACATTTCTGGATTACAATGATGTTCAAGAATACATCAAATTGCATTCCGAAAAAATTATAAACATAAAAAAAGATTAAAAGAAAAACATATAAAAAAAGATGTCAACATTTGATGAAATTTTTTGCATTAAATTATATAGATGCTACAAAAAATTATGTATTAAATTGTGAAACAACGGCAGCTAATTTAATTTCTAAATTATTCAAAGAAGATCCTTCTTTCACTGAAGCATATTCTCGCCCAGGGAGTTGTTTAAATGATCCTCATAAAACCTATACTATAGGAGTCAACCGCCATGATATAAAAACATGCTTAAAAATAAAAGTTGAGTCGTTTATATTTTTGAACAACACAAAATTCTGCAAAAACCCTACTTGTCAACTTCAACTTTCCAAAACTATTTCACCAGGTATTAAATTTATTTTTTTATTAATAATAAGAAATTCTTTCAACACTTTTTATTACGACTAGTTTGAATTTGATTTCATACAATTGACAGTATTTGTTTTGATCTGTAATCTGTGGTTTTTGACGATTTAATTCTATTCCTTTTGTATTGTATGCAAAAACTATCGGAAAATTGTAACGAAATTTAAGATTAATATTTTTGTTATTCATAAACAAATCGTAAGCAAAATATTTAAATTTACAACTACATGATTTTAGAGATATTTCGTAGGTTGAGCCAAATTCAATCATATATAAACTATTGCGATCGTATATTCGTGGATCAAACAAAAGTATATATTGTCTAATGATACTTATTTTTAAACTTAAATATTTTATTAATATAGAGCATACAAATTTTAATATAAAAATTTAAATGAATTTACAACTAATATTATTTAATCACAAATAGTACACTAATATAATCTAAATATATCAACATTTAATCATTCCTTAGAGTTATTAAAATGATGATAGTTTATAAATATGAAAATATTTTATATTTACTTCGAACTAATAAAAAATATATTTTCAGGAAAATTTTTATTTATTGAAACGTATGAAATGAACACTTACGGAGATAACAATCAAATTAATATAACAGAAATACCAAATATAATTAAATGTGATGACTCAGGCCGTGAACCATTGAGGCCGGAAAGACTTAAAATTACATATAAATTTACTCCAGAAATTCTTGTTTACTATAATTTAAACGTCTAGAATTGTAATGTTTATTTTTTAAAGTCCTATAAAGGTTAATACTATTTTTATATTAACTAACCTTCCCTATCTTCCCTACTTGAGGACAAAGGGGATTCTTGGCCACAAGGCCTTTCAAACTCAGCCGCAAGGCTTTATTTCATATTCTGCCACAAGGCAGTGTTTCAATATAGTTAAATATTGAATAAGCCACAAGGCTTGATTTGAGTTATAGAGAATACTTCTTTATATTGATGTGATTCTAAGACTGATTTTATTTAATCCCAACTCGGGTTTTTATAATAAAAATATTGAGTGAAAAGTGACAATATTTTCTTTTCACTCAAAATAATATTTATTCTAAATAAGTTCTTACACATATACAATTAAAAGTCATGAAATCTAAATACAATTATTACACATCTGCTTACTATTACTTTTTACTTACTTACACATCTGTTTGTAATACTATCCATCATAACCCACTTACAGGTTACAAACTCCAATGACTTACTTTTGGCAGCGATTTGTTTTCACAATGTATAACATGAATCATGCCGCTAGTAGCACTTGAGTTTGTCACTGCTTGCGCTTCATGCTTTGGTTTCGCTGCAGGTATGCAGTGAGACCAACGTAGAGCGTTTGTAGCGTTGTGTGTTTATGTTATTGTTGAGGTAGGTTAGTGCTAGCCACATGTGCACTACATCCTTCCCCTTTTGAAAAAGAATAATGTTTATTTATAATTCTTGAATATGAATAAAGATTATTTTGAAGGTGATTTTAATTATTTCTTTCTAGATGTGAATAGTAAGTATTTTATTTGAATTCTTATATTTAAACATTGATTATTATGTTTATTTTAACTTAATGTTCTTGACAATACAATGTTATTATTATGAACTTCTGATGTTTTGTTATCTAATTTTATTACACTATTTGGACCTTTTCTTTCAACTATTTCATATGGTCCCTTAAATGGTCTATCAAACTTTTTCTTATTTCCTACTTTTAAATATACTAGATCTCCTACATTAAATTTGTGTTCTGTTGCCTTATTTTCTTTATTTGATATATCTATTTTATGTTTCTCTAAATATTCTTTAGCTTTGTTATGTGCGTACTTTAATTTAATCTTTAATTCTGTCAAATAATCTTCTAAGTTATATAATTTCTTGTTGTTGTTCCAAATCTCACCAGGTAGCGTGCAAATTTTTCCATATACTAATTCAAATGGAGAATATGTTGTTGTTGAGTGTGGAGTTGTGTTGTAACAATATGTGTAGTATGGTAGTAAAGTTGACCAGTTATCATTCTCTTGCATTCCTCTTAAATATTCATTCAATACCCTATGATTTCTTTCAACTGTTCCGACAGTTTCATGGTGATATGGTGTTGACGTTCTTTTTTCTATATTTAATTCTTTACATATGTTTTGTAGTAATTCATTTGTAAATTCTGTTCCTTTATCTGTTTTTAGTATATTAAAACATCCATGTTTAAGAATGAATTTTTCTACAATAGCTTTTGCGACAGAAATCGCTGTTTTGTCTTCTAAAGGAATTGCAACTAAATATTTTGTCAATTCACATTGTATTGTTAGAATATAACGGTATCCATTAGAGGGTCTCATTGGTCCAACTGTGTCCATTGTTACTGTTTCAAATGATGTTGTTGGTGTTTTCGTCACACACATTTTCTCCTTAGTATATTTTGTTATTTTTACTTCATTACATAAATTACAATTGTTTATGTAGTTTTTAACCATTTTTGATAAATTTTTCCATATATATTTTTGTTTTAATTTCGCGATGCATCTTTTAATACCTATATGTCCTCCTAATATTGAGTCGTGATTTTCTTTAATTAGCTGCAGCTGCTCAGCTTTATTTGTTATTTGTTTCGGGGGCTGATACAATATAATTTTTAATTTCTCCTTTGTATCTTTCTGTATCTCATTAAATATTATTTTCAATTGGTGCACCTTTATTATATTAAATATGATATCATTCTTTCCTAGCGCTAATATTTCTATATTTTGTTCGTTTGCTTTTGATACTAACTTCCTCAGAACCAATTTTACCTCTGGTAAAGATTTTTCGTTAAGTATCGCTTGAACTTTATTTTGAGCTATAATTATATTATCTTTTTGTTCTTGTGTTTTTGATGTAAACTTCCTCTGAACCAATTTTAACTCTGGTAAAGATTTTTCGATATGCACCTCAAGAACGTTGTTTGCTCCATTATTATTCATATTTTTGGCCTTTTCATTATATATAAATTTTAAATTTTTTAGACGTCTTACTTCTGAAAATGATGTAGCTTCCCATATATGAAGTTCATGACTCTTCACTTGCTGAGATCTATCATTATTATTCAGGTTACTCATTTGCGCATTGTTCTTATTTTTATCACCGGTTATTCTTTTATTTGTACATGCATGCTTGTTAAATTTTTTATGTGCCGCCCGTGTTAATACTTGTATATTTGCTTCTTTAGGTATCATATTTTTTAATTGCTCGCTATCTAATTTTATTCTAGATAGTGCATCCGCGTTAGTATTCATCTTGCCTTGTTTAAAAATTATATCAAAGTCATAATCCATCAAGTCCAGTCGTACTCGTGTTAATTTTGATGATGGATTCTTATGTGTGAACAGACTTACTAATGGTCTATGGTCTGTGTATACCGTGAACTTTCTTCCATAGAGATATGGTCTGAAGTAATTGATTCCCCAGTGAATCCCTAATAACTCCTTTTCTATTATTGCCTTATTTACTTCATGTTTATTTAATGTTTTGCTGGCATAGGCAATTGGTCTGTCGTGTCCTGGTTCACCTTGAGATAGTACTGCTCCTAAAGCAAATTGCGATGCATCTGTTGTCAGTATAAAAGGTTTATCAAAATCTGGATATGCTAATATTTGTGGAGATATTAGCTTTTCTCTCAGCTTGTTGAATGCTGCTTCACATGTTTCTGTCCAATTAAAAAGCTGTCCTTTCTTTAGCAACTGATTTAGTGGTCTTGCAATTTCTGCAAAATCTGGAATAAATTTTCTATAGTAATTGCAGAATGCTACAAATCTTCTGGTATCATCAGCATTGTTTGGTTTTGGGTAATCCCTTATGGTTTTGTGTTTAGCTGGATCAGTTGTTATTCCTTTGGACGTTATCAGGTGTCCTAAGTATACAACTTCTGTCTTTAAAAATTCACATTTCTTGAGGTTTAGTTTTAAATTGTACCTTTGTAATTTTTGTAATACTCTTTCCAAGTTTTTGTTATGATGTCTCAGGTTTGATCCAAAAACAATGATGTCATCTACATAGAGAAATGCTGATTCTTGAAGTCCACTTAATGCAATTGAAAGCATCCGTTGAAAACTATTTGTTGCTATTTTTAATCCAAATGGTAAGCGCTTGAAATGATAGTGCCCTGAATTTGTTGAAAATGCTGTCATATTTCTTGAATTTTTGATGAGTGGTATCTGATGAAAAGAACTTGTCATATCCAAAGTGGAAAAATATTTCGCATTTCCGAGCTTATCTAGTACATCTTCTAGTCTTGTTAGTGGGAATTTATCATTAATTATTTTTTTGTTTAGTGCCCTAAAGTCTACTACCAGTCTCCATTTTGCTGTTCCATCTGTTGATTTTTTTGGTACAACTAAGAGTGGAGAATTGTATGGGCTGAATGATGGTTCAATGATATCTTCTTCTATTAACTTTTGTACTTGATCTTCTATTTCTTGAAGTTGTGTTTGCGGAAGTCTGTAGTTCTTTATATAAACAGGTGAGTTGTCAATTAAGTCTATCTGCTGTTTATAAAAATTGTTTGTTGTTAGTATATCTCCTTCATTATGGAAAACGTTTCTGTATTTGTGACATAAATTAATTACTTCTTGTTTAGCTTTTTCATCTTTTCCATCTATGTGTATTTCAAGATTCTCATCACTTTGTTCTAAACCTATGTAGTTTAAAATTTTAAAATTCTTCAGTGGTTCTATATTTAAATCACAATTGTCCAAATAAATATCATTATTGGTTGTATTCAGTATTTTCACGTGTTTGAGTCCATCTGCTGGTATGATTGCATTTGCTATAAATATTCCTTTTCTTATTTCTGATGCATGTACTATACTGTCTTCCTCCAGGTCTACATTTATATTTGTTATTAGTTCACTTCTTCTTGGTATATTAATATTTGATATTATTACTGGCAATGTCACGTACATTGGAATATCTTCTTGGTTTTCTTTGGTGTGTATGGATAAAACACATGTTTCGTAATCTATTTTACAATTATATTTCATTAAGAAATCTCTTCCAAGTATTCCATCTGCATTTATGTCAATATCTTCTTGTATGACATAAAATTTGTGTGAAATCTCTCCATCGTTGAGTTTTATTTTTATATTTGTTTGTTGTTGAATGGTTAATGGTCTGCTTGCAATACCTGTGATTTGGATTTGATTTGACGATTTTATATCATTTTCATTAATTTTCTCATTTTTTATTATTGATATGTCCGCACCTGTATCAATAAGTAAGGTTACTAAATTATTTCTATCTCCTATTTTTACTTTTATGATATTAGTATTAAAATTATTACTAACACAGCTAATTCTATATTTATTGCTTTTTTTAGGCTGCGTTAACCCCGGTTGCCGGGGATTGATACGTTTCCCGAGTTTTGACGGTTTCTATTATTATTAAAGCTGTTATTATTGCTAGCTCTATTATTATTGTAATTCCTATAGACATTGTTATTGTTATTTCTAGAACCGTAACTATTTCTATTATTATAATTTCTAAAGTTATTATTGTTATTATTTTGAATATTTCTATTCCTATTATAGTTTCCATTTCTATAATTATAATCATTCCTATTTCTATATGTCATTACATTATAGTTTGCATTTGTGTTACCATCTACCTCTGCTGCTATCTCTAAAGCTTTAGCAAATGTATTAGGTTGAGCTGCAAGAACTATGCTTCTGAAAGGCTCATTTAAACCTGTTTTAAATGCATTGACCGCTAATTGGTCATTTAGTTTTATGATTATTTCTTTATTATTCTCTCCTTGAGTAGCTATTTGAATTTCATTCAAAGATGATATTATTGTTTCTATTCTAGTGGCAAAATTGTTAATATTCATAGACCCCTGTCTAGTCTGGTGCAATTCATTTTGTAATTTTAGTGGATTTTTATTTAACTTGTAGTTTTTTGCCAATACTATTTTTAACTCTTGAATTGAATTTGGAACTGCCACAGGTAATAGTCTGTTTCTTACTTTTTCACTTATTTTTGCTGCCAGAATAAATTTTAACAATTGAGATTTCTGTGTATCATCCTTAAGTGTTGATGCATAGAATTCAATTGTGCCTAAAAACGTTGATAGTTTTTTGCTATCTCCATCAAACTCATCAACTATTTTTGATGCTACTGAAATTTCAAAATTCGCCATTTTTAGTATTTCTTTTTCACTATCACTATTACTGTCACTACTACTGTTATTACTACTGCTATCTATTTCATCATCCGTGTCATACGAAGTTAATCTGTGTTGAATTAATTTATTTATAGTTTTTATTAATGCTTTACAATCTATTATATTTTTATGATCTGGTTGCGGACAATTTATAAAAGTTTTTAATTGACTTTCTAAAATATTACATTCTTTTTGCTTATCTTGTAAAGTTTCTTTTCTGAATTTTCTTGTTGGAACTTTTGTTATACTATGTTTTAATTTCTTTAGTGCTTCTTTTAATGTATCCATAAAAAAATTTTTTTTTTTTTAAATATTAGCACTCGCAATTCTTTTTATTACATATTTTTTGTAATATTCATTGACTTTTTTTATTACATATATTAATAATGCAATTAAACCTATGGCGACAAAGATGTCTAAATACATTTCTTGTTTGTTAGAAATATTTCCATTAAAAGAAATATTCTCTGTTATTTTTGTTTCCTGTCCTAGAGCAACCATTGTTTCTTTTAAATTCGTGATATTTACATATAAATGTGGGGCATCTTTATTCATGAATTGAATAGTTCAAAATTTTGTTTTCTTTAATTTTTATTGATTTTGTTCAAAATTTTATTTATTTTTACAAAAATTTGTTTGTGCAATTTTAAATGATCATTTATATATTTAGTGTTGATCTTTGCTTCACAAATAAAACAGTGCTTGTATTTTGTCATTTTTTTTTTTTGTAATTTATTTTATTTTTTATTTTAAATTTTAAGTCTTTGAGTTGTCTTAAAAATTCAACTCTTTCTTTTCCCTTTGATAATGTTATTAATCTATATATATTATTTAGTTCCTTCCTTTGCCGAACTTGTCTCCCAGCTCTTGTCTTCTTCTGGATCTGTTTTTCCTGTTGTTGCTTCTTTGCTGCTGTACGTCTGTTGTATTCCTCGATAGTAAGCTTCTTGGGTCCAGGTATTGGTGTCGCCTCGTATTGTGGTATTGTTGCTACTTGTTGCTGGGCAGCTACGGGAAGGGGTACGTATCTTTCCACTGCTTTTTTGGTTTTTGCGTATTCGGCTGCCTGTGCAACGCACTTCTGGAATATTTTGTTGAGCTCCTCCGACATTCAGCTTGCTGTATTATGACGTCGTCGTTAACTTTGAGGATTTCGTCCACAGGATCTTAGCTTCTCCAGGATTCGGTCCGCAGGATCGCCATATAAAGGTTAATACTATTTTTATATTAACTAACCTTCCCTATCTTCCCTATTTGAGGACAAAGGGGATTCTTGGCCACAAGGCCTTTCAAACTCAGCCGCAAGGCTTTATTTCATATTCTGCCACAAGGCAGTGTTTCAAAATAGTTAAATATTGAATAAGCCACAAGGCTTGATTTGAGTTATAGAGAATACTTCTTTATATTGATGTGATTCTAAGACTGATTTTATTTAATCCCAACTCGGGTTTTTATAATAAAAATATTGAGTGAAAAGTGACAATATTTTCTTTTCACTCAAAATAATATTTATTCTAAATAAGTTCTTACACATATACAATTAAAAGTCATGAAATCTAAATACAATTATTACACATCTGCTTACTATTACTTTTTACTTACTTACACATCTGTTTGTAATACTATCCATCATAACCCACTTACAGGTTACAAACTCCAATGACTTACTTTTGGCAGCGATTTGTTTTCACAATGTATAACATGAATCATGCCGCTAGTAGCACTTGAGTTTGTCACTGCTTGCGCTTCATGCTTTGGTTTCGCTGCAGGTATGCAGTGAGACCAACGTAGAGCGTTTGTAGCGTTGTGTGTTTATGTTATTGTTGAGGTAGGTTAGTGCTAGCCACATGTGCACTACAGTCCTACGGTTTATTAATAATGTTGACAATAAAATTATATTTTATTTTTGTTATTAAGAGTTATTAAGAAGTAAACCTCTTGAAACATAAATTATCATTATATAGTCTTATCAAAATAAATTGAAACCAAATAATACTTTCCAGCAACATAAATTTAAAATTGTGTTCTAGTGAGAAAAAACCAAATTTTGATAAGCGTTCCAGTGGCAATAATTTTATAAAATGTTTTTCGGGAACTCGAAAATAGCTCGTTATTGTGTTGGTTCTTTTTATACGGTAAGAATTCGAAATACTTCCTATTTAACCTTTTGAGGAGCTCGAAGTTACAGCGTAAAAAACTCCTTTTTTTCTCGATTTTCTGGGAGCGTTTATTGGGAGCTCGAAATTATTTTTGAGGAGCTGAAAAATGGCTCGAAATTAAAGCATGGTTTTTTTTTATTTAAAAAAAGTTTTACATACTTGCTATTTAGCCTGCATATGAAAAGATGTTTTCTCGATTTTCCGTGAAAACTGTTGCGTTTCTAGGGAGCTCGTAATTACTTTTGAGGAGCTCGAAAATGGCTCGAAATTATAGCGTTGTTTTTTTTTAAAAGAAAAAAAAATTTGAAATACTTGCTATTTAGCCTATATACGAGAAGACGTTTTCTCGATTTTCCGGGAAAACTATTGTGTTTCTAGGGAGCTCGTAATTATTTTTGAAGAGCTGAAAAATGGCTAGAAATTAAACCATTGTTTTTTTAATTTTAAAAAAATTTGAATACTTGCTATTTAGCCTGCGTATGAAAAGATGTTTTCTCGATTTTCCGGGAAAACTGTTGCGTTTCTAGGGAGCTCGTAATTATTTTTGAGGAGCTCGAAAATGGCTCGAAATTAAAGCGTTGTTTTTTTTTATATAAAAAAAAATTTGAAATACTTGCTTTTTAGCCTATATACGAGAAGACGTTTTCTCGATTTTCCGGGAAAACTGTTGCGTTTCTAGAGAGCTCGTAATTATTTTTGAGGAGCTCAAAAATGGCTCGAAATTAAAACGATATTTTTTTAATTTTAAAAAAATTTGAATACTTGATAGTTAGCCTGCATATGAAAAGATGTTTTCTCGATTTTTCGGGAAAACTGTTGCGTTTCTAGGGAGCTCGTAATTATTTTTGAGGAGCTGAAAAATGGCTCGTAATTAAAGCATTGTTTTTTTTTAATTTAAAAAAAGTTTTAAATACTTGCTATTTAGCCTATATACGAGAAGAGGTTTTCTCGATTTTCCTGGAAAACTATTGTGTTTCTAGGGAGCTCGTAATTATTTTTGAGGAGCTGAAAAATGGCGAATGGTGTTTTTTAATTTTTCCGGAAAATGTATGTTTTATCGCGCGCTCGAAAATGTGCTTCTAGCTTAGGTAATTTATATTACTAAGAAAATATTACTTAAAAGCTCGAAAAAAGCTCGAAATTTCTGCATTAAAAATTTTTTTTAACACTTTGCATAGCTAAGATATGCAATAAAGATATTCTCTTATCTTTATTGATAAGAGAAAACGTCCGTGGCGAAGGCGCAGACCACTGGGTCTTACTAATATTTTATATAATTGATTACTCACACAAAATTGTTAACTGTATATCCATAGAAACACGTTCCTTTACGCCATTATCTGCAGAACATTGATAAACACCGGCATGGTGACGATCTACGTTTTCAAGAATTAATGTGGAACTATCCGATAAGTGAGTTGGTCCTGAAAAAACATCTTTTTTGAACCAATAAATCGTTGGAACAGGATTTCCTGAAGCCTTGCACTCAAGCGTTACAGTGCTACCCTTTCGAGCTGTTACTTGTCCATTGTGTGGTAGCGCCCTTAAAGTTGGAGGAACTGTTAAAGTTAATGAAATATGCATTATTAAATATCAACTCATTTACATAATAGACTTAGATTAAAAAGTGGTCGTCAAAAAAATAAAAATTTAAACTTCTGTAAAAATCAAAAACTATTTTTTTTTTTTAAATTATTTTTTTAAAGATATGCTTAGAAAAATAGGATCATAAATGTTTTCCTTTTAAAGGAAAATTTAGATAATGATGTACGTTAACTTGAAGAAGTTAAAATTATCATTATCAATTAAAATTTTTGAAAAAAATCAAATTTGCTTTGCGAATGAATGTCACAATCATTATATTTGAATTAACTTAAAGAAATTATCAATTCGGCTATGTAAAGTACTATTTTCGACTATGGATTTCAATAGAAAAAAGTGTAGGGTTGAAATGGTTGTAAATTGGAAAAGATAGAGTTTACGTTTATCAGGAAAAGACCTGTCGTGATGAAACGTTTGGCTTTTAAGCTCACCAATGTGCTATGCGTGATGGCTTATGAGCCTCGTTTCAAGTTTGATGGCTATAGAGCCGAGCTGTGTTGAGACCTTCAATAATAACTCAGAGCTGTAGAGCTCACAATTTGTCTAAATTAAATTCTGCCTTTATTTTCCAAAGTTTCGACTTATATAATAAAAAAAAAACAGTATTTTCTTAAAATTATTCTTACCATTATTTCCAATGCTCCTCCTTAAATTCCAATATATTTAAATCTATATATATAAATAAATATATTAATATGAAAATCAATAGCTGACCAATCATTTTCAGTTAGTCATCATTCTACATAATTGCCCCTCAAATTCATATTCTTACCAACGTTATTTGGTATGCTTAGTACGTGGCCTTGACTTCAAAGTGTCAGCGGCACTAGATCAACTTAAAGCATGTTGTTGTTGTCGTGTTTTGTTTTAGTGCAATGCAATTGTAACACAACACTCGCTGTCGCACTTGTGCTTGTGCGGTATCTAGCGGCATAAGCGTAAAGGGTGCTAAATGCATTGATATGAATTTGTTTACGTTAACTTTTATTTTGGGGTTTTATGTTAGAATTTTTGTCAGCATAATTTGTAGATAATTTTTATAGTTGTCATATGTTGGACAAATGTACTTACTAGTGATGGTGTTTGGGTGGCCGGTTTGTGTTACTATGTGTGTACGTATGTAAGTACACTACACCCTCACCCTTAAGCGAAAATTTTACTTTGAAAAGTGGAATCTTTAAGATGTTGGAGGGTTGGAAAAGGTGTTGATTTACACAAATAATTATAAATATGTATATTTAAATATATAAGACTGATACGATAATATATTTACGTATGGTTATGTTAATACTACAATTTCTTACGTATCTTAGTTTCTAGTATTCTATTGATTAATATTTATTGCTTTTCATATTACTTAGAATTTAATTATACATCTTTAAATTATTGTTTGTTTATCGGGAGCACATTTTTCACATTTGTCTACGTGAGTTTTTACCATCCATCGCATGTTTTTCCATTTATAACGCTGTTTTAATTTTAGTACTGTCTTTCTGATTCCTAAGTATCCTCCCTGGGGTGAATCATGAAAATCTTTTATCAAATTATGTTGCATGGTTTTACTTGTTATGTTCTTCGGGGTTACATATATTAATATATTAAGCGTTTTATTATTCTTTATTTTTTTCTTCTGCTGCAGCTTATTCAATTTTCTTTTTAGTTCATTTTTATCAAACATTTCAAATATAGTATCATTTGCCTCTAGCGCTAGGTCTTTTATATTCTTTTTATACATAAGAGATGATAGTTTCTCCAAAGTCGAATCTAGATTCGTTGGATTGTCGCCACATCGTACTTGTACGATATCATCTATAATTTCAACACGTGTATTTTTTTTATTATTTATAATGAACTTTAATCGTTTTATATTTTTGATGTCAGTAATAGAAGTGCAATCCCATATGAAAAGTTGATCAGACTCGTTCTGAGATGTGCAATTTTCATGTTCATTGTCATTTGCTTGCTTCTTTTTAATTCCCCTTGTTATAACCAATGCTTTATTTTTTGTCTTGTCCTCTTCTGAGGGTATTATATTTATTAAAATTTCTGAACTTATTTGAATACGTGATAGTGCGTCGGCGTTGGTTTTGATCTTTCTTTGTTTAAATTTGATTTCAAAATCATAATCTGAAAGATAAATTCTTATTCTTGTCATCTTAGATGATGGGTTTTTGTGACTAAATAGTGAAACTAAAGGTTGATGGTCTGTCAAACCGATAAATTTTCTTCCGTATAAGTAAGGTTTAAAGAAGTTAATTCCCCAGTGCATTGCAACTAATTCTTTTTCGATTATTGGTTTATTAAGATCATGCTTTTGCAATGTTTTGCTTGCGTAAGAAATTGGCAAGTCATGTCCAATTTCGCCCTGTGATGAATCGCTCCTATTGCAAAATTTTAAGCATCAGTTGTTACAGTTAAAGGTTTATTAAAGCCCGGATATTGTAATATTGGAGGTTCTATCAATTTTTGCTTAAGCGTTTCAAAAGCAGATTGGCATTGTTCCGTCCATTTGAATTGTTGATTTTTCTTCAATAGGTTGTTTGGGCAGTGTGCAATCGTCGCGAAGTCTTTTATAAATCGTCTGTAGTAGTTACAAAAGGATACAAATCGTCTAACGTCATCTGCGTTCTTAGGTATAGGATAATTTTTAATTGTCTCATATTTTGAAGGGTCTGTCTTGATACCCTCTTAAATAATTTCAATTTTAAATTATATTTGGAAAGTCTTTCAAAAACTTTAATGAGATTGTCATTGTGATGCTGTAAGCTGCATCCTAATATTATAATGTCGTCAACATATAAGAATGCTTCTGAGTTTAAACCTGTCAATGCTAAAGTGAGCATGCGTTGGAAACTGTTTGAGGATATTTTCAATCCAAAAAGGAGTCTTTTAAATTGGTAGTGACCGTCGTTTGTCGAAAAGGCTGTCAGTGGTCTTGATTTTTTATCGAGTTGTATTTGGTGAAAGGAATTAGTCATGTCAAGTGTAGAAAAATATTTCGCTCGTCCTAATTTGTCCAGTACATCATCTATTCTAGTTGGTGGGAACTTGTCGTTTACTAATTTGTCATTTAATTTCTGAAAATCGACAACTAATCGCCATTTCTTAGTGTCGTCGCTGGATTTTTTGGGTACTAATAATAATGGTGCGTTGTAAGGACTAATTGAGTGTTCTATTACATAATTTTTTAATAATTCCTTAATCTGTTTATGTATTTCTTCATCATGAGTTTGTGGTAATCTATAGTTCTTTATGTATGTTGGTGTATTATCAGTTGTAGATAATGTTTGAGTGTAGAAATTGTTTACTGTTAGTTGTTCATTTTCTATGTGGAAAATGTGTTGGAATTTTCTAAAGATTTCTGTTAAAGGGTGTTTTGTGTTTATGTTTAATTCTCGGAGTTGTGTTTTGAATCGTTTTTCATTGTAGTTATTGTTTTGTTTTATTTGTACGTAGTTTGAGAGTGATTCCATTTTTAGTGAGAATTTAGTTATTTTTACTTCTACATCAGTCGTGTTCAACAGTTTAATATGGCCTTTTTTGGTATTTTCCTTTTGCTGGTATTATTGAGTTAGCTATAAAAATGCCTCTTGAATTTCTTCGGGGGTATTCGTATGACGTCGTATGCATGTTTATTAACATGTAAGTTTACTATGACGTCCGTATTATCTAGTACTGTAGTCAATGTTTGTGTTTCGTAGTCTATTTTGCACATGTATTTTGAGAAAAAAACTCTGCCTAATATGCCGTCTGTTCCTATTGGTAAATTGTTATCTACTGCATGAAATATATGGGGTACTATACGGTATTGGAAATCGAGTTTCAGTTCTACTGTTCCTAGTGTAAGTATTTCGTTATCTGTTATGCCTGTTAATTTGCATTCTTTTCCCGTCATCAGTTCTGTTTCATCTTTTATGTTTTCAATTTTGCAAATTGAAATGTCTGCGCCTGTATCAATTAGGAATTTTAAGTTTCTATTTGTATTATTACATTTTGTAATTATGTAATTAGTAGTGTTATCCGATATATTATACATTATTAATTGTGCTGTCCCGGCTGATCTTCTGTTGAGATCTCCGAGCGATCTCCATTTCCCTGTAAGTTGTCGTTTACAACATACATTCTATTGTTTTGATTTCTGTTGTCGAAATTTCTACTTATGTTATTAAATACATGTCTTTGTGGATTTCGGTTAAAATTATTTCTTCTGTTGTAGTCAAAGTTGTTGTTGTTATTATTTCTATTGTTGTTGTTATTATTCCTATTGTTGTTGAATGTATTACGATTGTTATGGTGTTGTCTATGTGAATTGTTGTTATATTGTCGCTGTGTGTTTTGGTTATACTGCTGTCTGTTGTTGTTGTTATTTTGTCTACTATTTTGTTGACCTCTGTATGAATTGTTGAAAGTGTTACTGTTTTGCCTGTTATTTGTTCTTAAATACATCAATTGATTATTTGTATTTACATTGGCTGCATTCCGCCAAGGCGAGCGCTATTGTAGCGATGGATCATTTTACGCTGGATTTCTCTGAATGCGTTGCTACGTCGAACGTCAGATCTGTTGACAACTGACGTTTGACGTAGCTTGTTCGTTTGTTTTGCTTTGTTGAATTTAAAACCTAATTTCTTTCTGCTAAGAGGTTTACTTAATGCAAAACATAGTGCTAGAGATGCTTATGGATGATGATCTTGATATGGCTATTAAGGAGCACATTTCGGACCTCATTCAACCATTGCAAGCACAGACTAGTATATACCCAGACAGTGCATCACTCACTCAATCTCGAATGTACAGAAGCTCGGTGACATGGCGATAAGCACATGGCGAATTGGGACGGACAAGTAACTGCGAAGCAGCGAATTGATGTTGCTAGCGTTGGCTGCAAATGGTTGATATAGCACAATATCTCTCTCTCTGTGTATCTGTCAACAATGTTGGCGAGAAGCCTTTTTGTATATACTTTTCCTAGGAATTCCAAGCGGACGGCTGGCTTGTTTGTTTACTTTTTTTTGCTGGTTTTTGTTTTTGTCGTTGGCTTGGTTTTTTTTTTTGCTGCTTTTTGCTATTTGCTTGGGTGGATTTTGTCAATCGTCAAAAATGATATTTTTACGATTTTGTCTATTTTGAAGTTATAGAAAAATCGCTGTAACTTCTTTATTTCAGATTTGATTTAAATTCACCCAAGGAGAAAATTGTACCATGTTTAAAATGACAAAATTGCTAAATTTTTTTAACTAAATTTATTCATTTATTTCCTATTTCTTTGTTCTATTTTCTATGTTCAAACTATACTATAATCAAAATAAAATAAAAAAAAAATATGAAAATAAAAAAAGTATATGCCAGAAAACGGCAGTTTAAGTATTTTTGGAAAAAAAGTCAAGTTGCAACAGCTGTAACTATTATATTCGATTTTCGGTTTTTTTAATTTTTTGCACAAAATACCTCAAAATTGTTCTTAGTGGATATCTTGTTTGCATTTTTAAAAATTTTAGTTTTTGGATTGTTGAGAATTTTTTTTGTAAAAGAGAAGCCTTTTTTTATATACTTTTGTTTGGAATTCTAAGCCAACGGCTGATTTCCTTGTTTACTTTTTTTTTGTTGGTTTTTGTTTTTGCTGCTGTTTGTTCACTATTTGTTTGGGTGGATTTCGTGGATAGTCAGAAAAGATATTTTTGCAATTATGTGAAGCATAAACTTATAGGAAAACCGCTGTAACTTCTTCATTTCTAATTTGATTTAAATGCACCCAAGGACAAAATTTTAGCAAATTTTACCATCTTTTATCTGAATAAATTTTTAATTTTTTACTAAATTTATTCATTAATTTTTTGATCTTTCAATTTGTACCCGCTAAAGAAATGAGCCATTTTTTTGTTCAAAAATTTTTTCACCGATTTTTTTTTTAAAATTTGGTATCTTTAATTAAACAAATAATTTTTGGATTTTCAATTTTTAGCTGCTAAAGAAATGATGCAAATTTTTCCCATCTTCAAAATTGTTCCTTTCGATTTCGAAGCAATTTCTGATCTATATAATATTATCTGCTGAAAATAATAGAAACATTTTTCTTCTTCACAAAATGTTTGCAAATTTTACCATTATCTTTCAAATATATCATAAATATAGTATATCATAAATTCAAGTGGTCTAGTTGCCAACCAGGGACATATTCAGCTAGAGCAACTACCTTTTATTGTTTTCATCATCTCTAAATTTTTAACTACCAAAGAAATGAAAGATTTTTGTTAAAAAATTTTTCCTCCGATTTTGATGAAAAATTTTTGATCTATAAATTATTAGCCGCTAAAGAAATGATAGAAATTTGTTTTGTTAAAAAATTTTTGCTCTGATTTTGAAGAAAAATTTATTATCTATAAAATTTTAGCTGCGGAAATGGTAGAACTTTTATTCATGTTGAAAACTTTTTGATCAACCCCTTCGTGTACTTGGACAATTCGAAAAAATATGAATTTCGAAGTGGGATGAGAGAGGCCGTACGAGAGAATAAATATTTGCTGAGCGCCAGCTTAAACAGGTTTTGCGACAATTGAGAAACGTTGTCTATTTTCTAAAAAAATCATTTGAAACAATGTGCATGTGTCTGTGTGTGTGTATTTTATTTCTAGCTACTCGTATGCTACGTTTGTTTATGTTTTTGCTAAATTTATTGAAATTTCAACAATTTTTTAGCGACTTAAGAGAGATAATTTTTTTTGTTCAAACCTTCCCATTTTTAAGAAACATTTTTGGTATCTAAATTTCTTTCTATGCAAAGAAATGTAATTGACGGAATTTTTGCGGTTTTTTTTTTGCGGTGATTTTTAGCTGCTAAGGAAATGATAGACATTTAATTATTGTTCAAAAATTTTTCCTTTGATTTTAAAGAAAACTTTTTGATATCTAAGTTTTTCGCTGCTAAGGAAATGATAGAAATTTTGTTTTATAAAAACCCCTCCTTGTATTTGGGCACATCGAAAAAATATTTATTTCGAAGAGTGATGACATGCCGTCCGATAGAATCTATATATTTATTCCGGTAAGGGTCCCCTTATTCCAGCAAATCTACAAACACTACAGCAACACTTGATATATCATTATAAAGGTCATGACCTGTAAGTATGCAGGAATTTATTAGATTTTTGATAAGTGGTAGCTTTGAGCAGATATGAGCGTTTAAAGTTGAAAAAATGGCAAAAAGACTTAAGACACGAACTCGCCTAATGTGATTGAGAAATATAGTATACAAAGCGAATATTTTAACCATTTCTTGATAAAGTTTTTTCATTTTACTTTGGTCATAGTTATTAAAAAATATTGATGAAGTTTTACAATAGACTTTGAATAAATATTTAAAATATTTTAATGAAATAAGTAATACCAAAATGATGGAAATTTGAAAGTGAATATAGCTTTTTTTTTTAATTCTATTTCATTGATAGCAGAGAGAGCCACTCTTAAAAACACACGTAAAGGCATAATCTTGGCAGAGTGCAAGAGTATGCGCTTTCGCTGAATAATTCGGAGCAAATTATAGGTAGAAGCTCGCAAGAGAAAGCATTCAACGTTTCTTTGTTCTATCAATCAGCACAAATTTTTCATAACTGCTCTGCTTTTCATGATTTTCTTTTTCTTCTATTGGAACCATTGCTTTCATCGGCTTACTTAGAGTAGAGTTAAAATAAGAGAATAAGAGTTGCCTTGCATAAACCTTTAAGAACAATCTTCTATATATTTATTCCTGTAAGGGTCCCCTTATTCTAGCGAATCTACAAATGCTACAGCAACACATATCATTAGAAAGGTCTTGAGGTGTAGGTAAGCAGAAAATTATTAGATTTTTGAGAAGTGATAGCGTTTAGAAGATATGAGCGTTTAAAAATGAAAAAATGTTTAAAAGACTTAAGACACGAGCTCGCTGCAATGTGAATGTGAAAGTGTGATTTCCAAAGCGAAGTAGGGAAGTACACCCGATTTTCGGGGCGTTATCACTAGTAATATTTTAATGAGTATGTACATAAAAACAGGTCTTGCGACAATTGCGACATTGTCTATTTTCTCAAAAATATCTATTGGACACTATGTGCATATGTGTGTTTTGTTTTTTGGTTTTTACTAAATTAATTAAAATTTACACTAATTAGTTCAATCATTTTTCTTCTGATTTTGAAGGAAAATTTTTGATTTAGAATTTTTTACCAACATAGAAAAGTGATAGATATTTTTAAAACTTTTTTTTTAGATTTTGAAGAACATTTTTGATATCTAAATTTTTTCGATCTAAAAACAAAATTTATTACATGATTTAAATAAATTTTGTTCAATTTTATTCTTAATTTTAAAAAAAAACTTTACAAATTAAAAAGACGCTTTGGATGATTTTTAAGTGTCACATTTTTAGAGTTTACTCTCTAATAATCGATAACCGAAATGATAGAATTTGTTTTTATCTAGAAAATTTTTTGTCTATATATTTTTTATCTATAAAATTTCCAGCTAAAGAAATGATAGAATTTTTTATGTTCTAAAAATTTTTCCTTAGATTTTGATGAAACATTTTTGATCTATACATTTTTATCTGCTATCTGCCCTATAGGAACAAACTAACTTGTTTTTAAAAACAACTAATTAATAAACTTTTTAAAATAAACCAGTATATGAACTACTTTGATTTATATTAAGGCGGCATCCACTTCAATTCTAAATAGTTTTTATTGCATTATATATGAAGTAATTGAAATACTACTCAAAAACAAGTGATTGATAAACTACTTTGAATTATATTAAGGCGGCAACTACTCTGATTTTGACATGTTTTAATTGCAAATTTTTATTAGATTATAAGTTTATATATATTGAACTATGTTACTTCATCAAATATTATTAACTTAAGGCCATCAGTAATAGTTGTCAAGTGATTTATTTTAAAGTAGTTAAAAAATAATTTAAATTTAACTAATTTAACAAGTAGTTGAAAATATATGCAGACGAAAGTCAATTGACTTATTTAGCGGACATCACCATACAAAATATGTTAGTTCGTTCTATGGAAAAAAGTCAGAATTTCAACTAGTTGTGGTTGACAAAAAACTACTTTATCAACTACTTTTAAATTAGTTGATTTTCCTACAGGGTGATAACTGATTTTTTTTTTTAATTTTCCTCTGATTTTGAAGAAAAATTTTTGATCTATAAAATTTTAGCTGCTAACGAAATGATAAAAATTTTTCTTTTCAAAAATTTTTCTTCTATAAATTTTTGGCTAACAAAGTTATAAAAATTTAATTTCAAAAATTTTTTCTTGTATCAAACATTTTTTTTATTCCTTTAATTTTAGCTGCTAAAGCAATTACAGAAATTTTTTTTTGTTCACAAATATTTCCTCTGATTTTGAAGAAAAATTTTTGATTTTTAGCTGCTAAGGAAATGATAGAAATTTTTTTCTTGTTCAAAAATATTTCCTTTGATTTTCTCTCTTCTCAAAGACTCTTCTGCTTTCTCTTATGTTTTTTGTAAAAAAGTATAAATCAAAACTCAAAAGTAAATTCACTTAAACTTTAGATCTCTACATTTTTTCATTTTCACTTAAACACCATTCTGCTTTACGTGAAAAAATTATTTATTACTTAAAAACTTTATTGCGTATTTGGTAAGGAAAATCAAAGCTTAAGTAATTATTGTATAGCAATTTTGCAGTTAAGAAAATAAGTCAAATAGGAATAAATCGCAAGTTTATTTCTTTCTGTTGTATTTATTTTGTATAAAAATTATGTCTAATAATTGTTTAATATAATAATTCAATTAATTAAAAAATTGTTAATGTGTACACCTATGAAAAACAACATTGTTTTTATGTACAGACACTAAGTATATAATAATTGTATACAATATATTCTTTAAATGCCATTTTTTTACAAATCAAATTCAATTTTTTACACTTTAAATTCATAATACGTTTGGTATACCTTATTAAAATAAATTCAAACGTACGTCAGTATATCAAATTAAAATATATTCTAAATAAATGTAAACACAACCAAAAACAAGAAATTAAAATAAAAATGTCACACAATGTAAATTTTCTACAGTTTTTTTGTAATCAAGAATTAATTTCAACAAAACATATTCTAATCATAATTACAATAATGTTTTCATATCGAAGAATTAGACACCAACAATTTTTCTTTAAATTCAGACAGACAATTTTTAAACAACTAAGTATCTAACAATTTTTAAGTTGGCGAACTCAAACCAACTTAAAAATTGTCAATTTAAAATTTTTCTTCAAGCTCGGAAGAAAACACTTCTGAACAAAAAACAACCAAAAATTTTTTTTCAGATTGAGAAGAAAAATGTTTGACAAATAATATAAATTTCAATAAAATTTAATTTAATAAAACATAGAAAGAAATTTAGATACCAAAAATGTTTCTTCAAAATGGGGGGGTTTGAACAAAAAAAATTATCTCTCTTAAGTCGCTAAAAATTGTTGATGAAAAACTTTTCTTCAAAATCAGAAGAAAAATGTTTGGATGAAATTTCAATAAATTTAGCAAAAACATAAACAAACGTAGCATACGAGTAGCTAGAAATAAAATACACTATTTTTAGAAAATAGACAACGTTTCTCAATTGTCGCTAGACCTGTTTAAGCTAGCGCTCAGCAAATATTTATTCTCTCGTACGGCCTCTCTCATCCAACTTCGAAATTCATATTTTTTCATCAGGGGTTGATTCAGGGGTTCATTCAGGGGTTGATCAAAAAGTTTTCAACATGAATAAAAGTTCTACCATTTCCGCAGCTAAAATTTTATAGATAAAAAATGTTTCTTCAAAATCAGAGCAAAAATTTTTATCATTTCTTTAGCGGCTAATAATTCATAGATCAAAAATTTTTCATAAAAATCGGAGGGAAAATTTTTTAACAAAAACAAAAATCTTTTATATCTTTGGTAGTTAAAAATTTAGAGATCAAAAATTTTTCTTCAAAATTAGAGACATTCTAGAGAGTACTAGAAAAAATGTCGATCATTTCTTTAGTAGCTTAAAATTTATAGAAGAAACATTTTTTTTCAAAATCAGAGTAAAAATTTTTTTAAAAAAAAGCTATCATTTCTTAAGCAGCTTAAAAAAGTAGATATAAAAAATTTGTCTTCAAAATCGAAGAAAAAATTTCTATTATTTCTTTAGTAGCTAAAAATTTAAAGATCAAAAATTTTTCTTCAAAATCAGAAGAAAAATGTTTGAACGAAGCAATTAATTTAAATTTCAATAAATTTATCCAACCAAAACAAAACACTGCAACCAGCTAAAAAATAAGCACATACCTACATGCAAACAATAAGAGCAAACAAAAGCACATGCTCAGCAGGGATGATATTGGTTTAGTTGTAAAAGGGCCAAAATTCATACAAAAAAAGGGCCATTTTGACATTAATAGGGCTTTTAGTTTTAAAAAGTGGAATTTAAAGAATATTGAAAACTTCCTATTTTTATATACGGCCATGGTCATATAAAATGCACACTTTTTATTAACCTCAACAAGTCCAGTTTATTTCACATTTTACTGAAAATATCTGTTTTTTATGAAAAAAAAAAAATTAATTTTGAATAAAAAGTTTCAAAAAATCAAAAAAAAAATTAAACTTTTTCTTGTGTTTTGTTTAGCTTGAGTTGTTTTAGCCTAAGTATGGAAACTCTTATTCACTAAACAAGGAATCCCTCTCCATCTAGAATAAAAAATTGTGGGTGAAGTGTTATAGTTTAAGGTGATTCTTTCAAGTAGATATTATTTCACTCATTGCCTGCAAAAATCAAACTGATGCCAAAAATAATCTATAAAGGTTCAATCCTAGATTGGATAAATAAAAATAAAATTTGCAAAGTATTTCCACAGAAACCAGCTAGATGGATACATATTTAAATAGTTGTAGAATGTCAGAAATTAATGAGCAATTTAATATAGACTATCCGTTGGGACTTGTAAGTAGATAAATCAATGATGCGGGGCGAAGTGAACTTCTATCAAATAATATTTTGAGGCATGGGTGAATTTAACAAAAAAAAAGAAAAAAAACAAATTTCGTAAATAACCTACAATTTTAAAATATAGAATTTTAGAACAAGAAATTAAGTAAAACACATCGTCAACAATTTTTCATCACCTATAATGCCAAGAAATAAACTTTAAATATGACATCAAAATTGTCCATTAGGATGTAGACCGACTTTATTTTCCTACCGTGGAGTCCGACCATTGATCAGAATGGATGATAAAATTAATTAATATGTATATTAAGGCGTTGTCAGTACTACAATGGTGACTTCAGGATTCATTCTTTTATAAACTAACATAAACGTGTGAAACAAACCAAACATGTTCAAATTACTAAATTGTATGCTTTTATGTCACATAAATGACTATACGTATATACATAAAACACAACTTATTTGACTGAGGAAAATATAAAAGGCGGTAGGAAATATCGCCATTAAATAATATTCAACGAATAATCAAAAAAATAAAATGAAAGATCACCCAAGGTTTTCCATACAAAATTTGGTAAAATTTTATGTGAAAAATGCCCAAGACATATTTTGCACATTTGTGGGCAAAATTTTGCTTTAAGGGGGTCTTCTCATTGAGCAAATTTTTTTTTCAACTTTTATTTTTTGCATTTATTTAAAGCTTGGGTAGTTGTGAATATGCCCCTAAAAGGATTTTTAGAAATTCGAAATACTTTAGAAGATACAGCCTTTTTTGTGAAGCAAGGTCTGATGGACAAGAAGGTGATGGAGGTAATGAAACCAGCTTACGAAGCGCTGACGGCAGATAATTTGCTTAAAAGATGCCTTGGATCTGAAACTCAGAATTCCAATGAGTCCTACAATTCTGTTCTTTGGTCACTTTCGCCCAAACACATCAACTCAGGCGCACGCACCATCGAAGTGGCCAATTTCATTGCAACGTGCCTCTTCAACGACGGATTTATACCCATACTTAAAATTATGGGTTTGATGGGTATTGCGATTGGCAAAAACGCATACGAATACGCACTATCTCGCAATGAAGACAGATTGGACCGATCAGAGACTCGAGCTGCGGCATCATCAAAAGCTGGCAGAACGGCAGAGAGGGCAGCAGAAAGCAGTTTCTACGAAAAAGAGGAAGGTGGCCTGTATGGAGCTGGCATCGCCAACTAATATTTGTAAGTAAAAATTGTCAGCTCCTTAAAACTGCATTTAAACATTTTTGATTTTTTTTTTTTTTTCCTTAAAAAAATTACTTCAAACTTTAAACGCGTTTATCTCGAACCCACGTTTTTCGAACTGGCGGCCATGATATCTCCAGTTCAACTGAACCGATTTTCATGAAACAAAATGGAATCGACGCAGAATTGTCACCATTCTCGGGTGAACCTCGACCATAATTTAAAAAAATTTTTTACTATTTTTTTTTTACAATAAACTACAAAAAAAAAAAACCCGTAATTGAAATATTTTTTTTGAATGGCCGCCATTTTGTCAAAAAAAATCACAAAATTAAGCTTGAGGTTCACCCGAGAATTACATCTATACTGATTATAACCCCGTTTTTTTTTTTTCATTTCAGACGCTCCGGAGACCCGGAATCGTGGCCGCCGTGACGACACCTTTTTTTTCACCACCAACTTTGAAGTCTCATTACTTTTTGAACAGCCCACGATCGAGGCAAAAAAAATTTTTTTATTTACTTTGAACCTTTTGTAATACAATAAATAAAAAAGTTTTCAATTATTCTTTGCGTTTTCAAATAAGAATTTTTTTTAAAAAGGGTCCAAAAAACGGGTTTTGAATGAGAAGACCGCCTTAAGGGTATTTGCTGTACAAAAATAACCAAATTTTTTTTGGGCGAAATTTTACTTATTGTTTTTGAGGGATAGTTCACATTGACTAGTAATGAAATGATTATTATAACTTTTTCATAAAAACTAATAAATAATATTATTCTTTCCAAAGATATTTTTATTTATTTAATACATCAAAGAGAGCTTGCAATCATTTGTTTGTCATCGTCGTCTACACAAACAGCAATATTTTCAATTTGGAAGCAATAATATTTCTGAAGACGAATTTTGATATAGCTCAGTGTTACAAATTTCAATCAAAACCATATTTCCCTCCTTACAATACCATGGCTACTTACGGTTGTTTTATCTCATTTTTGTCAAGCCCTTCGACGCCGCAGGATTGCATTTTGGCCCATTATTCGAAAATTTTCAGGCATTTTTTTGTGTGGCCATTTGCCCTTAATTTTTCTTTTAGGTGGTTTTTCATTTAGTTTTTTAGTCGAGTTTTCTTTGGAAGATATTTTCTACGGCCAATTTGGGCTTGTCATCACTTCAATAAAAATTTAAAACTTTTCGTTTCAAAAATTGCGATAATTTTTTTCTGACAAAACAAACAAAAAGGGCCCAAAACGAATAGGAAGGGCCTGGGGGCTTTTGAAATTGAAAAGGGCTCAAAAAAGCCCTAAAAGCCCTCAAATATCATCCGTGGTAGACATAGCACGTGAAACAGGCACAAACATCGATCATTTTTTTATCAGATATAAAGAGAGTGACACTCTGTTATCTATAGTCAAAGCTGACATCTCGGACCACTACGCTCTTATATGTAGAATTACATGCGAAAAAAACAAAAATAAAGATGAAAACAAACACAAGAGAAAATGGGTCAATGAGCATAGGGTAAATGCACTTATTATCGGCACCAACTGGGAAAATATTTTGTGCTTAAATAATGTTGATGAAATATACGATAAATTACAATGCACGTTTAATGACATTTATCTAAAGGCACAAACTGAAAACGAAAAAACGAAAAAAAGAACAATAAGCCCTTGGATTACTTATGAAATGGTGAACCACTGCAAGCATAAAGACAAACTGTATAAAAGATGGCTTATTAAACCTAAAGATAAGCAAAGAGAAATTGAGTACAAATCATTTAGAAATGTTATGTCTAAATAAAAAATTAGAAGCCGCTAGAAATAGATTTTATCAGGATCAATACTATGAAAATAAAAATGATATTAGAAAAACGTGGCAGACGATTAATGAAATATTAGGCAAGAAAGCATCTAACCTAGATGATACTATAATAAAAAATATGAAATCATCCAATACTGCCGAAATATCTAATACGTTCGCAAACAAATTTCAAGAAAACAAAAATAAAATAATACACACTTGCTCAATTGAAACATTACATTCTAACAAAAGGTCATTACAAAACTCTATTTTTATGCAACCGGCCGGTCAAACCGAAATTTTCCATATTTTAGCAAACATGAAAGTAAAAGGTGCGGGGTTCGATGGCATCCGTCCAAAAGGCTTAAAAAATCATGCTCATGTCTTAAGCGCACTGGTGACAAAATTAGTTAACTTGAGTTTAGAGGAAAAAAAATCCCAAAAATGCTAAAAACATCATTAATTAGACCGATCTACAAAAGTGGAACGAAATCGAATTATGACAACTATAGACCAATATCGATACTACCCGCTATTGAAAAAGTTCTGGAAGAAATCGTGGTCAGAAAATTAACAGGTTTCCTTCAAAAATATAAGTTAATTAACCAAAATCAACATGGATTCCAGAAAGGGAAAAATATTAATAAACTACTAGGCTACTTTTCAAGCACTCTTAACAAGAGCTTGAGTAAAAATCAACATAGTATTGTCATCTTTGTCGACTTTAGTAAAGCATTTGATACGTTAAAACATGAAAAGCTTTTAGAAATTTTATACAACTATGGCGAGCGCGGTGATGTTCTCAGATGGTTTGAAAATTATTTGAGTTCAAGAAGTTATCATGTTCAAATCAACAACAACCTTAGCGACGAGAATCAATGCATGGAGTTCCCCAGGGTCCGAACTTGGGCCCTATTCTTTATCTAATTTATGCAAACGATATGCTCAAGCAGTTAAAAGAAAGCCAAAGCTTTGCATACGCAGATGATACTGCAATAGTTGTAACGCATCAAAGCATCGAAGAAGCCACTAAGATTATGGAAGGAGAAGTCAATATAATTACAAAATGGTCTCATGATAATGGTCTGACGATAAACGTAAGTAAAACAAAGCTTATACACATCAAACCACCGCATATCCTTTATCACAACATACAAATCAAAGTCCACAACAACGAATGTCTTCATGCATCAGGCTAACTAATACGAGCAACGAAGATGAATGTACTACAGCAATTGAGCAGGTCACAACTTACAAATATCTCGGTATAATAATTGATCATAACCTGAAATGATACGAGCAAATAGAACATGTCCGCAAGAAGCTTCGTAAGACATCATATATGTTATATCACCACAACAACTGCAGCAACTTCAGCGTTATGAGACAAGCATACTTTGCACTATGTGAGTCATACATACGGCATGGTATAACGGCATGGGGTACTTCATCACACTGCAGACTACTCCAAAACAGTCAAAACCAGGTTCTTAAAATTCTTCAAAGACGGAATCCAGTAAATGAAAATAATCACAATATACAGCTCAATAAACGACTTGGAGTACTTAGTGTTGAAGGAATATTTAAATCGACCCTACTCAACGAGTTCTACGATGCGCTTCCATATCGAGTTGATATCAATCACCAACACAACACACGAAGAAGGGCCGAAGGTAGATACCAAGTGCCGCGTTTCTACAATAAATATGGTAAGCATACTCTTGAAGCGATCATCCCGACAACACTCAGAGAAACTTCCGGTTAAAATAATCAACATTAGCAACATCGTACATAGAAAAAAACAAATCAAATCCTACTTTATTTATGCCTAAAATAAATAACAATAAAAACCAACACCAAATCAACAACAAAAACAAAGAACAACAGCAGATCCGAAAAACACACCATTAACAAGCAAACATGATTAAGTTAAAAACAAAAATATTCAACTTAGCAAAAAATTTAAAACTAAACACTAAAAGAAACTTGTTAAGTAAAACAACAACGTATCAACATTAAATGCAAAACTAACTATGACCACAACAAGAACAGCAGGTCTAAAAATTAGCAACATCAACAACTTCGTCACCACAACTGCAAGAACAACAATAACGACAACACTGTACAGCAAAACAACTACATTTACTTGGCCAATAATCAGATAAACTACCAAATACAAAACCAACATCTACCAAAGGTAAAAACATAAAAAAATCAAAGCAAAATAAAAGTTAGAAAAAAAACATCTAACATCTGGAACATTTGGAACATCTTATAGAACATCATTTATTAATCCAACAACAATGCAGAAACTGAACAAATCGTATTTATACCATTTTATATATTCCTATATTATCAATTTTGTTTAAAATTATTTCATAAGCAAAACTTAAATATTCATTAGATATTTTCCTGCAGACAAGCCCTATGGGCTTCGCGGGATCTCCTCATGATGTCATTATATTTTTCAAATAAATAAAATAAATAAATAATTACTATTACTATTACTATTACTATTACTATTACTTACTATTACTATTACTATTACTATTACTATTACTATTACTATTACTATTACTATTACTATTACTATTACTATTACTATTACTATTACTATTACTATTACTATTACTATTACTATTACTATTACTATTACTATTACTATTACTATTACTATTACTATTACTATTACTATTACTATTACTATTACTATTACTATTACTATTACTATTACTATTACTATTACTATTACTATTACTATTACTATTACTATTACTATTACTATTACTATTACTATTACTATTACTATTACTATTACTATTACTATTACTATTACTACTTACTATTACTATTACTATTACTATTACTATTACTATTACTATTACTATTACTATTACTATTACTATTACTATTACTATTACTATTACTATTACTATTACTATTACTATTACTATTACTATTACTATTACTATTACTATTACTATTACTATTACTATTACTATTACTATTACTATTACTATTACTATTACTATTACTATTACTATTACTATTACTATTACTATTACTATTACTATTACTATTACTATTACTATTACTATTACTATTACTATTACTATTACTATTACTATTACTATTACTATTACTATTACTATTACTATTACTATTACTATTACTATTACTATTACTATTACTATTTACTATAACTATTACTATTACTATTACTATTACTATTACTATTACTATTACTATTACTATTACTATTACTATTACTATTACTATTACTATTACTATTACTATTACTATTACTATTACTATTACTATTGCTATTACTATTACTATTACTATTACTATTACTATTACTATTACTATTACTATTACTATTACTATTACTATTACTATTACTATTACTATTACTATTACTATTACTATTACTATTTCTATTACTATTACTATTACTATTACTATTACTATTACTATTACTATAAACCAAACCGTTGCTCAGCTTGCAGCACAAGTGCAAGACTTAACCGCCAAGAATGAAGAGAAAGATGTGCGTATAACAGCCATGGAGCGCTAAATCAATGCTCTGGAGCAGCAGTCTCTAAAGGAAGGAATTGAAATAACAAATCTTCCTTTGAGAGACTATGAGAACACTAAACTTATTTTGAAAGAGTTTGTGAAAAAATATTAAAAAAAAATAAAAATTTAAAATGAACACAATTTCCACAAAAACATATATCAACTACCAAAACATAAGCAAACAAACATTCTCAAGTTATCACCTATCATGCATTTTTTTTAATATTCGTTCTCTACGGAAAAATTGTACACCTTTTATTGCCGCTACTAACAACATAATAACACTTGTTGATATTATAATACTTGTTGAAACTAATATTACTGATGATGAGAATAATTTGTTGTATATAGAAGGCTTCAGCGTAGAATTTCTTAACCGTACTAACAGCAGAGGAGGCGGCATCGCAGTGTATGTTAGAAAAAATTTGGCATATGAGCACGCGCTACCAATGAGTATATATATAACAGAGAATTTATTTCGCTCTGAAGTTTAACATCACTCCAAATGTAGCAAGGAAATGAAGACTTTGCAGTTTTGTTTTCGAAATTAAATGTGCGCAGAAGCAATCTGCGCAGAACAATGTGCGCAGATGCGCTGCCGATATTTGTGCAGGCGCCGCGATGATTGTTCTTTTGGCTTTTTATATTGAAATTTCTTCCTGCACAATGTTTACGTTTTGGGCTAGACACTTGCTGCTTGAATGAATTTATTTCAATATGCCAACATTTATGCTAGTTCTCGGTATTTGTATATTTAAAAATATAAAATAATTTTTTCAATATTTCAATAATTTTTTCAATATTTCTACAATGAGTATATGAATAGTTTTTACGTCAAATAGAAAATATTTCATTTATCCAATTTATGTTATTTTCAAATAAATTGGATAAATGAATTTTTTCATTTTTAGCTGCTTTTGCTTGCATAGATTTATTTCAATTTCCCAATTAGATATTTGCAAGTTTAAAAGGTTTTCAATCAACTTGCATGTATTGAATTGAGAAGTTGAAGTATAAAAATATGAAAGTTTTGAATTATCTGAATTTGATCGAATTTATTGTATTGAAAATAATAACATTTTGGAAGAAATAACATTTTTATGCCTGGCTTCCTTGTTGCATGCATTTATTTCAATATGTCAATTAGATATTTATTTGACAAGATTCAGGTATTTCTATGTAAATTCATTTTTTTGAGTTCAAATAATTTCTTTATTTTCAATAAATTGGAATAAACAGAATAACTTATAGCAGCGAATTTTTACATCAAAAGAAAATAATGCGTTGCAGCTGGCCCGCTTTGAACCCGGGCATTTTGATTGCAAGGCGAACACGTTAACCAGTCGACCACAACTCAACTTAATAAACCTTTTCTTAATTACGAATTAAATGATAGAAAATGCTTAATTCAATGCAATTTATGAGACCTTGAAATAAATTGGATTAAATCAAATTTTTCAGCACAATGTTTAGATTATTTAGCCGCTTATTCCTTGCATATATTTATTTCAACTTCCCAATTAGATATTAGGTTTTTAATTAACTTGTTTTTAATCCACTTGCAGGTTTCTATGAAAATATGAAATTTTTTTTTTCAATATTTCTATTTAGGTACATATATAAAATTTGCATTATTTACAACTATTGTTGTTTCTACGATGATGCAAACAAAAAAAGACAAATTCATTGAATAAGTTTGTTATTGTTTTTGTTCGCATGCATGTGTGGGTAACTGAAATGGAGGAAAGAAATTTGCATGCATTTTTTTTTATATTCTGCTTGTTGTTGCTATCCTATAGCAAGCTAGGAATTTATCAACTGCTGTGCTTCTTGTTGGTATAGTACCTAGGATTTTTTTTCTTCTTGCTAGAATTTTAGAAATTTCAAAGTTGTGTTGACAATCGAAATTTTTAATATAGCTATATATATATATGAAACCTTAGATATTATTATATTATTATTAATAGAATAGATATAGATACTTACTTCAATGTTTAAATGTTTGTAAGTTTTTGTAAATGTAAAAAAATGTAAGAATTTCCCAATTAGATATTTGCAAGTTTCAAAGCTTTTCCATCACCTTGCTGGTATTTATTTGACAAATTGAAGTATGGAAAAATTAAATCTTATTTTTTCAATGTTTGTAATTATATTAAATTTTTTTAGGTCAAATAGAAAATGTTGCATTTAATCCAATTTATTATATATTATATATTATACATCACTCAATGCAATTTACATATTATATTTTTAAATAAATTGGAATAAATGTGGAAAATATACTGGAAATATTTTAAACATGTTTTAAAAAAGTGGTGGAATACAACTTTAACTTGCAAGGTATAACAATTTAATACGAGATTTTTAGAATAATCAAAACGTTTTCGAAACGAGATTTAAAATTAAATTAAATACAATTTTTGGAACAATCGGAACGTTTTCGAACTGGCGAAAATATGAGATATTTACCAAAACGTCACAAAATAAACAAAAAATTAATTTTCGAGGTTTTTAATAACCAATAAATTATTACATTGACGGAAAAACTCTACACGTTAAAATTATAATTTTAAACTTACCATGTCACCCATAAGCACCTTACCCATTCGGCGATTGCTGTTGTTAAATATGTTGAAACGAATACGAGAATTTTTCAGGAAGAATTTTTCATATAAGAAACTTGATCGGCTATTCGTTTCGAATGTATACGATGTGCATAAAAAAAAAGACTTCTATTTTTTTTCATTAATTTTTCATTTAATTTCTTTTCATTAATTTTACAGAAGGAATCAAAATAAAAACAAGGAGAAAAACATATCTACAAAATTTTATTTATGTGAAATGTTTCATTTAATCAAATGAATTACATATATTGATATATTTAAAATATTTGAAACATTCTTCAAAAACTATCTTCACAAAATATGTGGAAAATAGACATAAAATTTTATTCATAGTAAAATACAATATGTTTAATTTAATCCAATGTATATATATTCAAATATTAAGGATTAAATGTGGATAATATATAAATATATTTTAAACAATTTTCATAAACTATCTTCACAAAATTTGTATGTATAAGCTTTGGCTAATGCAAAAGTTAAAGCTCACCAAGTTAAAGCTTCCCAAAGGGAAACGAAATTTCTGCATCGCAGGTTTAATATTTACATTGAACTCAATGGTGTCCTTGGTTCAAGATATGTTGGAAGAACCAAAGATTTCATTCGTCATGCTTGGACGATTGAACCAGGACCAAATCGAAAATTATTTCGCCGTGATTCGATCACAATTGGGTAACAATGTGAACCCATCAGTGCGAGAAGTGCAATACCTTTCAGCTAGGCTTCTTTCGATGAAGATTCTAACTCATCGTTATCAGGCTCGCAATTCTAACATTCAAACATTTAAACATTGAAGTAAGTATCTATATCTATTCTATTAATAATAATATAATAATATCTAAGGTTTCATATATATATATAGCTATATTAAAAATTTCGATTGTCAACACAACTTTGAAATTTCTAAAATTCTAGCAAGAAGAAAAAAAATCCTAGGTACTATACCAACAAGAAGCACAGCAGTTGATAAATTCCTAGCTTGCTATAGGATAGCAACAACAAGCAGAATATAAAAAAAAATGCATGCAAATTTCTTTCCTCCATTTCAGCTACCCACACACATGCATGCGAACAAAAACAATAACAAACTTATTCAATGAATTTGTCTTTTTTTGTTTGCATCATCGTAGAAACAACAATAGTTGTAAATAATGCAAATTTTTTATTAATGTACCTAAATAGAAATATTGAAAAAAAAATTTCATATTTTCATAGAAACCTGCAAGTGGATTAAAAACAAGTTAATTAAAAACCTAATATCTAATTGGGAAGTTGAAATAAATATATGCAAGGAATAAGCGGCTAAATAATCTAAACATTGTGCTGAAAAATTTGATTTAATCCAATTTATTTCAAGGTCTCATAAATTGCATTGAAATAAGCATTTTCTATCATTTAATTCGTAATTAAGAAAAGGTTTATTAAGTTGAGTTGTGGTCGACTGGTTAACGTGTTCGCCTTGCAATCAAAATGCCCGGGTTCGAAGCGGGCCAGCTGCAACGCATTATTTTCTTTTGATGTAAAAATTCGCTGCTATAAGTTATTCTGTTTATTCCAATTTATTGAAAATAAAGAAATTATTTGAACTCAAAAAAATGAATTTACATAGAAATACCTGAATCTTGTCAAATAAATATCTAATTGACATATTGAAATAAATGCATGCAACAAGGAAGCCAGGCATAAAAATGTTATTTCTTCCAAAATGTTATTATTTTCAATACAATAAATTCGATCAAATTCAGATAATTCAAAACTTTCATATTTTTATACTTCAACTTCTCAATTCAATACATGCAAGTTGATTGAAAACCTTTTAAACTTGCAAATATCTAATTGGGAAATTGAAATAAATCTATGCAAGCAAAAGCAGCTAAAAATGAAAAAATTCATTTATCCAATTTATTTGAAAATAACATAAATTGGATAAATGAAAAATTTTCTATTTGACGTAAAAACTATTCATATACTCATTGTAGAAATATTGAAAAAATTATTGAAATATTGAAAAAATTATTTTATATTTTTAAATATACAAATACCGAGAACTAGCATAAATGTTGGCATATTGAAATAAATTCATTCAAGCAGCAAGTGTCTAGCCCAAAACGTAAACATTGTGCAGGAAGAAATTTCAATATAAAAAGCCAAAAGAACAATCATCGCGGCGCCTGCACAAATATCGGCAGCGCATCTGCGCACATTGTTCTGCGCAGATTGCTTCTGCGCACATTTAATTTCGAAAACAAAACTGCAAAGTCTTCATTTCCTTGCTACATTTGGAGTGATGTTAAACTTCAGAGCGAAATAAATTCTCTGTTATATATATACTCATTGGCGCTACACCCTACCAATGTCTCATATGAGTGCCTCTCTGTTAATTTATGCATAAACAATCAGCCAATAACACTTCAGGCAATTTGCAGACCGCCGTCGCAAAGCATAAATAGGTTTATAAATGAACTCGATGAAAATATAAATATTATAGATGGAAGAAAAAATATTATTATTCTAGGCGACATGAATATAGATTTAAACAAGACCCAATGTAGCTCAATTGCACACTACCTCGAGATGCTGTCATCAAACGGTATTGAGAGCGCGAATAATAATAGCACAAGAGAAGACGCTAGCAGAGAAACAGGCAGCAACATCGGTCATCTACTAGTCCGATGTAAGCAAAGCAACATTCATGCAGGCGTTATAACAACAACTGTCTCTGACCACTACTCTATTCTCTGTGGAGTCACTTTTAACAACAACAACAACAACAACTCCGTTCAACAAAATATATATGCACGAAAAAGGCCATCAGTGATAATAGGGTGAGTGCGCAAATATCCGGCACTAACTGGGAACAAAAATTTGAGTCAACAAATATCGACGACATTTATAATAACATTCAACAAACATTTAAAAAAATATATACGATTGTTCAAAAATAAATGTAAAAAAATCCAAAACGAAAACCTAATCCGTGGTTAACCGAAGAACTTATAAAATGCTGTGACAATAGGGATAAACTTTATAAAAAACGGTTATCGAAACCCAAAAATAAAAACATTGAAAAAGAATACAAACAATTTGGAAACGTGTTAAATAAAAAGTTAGAACGTGCAAAAAATGATTTCTATAAACAATAACTGTACGAAAACAAAAACGATATAAAAAAAACTTGGCAAATAAGAAATGAAATTATCGGGGAAAAAAAGTGTTAGTCTGGATGAAACCTTAATAAAAAACTTTAAAAACGAACAGCTTGACTCGCTCACAAACAATTTTAATGAAAATATTAAGCAAACTGTTCATGAATGTGCCATTAAAACAATGCAAACTACAGAATTCACTCAAGAAAACTCAATATTTATCGATAATGTAAGGGAAATCGAAGTTTTTAATATAATTAATAGCTTAAATGCACAAAAAGGTCTCCAGGGCACGACGCGATTCGTCCAAAAGATTTAAAAAACAATGCTATTGTTATGACTCCTGTAATAACAAAAATAGTGAATATAAGCCTCTAACAAAATAAGCTTCCACAAACACTTAAGCTCTCCATAATTAGGCCAATTTATAAAAGCGGAGTAAAATCCGATGTCGAAAGCTACCGGCCAATAGCGATACTGCCAGTTTTAGAAAAAATTATTGAGGAAATTGTATCCCGTAGACTCAAAGCATTTATTGAAAAATATCGTATCATTGAAAATAACCAATATGGCTTTCAAAAAGACAAGAACATTAATAAACTACTGGGCAATTTTGCAAACGATATCAACGGAAACCTAAGCAAAAACTACCACAGTTTAGTGCTTTTCGTAGATTTTAGCAAAACTTTTGATACGCTGTCGCAAAAACACTGCTGGAATCACTTCATAATGCTGGATTTGGAGGAAATTGCCATAAATGGTTTGAAAACTACCTGACATTACGGTCCTATCAAGTCAAAATAGAGGATAAACTAAGCGGCGAAATTGATGTAAAGCACGGCGTTCCTCAAGGCTCAAAACTGGGACCGCTTCTGTACATCATATATGCAAATGGCATGCTGAGGGCGTAAAAAAACAGCAAAGCGTACGGTTATGCAGATGACACGGCCATAGTAGTTGCGCATGCGGACGTTAAAATCGCAACAAAAATCATGCAAGGTGAACTTGACATCATAACTAGATGGTCACATGACAATGGTCTGACTATCAATGCTGCAAAAACTAAGCTTATGCATATACGACCACCACACATCCAACGCGTCGAAATTCAAATCAAATTTCACGAAACGTCATGTCTGCGTAACCGCCCAATTACAAGCAGCTCAGATGATAACTGTCAAACTGTTATCGAAGTGGTGGACGAATACAAATACTTAGGAGTTATAGTTGATTGTCATTTAAAATGGAATTTACACATAAAGCAATTACGATCCAAACTGCGCAGAGCATCATATATGTTACACCATCTTAGTTTTGCGTGTAGCTACGCGGTCCTAAAACAAGCGTACTTTGCGCTCTGTGAGACATATATTCGCCACGGTATCACAGCGTGTGGTTCACCAACTCACTGCAGTGATCTACAAAGCAGCCAAAATAGTATTCTCAAAATACTGGCTAAAAGAAACATCTTCAGCAGATACAACGACACTTCTCCACTGTGTCACCAACTTCAAGTCCTTACGGTTGAAAATCTATTCAAATGCAGCTTAATGAATGAATTCTTCAGTGACTATCGCTTCAGAAACCCTATTCGACATGAGTACAACACACGACGCCGAATGGAAGGAAGATTTGAAGTTCCGAAATTCCACAACAACTATGGAAAAAACAGACTTGATGTCACAGTACCAAAAATATTAAATGAACTCCCGCCAAACATCGTAAATATTAATTATGCTCAAAAACAATATAGAAATAAAATCATAAAATTATTCTATGCACAAAATTAGATTCGGTTCCGTCATATCTGAATATCTTAATACTTATTCTTTTTTAAAAACTTAATTACTTATATTTCTATTTAGGCGTTCCAAAATTTTAAAATATTACAATCTTTTATATGTTATTCAACTGTAAATTTAATTTTCGGTAAATTTTTTATTTAATTTATGTAATTGTTTTTTAAATTGAAGATCTTTTGCTGAATTCAATAATTTAATTATTTATATTAGTAATGAATTAATTAGAATTAGTAATTAGTTTATATTATTTCAAATTTTCTCGCAGACAAGCCTTAAGGCTTCGCGAGATACAGGAAAATGTAAATATTAATAGTAAAAAGATTAGATTTATTGAAATAAAACTCAAACTCAAACTCAATTCAGATTGAGAACTTAACGTTATCGCGAACGGACGTGTTTTTAAATCGCTCTTGAAAACATAAAGGAAATCAAAAGTTTTTGTGCATAATTTACAGAAATATCATAAATAAATAACATAAATCAAAAGTTTTGTGCATAATATTATAAATATTCCACTTATATATATCAGTAAAACTATAAAAAGCAAAAAAGGTCTTTAGTTTGTGCATAAATAACAAAAAATATTTTACATATAAATTCTACAAAACAACAAAAAAAAAAAAAAATAAACTAACTCTTAGATATGCCAGAAGAAAACAGTGCTACTCCTTCTCTGTGTGACAAGTGCACCAAACCCCTGCCACCCACCGGTGATTTTGTCACTTGTTATAATTGCTCTTCCTATTATCATTACTCTCCGTGTGCAACCGTCTCTGAGTATACGTATTCACGCATGAATAGTGAGCGTCGCGTCGATTGGAAATGCCACAACTGTCGGCAGAGAACCAAATCAAGCAGCTCAAACTTGAAAGCAGCACCGGAACAACAACAACAGCAACAGCGACCACAAGCGCAAAAGCAACAACGAGAGGATGATGATGAAGATGATGAAAATCAAACAAAGAGACACAGCTCTAGTGAATCAATTTACATGAAGAGTATTCAATCTAATATATATGAACTAAAAACTGATATGAAAGATGTGAAACAAATAATTGCTGAACTTACTAAAAGCATTGCTAACTCTAACAAAGAGCTAAGAGATGAGATAGAAGCCTCGTTTAACAAAGTCAACGAAATTGTGTCTCAGCTAGCGTTAGAAGTTAAAGATTTAAGGGACAAGAACTGTGAAAAAGACGCTCGAATCTCAGCAATGGAGCGCAAAATTAATGCTCTTGAACAACAATCGCTGGAAAAAAACATTGAAATAGCAAATTTTCCAAAGAGAGAAAATGAGAACTTAAAACAAATAATAAAAAATATTGCAAAACAGGCTGATGTAAATCTCGATGACAACAACATAACAGATGCGTATCGCATCAAAAACAAAGCGAATACCATTGTTGTAAAACTCTCTTCGCTGAACATAAAGCAAGAGATGATGATCAAAACAAAGGGTAAGCACCTGAATGACGGCACGCCAGAAGATTCAAATTCTGCCGAAAACCCTAAAAAACAGCAGCGCGTGTATGTTAACGACCAGCTAACTGCATCAAATCGTCGCTTACTTTGGCTCGCTAAAACAAAAGCCAAAACCATGCTATGGAAATTTATATGGGTCCGCGAAGGGCGCATTCTAGGAAAAAAATGTGAAGTCTCTCCAACCATTCAAATCTCTTGTGAAAATGATATTGATTTAATAATTTAAACATAATATTATTAATAACAAGTCACAAAAAAAAAAAAAAAAAAAAACATATAATTACAATATGAACAACATTACCACACAAAAATATTTAAACTTTCAAAACATGAATATTCAAACCTTTAAAAGTTATCATTTATCCTGTATCTTTATAAATATTCGCTCACTACGGAAGAATTTTATACCATTTCTGGCTACAATAAACAATATAAATACGTTTGTCAATGTCATTGTTCTTGCCGAAACTAACATCACTGATGATGAAAATAGTTTGTTTTGCATACCAGTCTTTAACGCTGAATTTTTAAATCGTGAGAGAGGAAGAGGAGGAGGCATAGCAATTTATGTAAAAAATGGCATGCCATATACGCAACATTTGCACCCTAATATTGTCTCATTTGAGATTATGTCTATACAAATAAATACAAAAAATCAGCCAATAACGCTCTACGGTATCTACCGACCGCCTTCGCATAACGTAAACGCTTTTATTGAAGAACTGGAACAACTTTTAAATAATGGCAATAATGTAGACAAAAATAGTAATATCATTATTCTTGGAGACATGAATATCGACATGCTTAAAACCGACTGTAGATAGAACAGTGCAGTACTTAGAGATGCTGTGCTCAAACGGCATCGAAAATATAAATAATGAGTGTACACCAGAGATCTGCAACGAGTCACGTTTTTGCGACTTATAGTGATTCATGCAAAACCGAGTTGTAGTGCGTGCACTTCAAACAAAAACCACCACTACTACTCGAAGCACTCTTGCTACAGAAAGAAAATCATAGTTCAATGTTTGATTCGTCAATCGAACGTCAAAGTCTACCAAATACTCTGCAACATCAAAGAACTTGTTATAAATCATACCGAAAACCCATAGCTCAAACAAAGTACTCATAGCTCAAGCTAAAGTCACATAGTTCATTAGGAATGCGTGCGAATTTTTCCAGTCAAACGCAGTGGCTGTTTTTGAACTTACGCTCGCTGTTAGAAGAGAAGCAGGGTTACCATAGAATTTTTTATAACGAAATACATTTAATTGGATTTTAAGATGCAGTAAACACTTTTTTATAGAATTTCGCTGTGCGTTTCACGAAATGGTGTAAAGTAAAATAACACACCTTGTATATAAAGGGAACTTCTCCAAAAGTAATAATAAAAATAAATTTAAATTTAATAAAGTTTGTTTATTTAAATTCAGCAAAATAATTATATAAGTAACTTCACGTATATTCACATAAAAAAAAGAAAATACATTATTTAAATATGATAAATCAGCATATAATAATTTATTAACTTACTTATTTAGCTTTGTTCCGTTTAAAACATGAGACACACTTCACTTCAACAAATTATAATAAAACAGAAGCGTTGACCTTCATTTCGTACCGTTATAGGAAGTGTTACCATATAGTCAATAGCATTAGAACAATTCAATAATAGCATTTATCAAACTTAAATTCTTAATTTATACCAGAGCTGGTAACCCTGAAAAACACATCATTCCTTTGAAGTGCTTGTGCATGTTGTTCACAACATGTTGTACTTATTGAAATGAAGTTAGAATCATACCGACTACGTTCGACTGTGAGTCAGAGTATGACTCTTGAAGCATTGGATTTAAGTTGCGTGTTATGAATGCTTCAACATTTTTGATAAGTCTGAATATGAAGTAGAAGCCAAATTAATGCGTATATACTCGAGTCAACTATGTTTATAATGACTTGCTGCAGATCTCTGGTGTACACGGGAAGACGCCGGCAGAGGCACAAGCAGCAACATCGATCATCTTCTTATCAGGGATGATATTGACTTAGTTGGAAAAGGGCCAGAATTCAAACAAAAATTGTGCCAATTAGACGTTAATAGGGCTTTTAGTTTTAGTTTTAAAAAGTGGCAATTCAATATTGAAGACTTTCTATTTGGTCACACGGTCATGCCATGGTCTCACAAATATCACCCTTTTTAATAATCTCAACATGTCCAGTTTTGATAAAATTTTTGATAAAAATAGTCGAAATGTCGAATTAACAGTTTTGGGAAATCAGAAAACTTTAACTTTTTCGTGTTTTATTTCGTTTGTGCCATTTAAGCCGAACATGAAAGGAAGTTCTTGGTTGATCACAAATATAGCACACTCTAACTTAAATGATAAAATTAAACCACTCTCTATCTTAATAGTGTTTAAGGTGATTCTTTTAAATACATTTTATTTTACGCGTTATTTGTGTCAAAATTTTTTTAAATCAAAAAATGCCAAAAACAATCCTTAAATATAGTGTATTTCTGAAAAATTGCAAAGCACATTTCTACATAAAACCGCAAATCAGTTATATCCACTTTTAAATAGTCGTAGAATGTCTAAAATGAATGAGCAATTTAATGTAGACTCTTATCCGTTAAGACTTGTAAGAAGACGAACCAATGACGCGGGACGAAATTGAGTAGAAAAAATGCAATTCTGTGAAAAATACATTGAGGCATGGCTGAATTTAACAAAACATAGTTTCATAAATGATTACAATTTTAGAATAAAGAATTTTGCAAGAAGAAAATTAAGTCAAATTACATCTGATAAGATGACAAAACAATCGCCAAGAAATAAGTTTGCCACCAAAACTTCATCAGGTTGTAGAGAGATTGTACTGGCCTGATTTTCTTAGCGTTGATGTTAAATTGATAACAAAATGGATTAATTTGTATGCATATTGAGGCATTGTCAGGACTACGATGCGATAGGAAATATAGACCTTAAATAAAAATCACACAAAATTTCTCCATAAAAAATTCGGTTAGTTTTCGTTTAGAAGCCACCAAAAAAATTATGCGTTTTTGGGCGAAATTTCGTTTTTTGGTTTGGCTATTTGAAATACGAAAATCACCTCATTTTTTAGGACTAGATTTAACTTTTTGTTTTCGAGTGATAGTTCACATTGACTACTAGAGAAATGGTTATTATAACTATTAATATCACTCGATCATCGTGTTTTTAAAAAAATTAAAAGTTTTTACTTAAAATCGTGCCCCGTCCTGCAGTAGTCATATCTTATGATAATTACTAATGAATAATATTTATTTCTTCCTCCAGATATTTTCATTTATTTAATAAATTCAAGAAAGCTTGTTCTTGTCAAGCACTCCGACACGGCAAGATTGCATTTTAGACAATTTTTCCTATTTTAAAATCTTGTAGAACGATGGCATAGTACACAAATGTCAACAGACATTAACCATTAAACTTTTCTTGTTAGAAATTGCGATAATTTTTTCGGTTAAATTTTTTCGAAAGGGCCTAAAACGACTTAAAAGGGCCTTGGGGCTTTTACAATTAAAAAGGGCTCAAAAAAGCCCTAAAAGCCCTCAAATATCATCCCTGCTTCTTATAGGAAGTAAAGAGAGTAACGTTGAAGCAGGCGTAATAACAACAACCGTCTCAGACCACTACTCTCTTATGTGTGGCCTTACATTCAACGACAAAAGCAGCACCAACAGCAACGAACAAGTAAAAAAAGAAGAGCAAGTAAACAAAAGCATAAGCTGTTATAGGGTAAACGCGCATATATCCGCCATTGATTGGGAGCAAAATTTTTCATCTCAGAATATTGATGATGCTTACAACAACATTGAAAACACATTTAAATCTATTTACGATAGCTCGCTGATTATAACAAAAACCTCTAAAAAAAGAAAATCAAATCCGTGGTTAAGTGAAGAACTTATAAAGTGTTGTGATAAAAGAGATACACTTCATAAGAAATGGTTATCGAAACCAAATTACAAAAAAAGTGAAAAGAATACAAAACATTTAGAAACAGTGTTAATAAAAAATTAGAACGTGCAAGAAATGATTTCTACAAAAATAAACTATACGAGAACAGAAAAGATATTAGAAAAACATGGCAAACTATAAACGAAATAATCGGCAAAAAAGTGTTGGATTAGATGAAACACTAGCAAAAAGTTTTAAAAACGAAGAACTCCAAACGTTAACCAACCAGTTTGCAAACAGCTTTAAAGAAAATGTGCAAAGAACTATACGTGAATGTAATATAAAGACAATACAAAACCGAGAAATAACTCAAGAAAACTACATTTTCATGAAAAATGTTAGTGAGATGGAAATATTTTATATACTAAAAAGTTAAAACGCACAAAAAGGACCTGGACATGACGCAATTCGACCAATAGACATTAAAAATAATGCATTCGTGATGGCTCCCCGGTACTAGCAAAGTTTGTAAATATGAGCTTAGAACAAAACAAAATCCCAAAAGCTTTAAAATTATCAATAATCCGGCCAATTTATAAAAGTGGTGTAAAATTTGATATTGAGAACTATCGTCCAATAGCAATACTACCGGTTATAGAAAACATTTTAGAAGAAATAGTTGCCAGCAGACTTAAAATGTTCATTGAAAAATATAAGATCATTGATCAAAATCAATGCGGTTTCCAAAAAGGGAAAAACATCAACAAACTGCTTGGTAACTTTGTCAGTGATTTGAACGAGAACTTAAGCAAAGGATACCACAACATCTTGCTATTCGTCGATTTTAGCAAAGCATTTGACACGCTAACACACAAAACGCTTCTTGAAGCACTTGAAAACGCCGGTCTTCGTGGTAATTGCTATAAATGGTTCGAAAACTATTTGATGGTAAGATCTTATCGCGTTAAAATTCAAAACAATTTAAGCGAAGAGGTAGAAGTGCGCCATGGGGTTCCACAAGGCTCAAAACTAGGACCACTTCTGTATATAATTTACGCAAATGGTATGTTAAGGTCACTAAAAAACAGCAAAAGGTACGCTTATGCTGAAGACACAGCAATAGTAGTTACGCATAGGGACATTAACTGCGCAACTAAAATTATGCAAAATGAATTAGATATCATCACAAAATGGTCACATGACAATGGGCTGACTATTAATGCTAAAAAAACAAAAATTATGCATATTCGTCCACCACATCTACAACGAATTGACATCAAAATTCGATTCCATGATACGGAATGCCTGCATAAACACCAGAACGCGACACTTTCTGATAACAGATGCAAGACTATGATAGAACTCGTCGACAGTTACAAATACCTAGGTGTCATATTAGACACGCACCTTAAATGGAATGAACACATACAACATCTAAGCAAAAAACTACGTAGATCTTCATATATGCTACATCATCTCAGCTTTGCAAGTAACTATGCGGTACTCAAGCAAGCATACTTCGCATGGGGTTCATCAACTCACTGTCGAGAACTTCAAAATAGCCAAAACAGCGTTCTTAAAATATTGGCAAAAAAAATAAATGTATATAGAACACACGACAATACTGAACCCTACAAGAAACTCCAAATATTATGCGTGGCTGACTTATATAAATGCAGTATACTCAACGAGTTCTGTGAGGATAGCCGGTACAGGAATATCGTAGACCATATTTATAACACTCGTTACCGAACAGAGGGAAAATTCAAAACAGCTACTTTCTACAACACTTACGGCAAAAATACGCTTCGGTTATTGGTGCCGAAAATACTAAATGAACTTCCAATACACATAGTTAGCATGAGACACATCCAAAAGCGCAACCAGCTTATTAAACGTTTCTACAACCAGCGATAAGGAGAACAAATAATTAAAACTACAATTTTCTACCTAAACTATAATTTTTATCAATTTGTCGAAACTTTATTGAAAACTTGTTTATTTACTTAATTATTTGAAAAATCGAATCCTCTAAGTTTACTTACTTTTAGTTTAATATACTCTTTACTTTATTTATTTTTTAAATACTTATTTCAAATTTTCTCACAGACAAGCCCAAAAAAAACATTTAAAAAACATTTGTAATACCACAATGAAATAAACAATACATACATACAATACATACATTACTATTACTATTACTATAAGTTTTACTATTACTATTACTATTACTATTACTATTACTATTACTATTACTATTACTATTACTAGTAATAGTAATAGTAATAGTTACTATCAATAGGCGCAAACATCGACGAAAAAGAAATCGTTGACTCATACAGAGTTAAACAAAAAAGCAACAACATTGTTGTGAAGCTCTCATCACCAAACGTAAAGCGTGAAATTATGCAAAAAACGCGTGGCAAACGACTTAATACTAACTCTTTCGGCGAAGCATTTGAAAATGATACACAAACGAGAATTTATATAAACGACCAACTTACAGCAACAAATCGCCGCCTTCTATGGTTGGCAAAAAACAAAGCTCGGGAGCAGGGGTGGAAATTTGTTTGGGTCCGTGACGGACGTATTCTAACTAAAAAAGCTGAACATCTAAATACACTACAAATCAATACCGAAAACGATATCGGCCTCATAATTTAGGTTATAAACATTTTTTCTCACACATTCAAAAAGCAATAAATAAAAATAAAAAAAAGACAATATGAATACAATTATAACAAAAACAATAAACAATTTTCATGAAATAAACATAAACGATTTTCAAAACCGCGGCATCTCATGCTGCTACTTAAATATTCGCTCTCTCCGCAAAAATTTTAACTCTTTTAAAGTTGCAATCAATAAAATAATAAACTCTTTAGACATCATTGTTCTCGTAGAAACAAATATTACGAACGATGAAAATGAGTTATTCTCTTTAAGTGGCTTCAACTCGGAATACCTGAACAGAGAAAACAACAGAGGAGGTGGAATTGCCATCTTCGTAAAAGAAAATATTCCCTTTGATGTCTCTCTGCCAATTGTCTCATCTTTCGAAACGATGCAAATAAAAATAAAAACCGATCACCCGCTCACGCTTCTTGCAATCTACCGCCCGCCCTCAGCCAACGCAACGCAATTCGTATTAGAGCTAGACAGAACAATACAAAGGATAGAACAAAAACAAAACGCAATCGTCGTCGGCGACATGAACCTTGACTTAAACAAGACGGACAACAACATACTAAACTACCTCGATATGCTCTCATCGCACGGTATGCAAAACACCAACAACACCCAAGCCACTCGAATTGACATTGCGCGGGAAACATGCACAAACATCGATCATCTCTTTATGCGATACAGAGAGAGCGATACCTTATTAGCTGTAATAAGAACAGATATTTCTGATCATTATTCTCTTTTATGCAGAATTAAAACTGAAAAAAACAACTCAAGAAATGTAAACAATCAACACAAAGCAATAATAAACAACCATAGGGTAAATGAGCTAATAATGTCAACTAACTGGGAGAATATCATGCATGAAAATAACATTGATAATATGTATGAAAAAATCGAAAGTACATTCAATAATATCTATTCAAAATCAAAATATATAAATAAAAAAAATAAAAAAAGAATAAATAACCCGTGGATAACTGATGATCTCGTTAAATACTGCGAAACCAGAGATAAACTATACAAAAGATGGTTATCTAAGCCCAAAGACAAGCAACGAGAACGTGAGTACAAATCTTTTAGAAACTTTACAAATAAAAAACTCGAATATGCGAAAAACAGATTTTATCAAAACAAATTCTATGAAAATCGAACTGACATAAGGAAAACGTGGCAGACAATAAACGAAATATTGGGCAAAAAGACATCTAACATTGATGAAACAATTATAAAAACCATGAAAACGGCCAACACTAACGAAATAGCAAACAATTTTGCAACAAAATTCAAAGAAAACGTCGACAAAACAATACACAGCTGTTCGATTCAGACACTGAATCACAGTCAAAGCTCGTTAGAAAACTCAATTTTTATCCAACCGGCCTGCGAATCCGAAATTTTTCACATCCTATGTCACATGAAAACTAAAGGGCCTGGTTATGATGAAATTCGACCAAAAGATCTCAAAGAACATGCCAATGTTATTACTCCCATCGTGACTAAGCTTGTAAACCTTAGTCTTGAAGAAGCAAATATACCAAAAAAACTAAAAACATCTATTGTACGCCCCATCTACAAAAACGGCATAAAATCGGATTACGAGAACTACAGACCAATCTCAATATTGCCAGCCATTGAAAAAATTATGGAAGAAACAGTTGTAAGGCGATTGACGGACTTTATTGAAAAGCACCATCTGATCCACAAAAATCAATACGGATTCCAAAAAGGTAAAAATATAAATCAACTGCTAGGATCCTTTGCAAGCTATATCAACAGAGGTCTTAGTAAAAATCATAACAGTCTTGTAGTCTTCATAGATTTCAGCAAAGCCTTCGATACGCTCAAGCATCAAACTCTTTTGGCAACGCTTAACAACTGCGGTATTCGCGGTTTTATGTTAAAATGGCTTGAAAACTATCTACACTCAAGAACCTACCGTGTCAAAATCGATGAAAAGCTTAGCGAGGAAATAGGCATAACGCATGGTGTCCCACAGGGCTCAAAACTGGGTCCAATTCTGTATATTCTGTACGCAAACGATATGCTAAAGCAACTAACAAGCAGCGAATGTTTTGCCTACGCAGATGATACCGCAATCGTAGTGACACATAAAAATCTAGAGGTAGCTACACAAATTATGCAGCAAGAAATAGACAAAATAACGAGATGGTCTCATGATAATGGCTTAACCATCAATGCCAGCAAAACCAAACTTTTGCACATCAAGCCACCACATATTCTATACCACAATATACGAATACAATTTCATGACTACGAATGCTTACACGCCTATATTCCAACTAATCACAGCAACAACAGCGATGATATCTGCAAAACAATAGAACAGGTAACAACCTACAAATACCTTGGAATAATCGTTGACCATAATTTGAAATGGTATGAACACATACAATACGTCAGGAAAAAGCTCCGAAAAGCAACATGTATGATCCACCACCTCAACAACTGCAGCAACAACAAAGTCATAAGACAAGCATACTTCTCGCTATGCGAACCATACATACGACATGGCATAACTGCATGGGGTACATCTTCCCACTGCAGATCACTTCAAAACAGCCAAAATCAGGTGTTAAAAATACTTGACAGACGGTCGCGAGAAAGCATTTATAGCACCAACGATATGCAGCTTAGTAAAAAACTGAAAGTCCTTAATATCGAAGGAATTTTTAAATCAACTTTGCTAAATGAGTTCTACGATGAACAACAATATAGAATCGACATAAATCATGAATACAACACGCGAAGAAGAGCTGAAGGAAGATACCAAGTTGCACGATTTTACAACAACTATGGCAAACACACACTTCAAGCGATTCTACCAACAATTCTCAACGAGCTCCCAACTGATCTCATAAACATCACAAACAAAATAAACAGAAAAAAGAAAATTAAAGCGTATTTAATAAGTGCTTGATATACAAAAAAAAACATATGTCAAATAGCAGAATAACAGGGAAACAACCTAACCGCACAACATAAAAATTAGCAACATTAAATCAACAATAGCAGATACACAAAACCAAGCAACAACAACAAGCAGCAAACAGCAATAACAACAAACATCGAAAGCATCAATAATTTCAGCAGCAACAACATTACTAAAAAAAAAAACAACTGCAACCAAACGTTTCAACTCTAATCACGATAAGATACAAAAATTACAATAAATACACAAAATGAAATCAACAAAAACAAAGACTGTAACTCAACAGAAAAAAGAAAAAAAAAAAAATCAGTCAAAACAAAACAAAAATAAACTAAAGTTAACGTGAAGGAGAGCTTTAAAAAAAAAAAAACAAAAACAAATCAAAGTTATTAGCAATTCAAATAAAGACAATTGATAATGCAGAAATGCAACAAATCAAAGCTTAAAAAAAAAAAAAAAAAAAAGAACTAAACCCAATAGTACTTAAATCAAAAAAAAAAACAACAAGCAAAACTAACCAAAACAACAACAGCATCTAAAAGCTAAATTGTAGAAAATATCAAGAGAACAAGATTTATCAAAACCAAATATGTACTTGAAAAGAAATGAACATGAAAAAACAACAGAAAACCGGTTTCCTTAAAAGCAAATATAAACAAATAGCTAAACACTAAATTTAATCTAAAAACATATATGTATTAGCAAAAACGAAATAAGAAAAATATGTAAAAAAAAAACATCGCAAGCATCAAAAATTGCAATACACAAAAACAAACAACAACAACAAGTAGTAAACAACAAATTGCAGCAAATAATTGTAAATATAAAAATTGTAAATATAAAGTAAACTATAAACGCAACACAAGAAATAGCTATAAAAACAACAAGCAGCAAACAACAACAACAAGCATCGAAAGCATAAAAAGCAACAGCAAAAACAACATTACTTAAACACGATTAGATGAAAAAAAAAAACAACAAATACACAAAATCAAATCCACAACAACAACAATGAAATAAGCAAAAAAAAAAAACCAAACGACTTAAATTCAATAGAAAAAAGAAAACGCTTAGACAAAACAAAACAAATATTAACTTAAGTTAACATCAAGGAGAGCTTTAAAAAACACAAAAATATTAAATTTATAAAAATGTTAAATCAAACCATAAAAAAAAAAAAAAAAAAAAAAAACAACCGTACCAAAATCAATTACAGCAAAAAAAAAAAATGTTTAACCAAAGCAATGCATCATAATAGAGCCAGTGCTCCACACCAAACAGCATCTGAAAACAAAATTGGAGAAAAAACAAAGCGAAAAAAATACTCTCAAAAGAAAACACTTGTAAATGTGAGCGCGAAGTGCACGGACATGTTTTTAAGTGTCTCTGTAAAATAACTTTTTAAAGTTCTTATATTAAAATAACTATATATTATATTATTAAACAAAACACGAAAAAAAAGAACAGAATAAAATCAAACAAAATAGTCAAAAACTTATAAAAAAGCAAAAACAACAAGTGAAAAAGACAAAACAAAAGCAACAATTGGTTGTTGAAATAAAAATAAGAAAAAAACAATAAAAATAAAACAACAATATTTTGTGTATTTTGTGCCGTGAAAAAAAGAAAAAAAAAACAAAACCTTATTTCAACAGTTTCAAAATAAAACACGGCAATTGAACAACAGACATCAAAACCAAATAGTCAAAAACTTAAAAAAAAAAAAAAAAAAAAAAAAATCAAAATTTACATGTGGAAATGAAAAAACAAATGGAAAGAAGATCAAATAATCGTTAATACGAAAGTTAAGAAATTCCTATAACAACAACAAGCCGCAAACAACATCAAAATTAAGTGCAAAAATAATAACATATACACAAAGTCAAATTTACAAAAACAACAACAAAATCAGCAAAAAATAAAACACAAAAGACTTCCTTTTTTCAACATTAAAAAGAAAACATCTAAACAAAACAAAACAAAAACAAACTAAAGTTAACGTTAAGAAAAGCTTTAAAAATACAAAAATATTAAAGTTATAAAAATATTAAACAAAGCTTCTGATAAATTACTCAGAAATGCAACAAATTAAACCATAAAAAAAAAAAAAACCAACAGTACCAAAACCAATTACAACAACAAAAAACCAACGATAACAAAGCATCAAGAAGAGCTAGTGCACAACACCAACAGCAGCTAAAACAAATTTGGAGAAAAAAAGAAAGCGAATAAGAAACAAAATACTCTCAAAAGAACACAAGAGAAAAACAATATAAAACCGGTCTAAAAAACCATATAGTCAAAAAACTTAAATAAAGAACAATATATATAAAAACTACATGTGAAAAAAAGTCAATAAAAAAAAAAAAAAAAAAAAAAAAAAAAACAAAAACAAAGTGCAAAAAACTATGAATGAAAACTAAATTATATTATGAAAACTAAATTACACTGTGAAAAATAATTTCAAATGTATCATTATAAGAGAAGTATCTTTTATTTAAATATGTAAATTACTTAGTTTAAGTTTTTTCCTGCAGATAAGCCCTTAGGGCTTCGCGGGATTTATGAATTGTATTTAATTATATAAAAAAAAAAAAAAAAAAACTATTACTATTTCTATTCTATTACTATAACTATTAGACCAATTGAATTATATGCATCATAGAATGCATTTAGAAATATGTACATAAATTGAAATAAATTGAATTTATTTCAAGATTTATTAGTCGATAAAATATGAAATAAGAATATGTAAAATTAATTTTATAAGTTTAGTTAGGTATAACATAAAAAAATAAATAGAATTAGTTTAGAAAATATTTGCTAACAATGAACAAGCATCATTTCTTCATTTCTTCAGCAGCTTAAATTTTATAGAGCAAAAATTCCTTCAAAGTCGAAGAAAAAATTTGTAAACATGCAAAAAATTGCTATCATTTCTTAAGCGGGTAAAAATTGAAAGATCAAAAATTATGAAAATAAATTAATAAATTTAGTAAAAAAATTAAATATTTATTCAGTTTAAAGATGGTAAAATTTGCTCAAATTTTGTCCTTGGGTGCATTTCAATCAAATCAGAAATGAAGAAGTTACAGCGATTTTCCTATACGTTCATGCTTGAAAATAGACAAAATCACAAGATTGCCAAAATATCATTTCTGACAATCGACGAGATCCACCCCAACAAATAGCAAACAAACAGCAGCTAAAAAAAAACCAAGCAGACGGGTGAAACAAAAACCAGCAAAAAAAAGTAAACAAAGAAATCAGCCGTCGGCTTACAGTCAAACCTAAATCAGCGCGTATTGAGCGTATCATTTTTACGCTGAGCTTTAACGCCGAAGTACCATCCCTAAATGAAAGCGGTTAGCGGCAAGCAAATGTCAAAAATAAAACATGAACGAATTAGATGTACTAGAGAATATTTTATTTTTAAATCTAATTTCAAGTGACCACCGCAGTTAAAATTATTCTTATGCTATAATATCAACAAAATTCTTACCTCCATATTGTTAATTCAAGAGCGTGCTAAAAATAATAATATTAAGAATTGTCACATCAAAATTTTTTGCCTTCTGCAGCCAACTTTAATTCCTGACGCTCTGTCAAAATTGGATTTTCCAACCGCTCAGCGTTGCCGCCGTGTTATTATGGTTTGCTGCTTATAAATCGTATGGCAATGAGAAATGTTTGACAGATATAAAACGCTTCCGTGCTAATTTAGGTTTGACTGTTAGAATTCCAATGAAAAGTATATAAAAAAGGCTTCTCTTTTACAAAAAAAATTCTCAACAATCTAAAAACTAAAATTTTTAAAAATGCAAACAAGAAATGCACTAAGGACAGTTTTGAGCTATTTTGTGCAAAAAATTAAAAAAACCCGAAAATCGGATATACTTAATAGTTATAGCTGTTGCAACTTGACTTTTTTTTCCAAAAATCCTTAAATTGCCGTTTTCTGGCATATACTTTTTTATATATTTTTTATCAGATTGATTTACTAGTTTAGTTAACATAGTTATAACATAAAAAATAAATATAAAATTGTAAAAAAAAAAATCTGTACATGAAAAAATTTTTTTGAAATTCTTTTTGCGTTGGACATTTTGAGTGACGAGGAGTTCGAAAATAGCATTTTTAAAATTTTTGTCTGTCTGTTAAAGCTTCACGCGAAAACCACTGGATGGATTTCAATAAAACTTGACATCCAGGTTCCTTATATCCCCGGTCAACATATATGCTACTTTTAATAAAGTAAAAAAGGTTGGACCCAGTAGGGGGCGCTGCGATCGTGTTCCAGGCATTCTTTTTTTTAGCTTATCTCCGCAACCGTCCATCCTATTTGCATGAAAATTTGTATGTAGAAGTTTTCGGATACGGTGAGTTTTTATGATTTATCTGCTCTGTTCTATCTTGAACACCAGAGGGCGCTGTAGTAGAAATATTTCGAAAAACCTCGAAAACTCGTAAGACGTGCATCCGATTTGCATGAAAATTGGAATATAGGGGTTTTCTGATACGGTGAATTTTCATGACTTATCTACTCTGTTCTATCTTGAACACCAGAGGGCGCTGTAGTACAAATATTTTAAAAAAATCCAAAACCGTTCATCCGATTTGCATGAAATTTTGTATGTAGACGTTCTCGGACACGCCGAGTTTTTTTGACTGATCTACTCTTTTCTTTCTCGAACACCAAAGGGGACTGTAGTACAAATATTTTGAAAAACCTCGAAAAACTCCTTTGCCGTGCATCCGAATTGCATGAATAGGGGTTTTCTGAGTGAGTGAGTGTTTTGGATTTATCTTTTTTGTGCTATCTTGAAAACCAGAGGCCGCTTTAGTACAAACCTTAGGAAATCGTAAAAAACTCCAAAACTGCTCATCTGATTTGGATGAAAATTTGTAAATAGTGATTTTCGAGTACGGCAAGGGCCTGGTGCTGTCTTTTTTAATCTTTATAGAAACTAGAGGGCGCTGTTGTCCAATTTGTACGTGTGTATATTAATTAACTGCTCCTTAACGGCTGCACTGATTTTAATGAAATTTTTTGTGTGTGTTTGAGTGGATCCCTGAATGGTTCAGATTCACAATTGGAACCGGTAGGTGGCGCTGCGATCGTGTTTAAGGCATTTTGTTTTTATAGTTTATCTCCGAAACCGCTTATCCGATTTGCATGAAAATTTGTATATCACGGTGAGGGTTTTCGGATACGGTGAATTTTTTGACTTATCTACTCTGTACTTCTTGAACACCAGAGGGCGCTCTGTGCAAATATTTTAAAAAACTTCTAAGCTGTTTATCAGATTTTCATAAAAATTGATATAAAGGGGTTTTCTAATACGGTGACTGTTTTGGACTTAACTTTTTTGTACTATCTTTGTATCAGAATACCAGAGGACGCTGTAGTACAAATATATTAAGAAATCGTGAAAAAGTAGAAAGCCGCTCATCCAATTTAGATGAAAAATTTTATTAAAGGATTGTCGTGTACGGCAACTGTTTTGGCGTTATCTCTTTAGCTCTGTCTCGAAAAGTAGAGGGCGCTGTTGTACAATTTGTACGTGTGTATGTTATTAAACTGTTCCTAAACGGCTGCACCGATTTTGATGAAATTTTTTGTGTGTGTTTAAGTGGATCCCTGGATGGTTCAGATTCGCAATTGGACCCGGTAGGTGGCACTGCCATCGGGTTCCACGAATATTGTTATTATAGTTTATCTCCGAAACCTTTCATCCGATTTACATGAAAATTTGTATTTAGGGGTTTTCGGGCACGGCAGTTTTTATGACTTATTTTTTTTGTTCTACGTTGACCACCAGAGGGCACTGCAGGTCAAATGTTTTAAAAATCTCGAAAAACTCTTAGCTGTACATCCGATTTGCGTGAACATTTGTACATAGGAGCTTTTGGAAGACGGAGGATATCTTGGACTTTTTTTTCTGCGCTATCTTAAACACCAGATGGTGATGTATTTCAAATCACTTAAGAAATCGTGAAACACTCAAAAAACGCTCATCCGATTTAGATACAAATTTGTGTATCGAATATATAAGATTTGATATCGAGAATGGAAAGGGCTTTGGCGTTATTTTTTTATTCTATCTCTAGAACCAGAGGACGCTGTTGTACAAATACCGCAAAAAACTCAAAACAACTCATCTGATAAGTATGATTTTATAAGTGGTTTTCGGGTGCGGTGAGCCTTTTGGCGCTATGTAGGGCGCTGTGCTACAAAATACAGTAAGGCGTAGCAAAGCGCGAAGGGTTATAAATATATTTTTCTTCTTTATGTGTATTTATATGCCACTTTCTTTTTTTGCAAATCAGGAGAGCTGATGCCGAGTTCTGTGGTATTTGAGTACGCATCAACACATGCGCAAGTCAGTTGCGTCGTAAGTTGGCGTTGTTTTGACATTTCAATTTCGATTTTCAATGCTTATTTAATTTTTGTCCAGGTTAGAAGAGCAACAACAACTAGCCCAACAAAATCTCTGAGTATTTAGAAAAGCTTTGATCTATCTTCGAATAATAAAACATACTTTCCCTGAAAGTATGCTTAACAACTTAGAAGAACTTTAAGCTGCTTTCATATCATTTGTATTCTCGTACTGCAATTCAGGGTAATTTACTAATTGTATTCGTGAAACAAGTAGAAAATTAAGAGCTTAGTGGATCACAGCAAGAATCACGAAAAAATGCTACTGATGAGTTGTAGCGATGATGAGGTGTAGCGGCCAACGAAACAGCTGTCTAGTCTGCTATGTGATTGATACTCTATATAGGGTATTGTTGTTGTTAGTTGTTTTTCCTTCAGTTGTTTTCTTTGGAAAGCAACATTGACCTTGAGCTTGATAAAATATAACCTTTAATAATTGAAAATTATTGGAGTTATATAAACACATAACTTAAAGCTTATGAAAGAAAGTCGTAATTAATTTACAAATAAATTTTGTGAAAAGTTTTTTCAAATCAACGAATGAAATCGAAAATTATTTATATCAACTCCCGAGTTAAGCCGGGTATTCAGCTAGTAAAAAATGAATTGAATTTATTAGATAGATTTATTAGTTTAATTAGTTTAGTTAGTATAGCTTGCACATAGAAAATAGAACAAAGAAATAGGAAATAAATGAATAAATTTAGTAAAAAACAAATTAAAAATTTTAAAATTTTGCTATATCAAAGATGGTAAAATTTGCCAATATTTTGTCCTTGGGTGCATTTGAATCTATTTAGAAATAAAGAAGTTACAGTGATTTTTCTATAACTTCAAAATAGACAAAATCGTAAAAATATAATTTTTGACGATCGACAAAATCCACCCAAGCAAAAAGCAAAAAGCAGCAAAAACAACCCCCAGACAACAGCAAAAGCAAAAACCAGCAAAAAAAAAAGTAAGCAAGTAAGATAGCCGTCGGCTTGGAATTCATAAGAAAAGTATATATAAAAAAGGCTTCTCGCCAACGTTATTGACAGATACACAGAGAGAGAGAGATCTTGTGCTCTATCAACAATTTGCTGCCAACTCTAGCAACATGAAATCGCTGCTTTGCAGTTGCTTGCCTGTCCCAACTTGTCTGTCGTCTAATCGTCTAATGTCGTCTAAACTTGTCTAATCGTCATGTCACCGAGCTTCTGCAAATCCCAAATTGAGTGAGTGATGCATTGTCTGCTTAATACTAGTCTGTGCTGCTGCTTCAATGTTTTATTGTTCTCAGAGAGAGTTTTTCTAAGTAAAATGGTTTATTGCTGTGTGCAGAATTCTTAAGCTGCAAAATAGAAGTACATGAAAATTATGGTAACAATTTAAGCTTAAAGTGAAACGCCGCACAGTGGCACCGCCCCATACATTTCTTGGAAAAAAAAGAAGGAGTGGTCGTACAGCAATGAAATTTTGCAAAAACACTTTTCTGGGCTAAATTAAGACATTTTGAAAAAATCTTGGAAAACCGCCCACTGCCACACCCACCTCCCATATAACTGCACATGCCAAAATTTATTTTTGGACCTAGGGACTTGAAATTCGGGACACTTCTTAGTTGAGTTCTCCTTATGAAAAAAAATTAAACATATTGGGGATGCCACGCCTACTTTAGATTTTACGCCTATTGAAAATGTAGATTTCAGGTGTTTTTCTTCCATGTCTAGAATCATATGAAAATTTCATATAAGTTAAAAAATGTTAATTTGTATTCAAAAGTTAAACATGTGTTGTCTCCATATAAAAGAAGAGAGTATCCCCAACAACCCTCCGCGAAAGATATTATCCTTCAAATACACCGAAAATATCGCACAAATGCATGTATGCCAAGTTAAAGTGTGTAACACCTAAGTCATTGAAACAAATTGATATAAAATACAGTTATGAACCCTTTTTAATGCTTTTTAATGAAAAAAAAAAATTGGTGTTGCCAATATTGAGACGCCAAATGAGGTTATTTATACCTTTCAGCTTGATAAAAAACCAATATAATATAAAATGTTTTAATTGAATATGTAACAGGCGAAAAATTGTGTTAGTTTTTATTTGTTATATTATTCAAGCACATTACTTTAACAATGGGATCTAGTTCTAAGGAAATTTTGTTCGAATGACGCCTTATGCTACTTATGTAAGGATCCGAAGTTATAAGAAGTCTGTTGAGTACATCAGTATTTGTAAAAATTCGATCACACTTTCTCGAAAACATCAATCGATATTTCCTGTAGTCTTTGTTTCTGGCTTCCTCTGAAAGCATTCCTATTGGTAATACGGCAGCAACCATTATATCCTTACCATGCATTAGTACTTTGTGCACAGTAACAGGCATATAAAACCAACTATATTTTTGTACGAACAGTTTCGCAGTGTCCGACGCATATAATTTAAATCTGTCACTATCAATTTTTTCGCCACATGTAATTATTTGTAGATTATCCTGAATCGATCGATAAGTTCTTCACTGACGCCAGTAATATCCGCAACAGTTTGTGGGTTTGAAAAAAAAAGCCTTGATGTGTTCCCGTCGTTAGAAGTTCCTGTACCTTGTTGAACAAAATCAACTCGCAACCGCATTTTATCTTTAAAGGCCGCCTGTATTTTTAGTTTATTTTGTCTTTTAATTTCTTTGTTTTGGAAGGTTGCAGCCCATTTCTGAAATGGTATATTATATGCTATATGGAGAATGCATTCCATAAATTTGATTCTAGCATGTAAGGATGAAATTCCCAATTCACATGCCTCAGGTTCTTCATTTGAGTAGGTTTCGCTCCACACATGTAACATACTGCTACTGCAGTACTATGTGTCACTATCTGAGCGGTGTTACCATCCAGCATTGTAAAAAGGAGCTTGTGTAATACATTACTTTCCTTGCCCGTTACAACAACTGTTGTACTATTCAATGCAGCAATATCTGACTTCATATTTTCGTTAACTTCCATTACTTTCTCTTTTGTTTCCCTTGCAAATTCAAATGAAATTGGTCGATGAACGAACTGGCTAATTTGCCAGCGGAGAAGCCAAAAAAAAAACGCAACTAAAAAAAAACACGACCGATTGATTTGGTAATTTTCGGCAACTGCCCAACTTCAATTTTTATTGTCTAGAGTTTAAGTCTAATTTTCACTTTACATGTATGTGTGTGTGTATATGATTTTGAAAAAGAGAATGAAAGTGATGTGTAACTTAGTTTTAGGAATTCAGTGTTGTTACTTAAATTTAACCATGACGAATTGAAATTAACAATGATTAATTGAAATATGATATTAATAAACTTAAAAATAGTATTTAATTGCAGTGAATTTTTGGCGAAAGATATAAAAAAAACGATAACAAATGAGTTAATAATGATATGATTAAACACCGGCCACCTTGACATCTCTGGTGTCAATTAATTGGTAGTAACGCCAACTTATGTATTGGACGCTTGTACAGGCCTGTTTTAGTTTTGATAGAAGCGACTCGTACCTTGCCGTCCGCTCCTGGGGTGACTTCCATCACGAGTCCAGTCATCCACTGCTGGGGCGGAATGTTGTCCTCGTGAACGACGACGACGCGCCCGATTTCGAGGTTGGGCTGGTCCAGGCTCCACTTGTGTCGCTGTTGGAGTCCAAGAATGTAGTCTTTGGACCATGCCCGCCAAAACCTCTGTTTGACTGCGCATAAGAGTTGCCATCTCTTCAAGCAGGACAGTCTGCTTGCGTCGTCGTGTAGCAATCCGAGCGGCAGCGAACGGATTGCCTCGCCCAGCAGCAGGTGCGCCGGAGTTAGCGCCTCTCCGTCGTTTGGGTCCGCGCTCAGTGGCGCGATTGGTCTGCTGTTGAGCACTGCTTCTACGTCGGTTAACGTGGTTAGCATCTCCTGGGTCGTCAAAAGTACGCTGCCTGCGGCGCGCAGCAGATGGTGTTTGGCCGACTTCACCGCTGCCTCCCAGAGCCCGCCGAAGTGCGGCGCTCGTGGGGGTATAAAGTGAAAGTTTACTCCCTCTTGTGCAGCGAACAACTGAATGGATTCTTTCTGGCTGTTGAAGACGGTCTGTAGCTCTTGGAGTGTGTTGTTGGCGCCAACGAAGCTCGTCGCGTTGTCGCAATGTATCGTGTGGGCGAATCCTCGGCGATTGAAGAACCTTTTGAGACAAAGAATAAAGCAGTTAGAGGACAAATCGGTTACGAGCTCTAAATGAACTGCTTTTGAAGTAAAACACACAAAAACGGCTATGTACATTTTAAGTGGCTGTCGACCACGGATTCCTAATGTTACGTAAACCGGCCCACAAAAATCGACACCGCAGACCGAAAATGCTCGAGAAGCGTGGAGACGGTCTGGGGGTAAATTACCCATGATTTGCGTTAAAAGCTTGGGCTTATAGCGAAAACAATGAACACATCGTCTCACAATTCTACTGCATACTTCGCGTGCGTTTATTATCCATATTCGTTGGCGCAGCAACGCGAGTAAAGCTCTTGGCCCAGCATGACAATTTGAAATATGTAAATGTCGTAAGTAAATTTCAACGAAATGTGAATTCTTATGCATCAGCAATGGAAATTTCACGTCATGATGTATTGGTGCGTTTAGCAGCCGACCACCAACACGAATTAAATTAAACGAATGAGTTTCATTTTTGAATTCGTGAATAAAGGGATTTAGTTTTTGAATGCTAGGTGAAAGGATTTGAGACTTTTTTAATTTTTGAATTTCATCTGAAAATTCCACATGCTGAATTATTTCAACAATTTTTAAAAAAGCGCATTGCAGCTCGCTTGCAGTTGGAACTTTTGAATGAATTTGCTCAACTTTTTGTGTCTTTTTTATGAAACGAAGAATATATGTAAATATTCGAAGTAATTTCAAATATGACGAGTGGGCGGATATAAACTCGAGAAAGCCATTGGTGCTTTCCTCAACTGCAAGGAGAATTGTGGAACTTTTCTTTTTTTCCAAAGCATCTAAATTTGGTGGCAATTCAAAATGACTTTTAATTGGCCACATGTCAGAGTTTTTGTTGAGGAACGATGGTCCAGAAAACCAAATTGACGAATTAAGTTCGTTTACATTACACCCTCGTGACAGTATGTCAGCAGGATTTTGCTTAGATGGGACGTGGCGCCATACAACATTATCTGACCACTCTTGAATTTCTGCTACCCTATTTGCAACGAAAGTATTAAGTGTAGATGAATGCATTTTGATCCAATGCAAAGTGACTTCAGAATCAGTCCAAAAATGAATGCTCTCGACTCTACAATTTAATAATAATTGGGCTCTCTGCCATAGTTTCGCGAGCAGGTGAGCTGCACATAACTCGAGTCGAGGTAATGACTTGGTTTTTAATGGTGCGACCTTTGATTTGGCTGTTAAAAGCTGAGTTTGAATACCATTTGAAGTGCAACTTCGAATATAAATACAACATCCATATGCTCTTATCGACGCATCAGCAAATCCATGAATTTGACAACCTTCATCGGGATGCGTATTCACGTAGCGAGGTATTTCTATGGTATTTAGTTGCGATAAGTTGGCTTTAAAATTCTGCCAACTATTATCAAGGCGCATGGGAATTGACTCGTCCCAGTCAAGATTTTGCAGCCAAAGTTCTTGTAATAAGATCTTTGCTTTTGTCACAATTGGGCATAAAAGACCGAGAGGATCGAAAAGCCTAGATGACACTGACAAAATGTTTCTTTTGGTCGCTGGAAGATCATGAAAGTTCTCGACCAAGTGGAATTTAAAAATGTCTTTCATTGGAACCCAACGTAAGCCCAATGTTTTTGTAGAGTCGGAATCGTTAAAATCAAGCAATTTTTCTTCAGAATTATTGTTTTGATATCTTGGATGATTTGAAAACCATTTAGCTAAATGAAACCCAGCTGAATCCAAAATATGAGTAATTTGCTTTCTGATAACTTCGAGGTCCTCAAAATTGTCGGCTCCAATTAGCATGTCATCGACATAAAAGTCTCTTTGTAATACTTTTGCACCGATTGGATGCGACTTATTGTACAAGTCGCTTAAGTGAAAAAGGCATCGAGTTGCCAAAAATGGGGCTGGAGCAGTTCCGTAAGTTACAGTATTAAGCTTGTATATTTGAATTGGTTGTGCGTTATTTTCACGCCACAGAATCAATTGAAAGTTTTTATCGGCCTCGTCAACTATTACTTGACGGTACATTTTTGAAATGTCTGAAGTCATAGCATACTTATGTAAACGAAAACGAATTAAAGTGGAGTAGAGGTCATCCTGAATTGTCGGACCGACCATTAATGTGTCATTTAATGACAGCTGAGTGGAAGTACGGCTAGACGTATCGAAAACTACACGAAGCTTAGTAGTTGTGCTTTCTGGACGCAAAACACATTGGTGAGGAATAACATAGTGTGGAGTTTTTAGGATTTCGCTACTGGCTAAAGACATGTGCCCTAGTTTCAGGTATTCTCTCATAAATTCCATATACATTTCCTGAAGCTCAAAATTATTCGATAATTTACGCTCTAGAGCTAAAAAACGTTTTTTAGCTGTTTCGAATGATGATCCTAGAGAATTTGGACTTGATTTAAAGGGAAGTGATACCTGAAACCACCCAGTAGGTAAACGAACGATGTTTTCAACAAAGTGGTTCTCACACAATTGTTGTTCAGCAGTGTACTTTTCTACCTGCGACTCCTTGGGTATTTCCTCTAATGCCCAGAATTTTTTAACTGTAGAGTCAAGTGAACAATTATCTTCAGTAATGGTCACTGTGTTGCATGTCTGCGAAGCTTTATTTTTTGACGACTGGTATTTACCAGAGACTATCCAACCGAGAAGTGTTTTCTGCAAAGTTGGAAGACTTGAATTTTGTTTAATTTGGCCTACAGACAAAAGCTCGAAGAACGCCTCTGCCCCGAGCAAAAGATCTATCTTTTGAGTCTTGTTAAATGCTGGATCAGCGAGTTGAATATTCGAAGGCAAATTCCACTCTTTTGTGCATATCGAGTGGCTCGGTTGGTAGGTAGAAATTGATTTTAAAATCCAAAAATCAGTTGAAAATTCATATGAATTAACCCTTGACCTCACCGCGGCAAATACTTTGCTCTTGGTGGTAGCTTGAGCCTTATCAATTCCAATTAATTGAAGGCTTTTAGCTTCCCTTTTTAATTTTAATCTCTGTGCAAGTTCTTCTGTAACACAATTAATTTGTGAACCAGAATCTAAAAGCGCTCTTGCTAACTGAAATTCACCGGAATTGTCTCTTATTTGGACAACAGCCGTGGCTAAAATGACTTGATCATCTTGAGTTGAAGTGTGATTTATAGCAGCGCTTGAAGTAGATGGTTGAACGTCATTTACTTGAAGTGAACTTGCAGCAGGAGGGAGAGTAGGGTTATATCGATGCAGCATTGTATGGTGTGAACGGCTGCACACTCTACACTTTGCAGACTTGCATCTGGTTACCGTGTGACCTTTCTTTAAACAGTTAATGCACATCGAGTTTCCTTTTATAAAATCGAATCGCTGTTGAACAGGTAGTTCCGAAAAATTGCAGCAATTATTAATAAAATGGTCAGAAGATTTGCAGAAACTACATTTTATTTCCTTTGTAAAAGAATTTGAACATAAAAACGAAGACTTTTTTGGGATATCAGCTTTTTGTTGAAATTTATTGCTGTTAATGCGTTTTGGTTTAGAAACCTCATCGGCAGAAATATGTTGAAAACGTTTATTTAACATTGCATCACAGTCGCTCCAAAGAGGTATTTTGTCATAAGTAAGTTGCTCTTCCCATTTTGATTTAGTTACTGAATCAACTTTCATCATAACTAAGTGAATTAAGATAGCGTTTGAAATCTTTTTATCGTCTCCTATTGACAATAGGGAGTCATACAGTGCTGACACTGTGTCTATCAGATTGCGTAATTCAGCAGCAGATTTTCCAATCGAGGGTAAATCGGAAAGTTGTGAAAGGCAATTTGAAAAGATAATATAGTCATTATCGTTAACCTTTTTTAGTGATGCTTTAACATAATTATCGTCACTGACTTGGAACGCTTTAACTGTTCCTAATGCTTCACCTGATAGACACGACGTTAAATGATTAAATTTTTGAATATTTTTCAAACTGCTATCATTGTCAACTAAACTTTCGAATACACTAATAAAATTTTTGTATTCAGAATATTTGCCACTAAATTTTGGCAATTTAAGACTGGGAAGGCGTGAATGTTGTGGAGTATTTCCCCGAAATGATACGTCTTGAGGACATGCGGACGAAACTGTCTGCGAAGTCTGTGGCTTATTCTTGTCAATAATTGACAGTAGCAATGACTTGGTGAGTACACATTCTTCTTCAATGTCAGCTCTGCAGTCATCATCATTGATTTTTTCAATTTCAGACTGACAGCTCATAATAACGTCAACATACTTATTTAGCAATTCAAGTCGACAGTTGAGTTCAAAAATATTGAACGAAATATTTGGTTCACTTAAACGTGATTTCAATCTTGCGATATTTTTTCTCAGTGAATCCCTTGTCTTTTTTAAAGTTTCATACGTATTTGCATGATCCACTACACTGTCATTCATGCTATCGTCTTTACTCTTTTTTTTTGCCTTTGACCATATTTAATGTAAAAAAATGTACAACGATGTTGTACGATCGAAAACGAAAATATCTGCAGCTATTTGATTGCAGCTAATGTTTTGCCAAGCAATTTGGCTTTTGATACTAGCGAAAACTTAGAGAACGAACGTTAAAGTAACGTTCAAACTTATGCAAATAATATGCTGACTAAGTTTGAGTGCAAAGAAAACCAATAAAATTGATTTGAACAAGCGTACTACTGCAGAAATGAGATGAACGAAAACGAAAAGTATTTCTGCAGTGCGTACATATGTGCTTGTTATAAACGACAATTGCACCTATTCTCTAAGTGTATCAATAAATAAAATTTCATTTATGGATTGTATACTTGTCCGAACTAAGTATGTCAACGATAATATTGGTGTTTATAACGGCCTTATTGGCGCTACAATTTTTACCACCACGAGAAAATTTTAAATTTGTAAATATTTTTATATTTAAAGTCATGTACTATGACTGTTTGTCTGCACAACTTGCTTTTTATATTTAAAGTCATGCACTATGACTGTTTTTCTGCACAACTTGCTTTTTATATTTAAAGTCATGTACTGACTGTTTTTTGCAAACAAGTTGCGCAGTTTTGCTTTATATACGTATATAAAAACATGTATTTATGACTGTGTTTGCGCAGCTTACTTGCGCAGCTAGAGGATGCACGACGACTTGAGCCAAATTAGTTATCCGCAAAAGGGTTAAGTGCAAGCTATAAATTTTTTGATAAACATGTGGTACTGCAAAGAGCGAAAAGAAATGAAGAGAAGAGAATTTTTGCAGTTTGCATATGCTTGCACATGCTTGCACCTACCCTCTAGCCTGCTACGCGAATGTATGTATTGAGGTGCGTTAGCAACTCATCAACCGTTAATTTTAAATAGTACATATATAAATGCACCTGACAACAAAGTTCCAAAACCTCGCAAGTTTTTGCGGTACTTTTAATTTTGGTACAGCTTGTCATATGCGACAAAACATTAAATTTTGAAACTTTTGTAATTTTTTATTTAGGTCGATTATGGGGACTTTCTTTCCACGTATATGGATTTCTATATGTATTATTTTTTATATTTATTATTTTATTGGATATGAAAAATTATGGAAAATTTGAGTAATTGTGCTCTGCTCGCAATTGAGCGTTCTTTAAATAAAAAAAAATTTTAATTTTGCCTCGGCGTAGTTGCCGGTTATTAGAGCAAGTTTTTAAGCACTTTTACTCAAATTTTGTCACCTGTACTTCATCAGAACGGCAAACCAAACAGCGGCAGTTGGAGCTGCAGTCAGCCATGATCCTGGTCTTTTATTCCAGCGACGAGGGCAGCACAAATCAAGAATGGTTTAAAATCCAGCGACGCAGCAACAACAGCGAACAGCGACCAGCAACAACAGCGAACAGCGAGCGGCCACAATTAAATGCTTGAACACGCACTTTAATCCGAAGCTTTTATTTTTAAAAATGTTTTATTTTGTTGTTTGTCACTTTTAAGTAAACCTTTAAAGTACACGTTCTTTTGATTTACGTAATAAAAACCGTTTTGTATTTTTTCGCGACACTGTATTTGGTCTGCACTTTTCAGCGTTTATTCACTTTTAATTTTGTTCTTTATAATTTTATCATTTCATAAACTTGAATTTTTTAGTTTTTACTTTAATTAGCACATTTTATTTAAAAAGTTTAATATAAGTTTGTTTCTTTTTACTTTTAAAACACTTTATTTAATTATTTAAATGAAAGTCCACCCGGGGGCGCCATGAACGAACTGGCTAATTTGCCAGCGGAGAAGCCAAAAAAAAAACGCAACTAAAAAAAAACACGACCGGTTGATTTGGTAATTTTCGGCAACTGCCCAACTTCAATTTTATTGTCTAGAGTTTAAGTCTAATTTTCACTTTACATGTATGTGTGTGTGTATATGATTTTGAAAAAGAGAATGAAAGTGATGTGTAACTTAGTTTTAGGAATTCAGTGTTGTTACTTAAATTTAACAATGACGAATTGAAATTAACAATGATTAATTGAAATATGATATTAATAAACTTAAAAATAGTATTTAATTGCAGTGAATTTTTGGCGAAAGATATAAAAAAAAAACGATAACAAATGAGTTAATAATGATATGATTAAACAGTCGACAATATCTAGTTGAAGAAGGTCTGGAATTACGCCAATACTCAATATTGTTATCTGATTGCAGCATTAATGAGACCATAGAGAGTAAATACATACTGCCATCATTCACATCTTTGGGTAAATTTTGTTTGTATTCTGCATGCCCAGATGACCCATCGCAGCCCCACTTACTTGTAAGAGTGTAGTTGCACGGCGACAGCGACTCCAATGTTCAAAAATTCGGTTTGTTGTGTGGTCCAGCGAACTTTAAAATTGACTGAAGCGCTTGTTTCCGTTACATTAATGTTTTCTGGATAACATTTTTCTTTTTCAGTCGATAGCTTGTTATAAGGTGGAAGAATATTATACCCTTCAGATTGCAAAACGTTTCTTATGGTATTGTATTGCATCTTTGTTAAATCAGCATCCATTATAAATGCTAATACAATTGAAGAATTAATATAGGGCTGCGGGTTTTTTTCTTTTTCAATCATTTCACTTGCTAGTGAAAGTTGTTGCTGTGGGAACTGTGACACCAAGGCTGCAGCTTTATACCGTTTCACGCGATCACTACATTCCTCAAAAGCTTTTGTTTTTCTCCCCTTCGCTCTACTTTCACATGAGGAGGTGCATGGCAATGCTACTTTAAATGCATCTTAAAAATAACAAAAAGATAATAAGATAGTTTATTACACTTGTTACCCAAAAACTCACTTGTAAGCCAAACTGAATTGCTTGCAAAAAAACGAGCAATGTTTTGAATTGCGGCAAACCACCTTTTATTAAATAAAGGTAAAACCGCTCCGATATATTTCTTTTTACATATGCAACATCTTCATCAGTTACACCTGAATTTCTCAATTTTATATATTCAGTCAATGAATCAACATTGCGAGCAATGTTTATAAGCTCCTCGCTTAATTCTTTGTATAAAAACGAAAAAGTACTCATATTAATATGAACTACATAAGTATATGAATGAAATCTAATATATTTTAAGCCGTGAAAACTATATATTTTTATTTCGATTGAAATGTCATTCAATTTCGTTACGCCTACATATTCGTAAACAAAAATAATGTTTCACTTACAAATCGTTTCAAGCTTTAATTCCCGAAAGCCTGAAAGTATACCCAATTTTTTGTCTTATTGAGCATTTGTATGAAATATTGGAAGTGACTTTTGAAATTAAAATCGATGTTACTAAAAGGGACGGTATTTTGTGGTTTTTTGTTCATAATTGAAAATACAGACTCGGACCTTTCATTTTTTTATAGTTAGAGGGCTAAGCAAGGCAAAGCACATAAAGTTTTTTTCCATCAAAAAGTGAAAAGTTGGAATTTTTTAGTATAATTTTTCATAAATTATAATAATTAGTTTACTTTTCCAATTTCAATAATTTTTTTTTTATAAAAAAGTAAGTGCTATATTTTCACTAAAAAATAAAACAAAAGCAATAGCTATAAACCTACACACAAAAAAAGTTCTTTATTTGGACAATAATTTTAATCTAATTTCATTGAATAAATTTCCGTTAACTTCTGTTAGTTTTTTAACTACAAAATTCCACTTTTCATAAAAAACCATGTTGAATTTTTCTTATCCAAATATTTCTTTACAAAACCAAATCATTAAAATTTTTAAATTGGAAAGTTGAAAAACCCTATTTTTTCCGCCGAAATGCCACTGTGCGCCGTGCGCTGCAAATTACATAGATTTGAAGCTGCACATTGGTACGGGTTGAATGCAAACCAGAAGGATTTTTTTAAGCATGATTTTACGGCACTACATAGCGTTAGTGTATAAATTCGTTCACTAATATAAGACTCTTCTTACTTGATTTAATTTTATTTACAAAGTGTTCTATTCATCCAATTCAACGTAAATTTAAATTTAAAAAGTTATGAACTTTTTAATAAGATAATAAGTTTAATAAGTTCTCATATCTTTCCAAAACAAGTCGCATTATCGAATACGAGTTTTATATAATTGAGTTACAAATTGTCTTAATTAGCCGAAGCGCATTACATTCAATTTATTTTCATACCATTTAAAATGGTTTAAGAAGTACTCGAAAAAAATTTAACACAATAGTTAAAGATCGTTAATGTTTAAGTCATAAAAAACAGCAGCATGCAAAATTTACTGGAATCAACCCCAAAAAAAAATTATGGAATAAAATTCCATTACACCTATGTAAATAAGTAAAATGTTAATTCTAAAATAATGCTATTTCCACCTTATTTTTCAAGAACATATTATTTTTTGATAATAAACTTAACTATGCATAGCCAAAAAAAAAAAGAAAAAATGCAAAAAACCGAAACGACTAAAAAGACTTTTCTAACAAAAACTACTGTAATTTAAAAAAAAGAACAAAACTGGTTTTGTAATTTTGAAACAACGTGCTTTCAAGTTAAAATTATTTCCTTATCGCTTTTTAAAAAAACGTTCATGAAAATTGATTTGAAAACTATAAAAAGTTAAAACAAAGATTCGCATTTTAAGATATTTCAAAACGCATTACGCATTTCGGTTACTTTTACACCCTTTTCGTGTTATGCAACAAAGCGTTATCAGTGAATGTTGTTACCATCTCCTTACGTTGTAACATGCAAAACATCCAAATGCAAGAAAAGAGCTTTATTTTAATAAGATGAGCTTACGACGTTTGGCAGTATTACCAAATGCTCAGAATATAAGATTGCTATTACTGACAACGCACAAAATCGATCTGTAAGTGAATTTATCAAAAAAGGGTGGCAAGTGACGTAAACTCGTTTCATATTTTTATAATAGAAGAAATTAAAGAAAATCTGAAATTAAAGAAAAAAAAATTTACCTATAGAGTGTATCGAAAAATGAACACCCAATTCCACCCCTAAATAATGAAATAGGACGGAAAGACATTGCAGAAAATATATTTTATTTTTTTTTCTTAATGAATTCCTGGTTTTCCAAATAGCGGTTTTCTATGAAAATCGTGTCTTTTTGTACTGGAGCCCATCTAACAGTAAATTTTTTTGTAAAAAATACTATAGATATCAATTCACTATTAAAAACAACTTATGCATGCACATTTTCAGAGAGATCGAACTACGTACGAGAGTGTCAGCATAGAAACAAAAAACCATTATATAACCTATATTCAACTAATTTTGTACTGGAGCCCATCTTATAGTACAGTTTTTTACAAAAAACAACACAGATATTGATTAACCATTAAAAATAACTTATTCATGCAGATTTTTAGAGAGATCGAACTACGTTCAGAAGTGTCAGCATAGAAATAAAAAAACCATTATTTACCATATTTCAGATTACTTTTGAACTGGAGCACATTTTTACAAAAACCCCCATAGATCTCAATTAACCACTTAAAATAAATTATGCATGCAAATTTTTCAAGAGGTCAAACACGTACAGTGGTGTCAGCATAAAAATTAAAAAACATTATTTGCAATATTTTCGACTACTTTTGTACTGGAGCCCATCTTAAGGTACAATTTTTTACAAAAACCCCAATAGATCTCAATTAATCACTTAAAATAACTTATGCATGCATATTTTCCAAGAGATCAAACACGTACAGTGGTGGCAGGTAGAATATTTTTTCTTTTAAGTTCTTGATCTGCCTGTTATAAAATTTCACAAGTACCTGATCTGTCTATGTTCGTAGCAGCATGAATTATTGTTTGCTTTGCAAAAAAAAAAAAAAAAGATATGGAAGCAAATTTTTAGAGATTTCAAGCAAAGCAGTTTTTTTGTACCACAGCCCATCTTAAGGTACACTTTTTTTACAAAAAACCCCATAGATCTCAATTAACCACTTAAAATAACTAATACATGCAAACTTTCTAAGAGATCAAACACGTACAGTTGTGTCAGCATTAAAATTAAAAAACCATTATTTGCAATATTTTCGGATACTTTTGTATTGGAGCCCATCTTAAGGTACACTTTTTTATAAAAACCCCCATAGATCTCAATTAACCACTTAAAATAACTTATGCTTGCAAATTTTCCAAGAGATCAAACACGTACAGTGTTGGCAGGTAGAACATTCTTTCTTTTAATGAGGGTCCAGTTTAGCTTAAGTTCCTGATCTGCCTGATATAAAATTTTACAAGTAGCTGTTCTACCTATTAGGTTTATTTGTTACTTTTGTATCTTTAAAAAGGTTTCTTTTTTTATAAGATAGTTTTGTTTTAGCATTCTTATTATTAGTTTATTAGAACTGTCTCTTGTGAGAATATCTTCTTTAAGAATTCACAGAAACAAATTGAAAAACCATGTGAAAAAGTATATTTATAAAACACAAAAACCAAGAAAGCTTCGGAGAGGATCTTCTGTACGAGAAAATAAATACACTACATTTAGGATCATCTTTTTAGTGGAATCAAAAACTTTGGAAATAACGAAAGTAAACCATTCAGGTTTATAAGATAACACTGAAAAACTTAAGTGTCATATTCATTTGTGTGCAAAGTGTGTTAAGAAAATTAAAAAATCCATGGCGAGAAATGAAATAGAAATTATTAACACTGAAATTAATGAATAAGTGGCTTCGGCATCTAGTGGAACTATAGCAACGGCGGTTGAAACTGTTCTCTGTGAAGAAGATATTTTTATTCTGGGCAAGCCGAGTATTTTAAACAACGAAAAATTGCCAACTAAAGCAGATATCTTGCGTCGAATACAACTGGCATCAAGTGAGGTTCGCGGCCAGACAATGGGTATCGTTGAAAAACTTTTCTAGCCTCGTCTCATATGAAATTATCGATATATGGACAAAAAACTACAATACCAATTATATCATCGAATGGAATCGTAAAAAAGTCAACAAAGTCGTTGCGACTTATCAAGATATAATAAAACATAAAACTCGTGCGAATATTCCACATTTAATAAATAGTCTCAATGATGAACTATTTGACATTGCTCATTGCAAATGTGCCAGAAATGGGTGTTTGTACAGCGTTCAATATCAAATTCCAGAAAAGGAAATCGATTTCATTTTTGACCAGACAAGCGAAAGCGATTACTTACTTAGCACAAGCGCGTTTAGTACCCCACAACAGGCTCATAAACAGCGCCTGCTTCCGGCAAGGTGTTTGCCAAACTTTGCATTAGAATGTGATCGATACAAAATTTTTCATCGAGTAGCTGCTGCTTTAGCATCATCGCTTATAAAGGATTTGTCAATGATACCCAATTTTAAATTAAAAATCGAAAGTACTGGAAAGCCTATAATTATCGATAAAAATAAAGTTGTTCGCGAAAGAGAGGCAAACCAAGAAAAAGTAATGCAGGAAAACATTTGTAGTTCTAATATTAAAGTTTTTGCATTCGACGAAAGAAGAGACAAAATCCTTACCCTGGAGAAAACGGATGATGGAACGCGTCATCCGCGAATAATCGACGAAACCCATTTAACCATTCTAAAGCAGCTATATTCAAAATTCTTGGACGCTGCCCCAATTCGCGGTAATTCGACAGCGCCATCCACTGCCGAAACTGTTTTGAACTTTTTCAAAACAAAGGATCACAATATATCGGACTAAATTGGTGTTTGTTCTGATGGCGAAGTGAAAAATACCGGCATCAACAATAGAATTGTACGCTGTTTGGAGGTTGATCTGGATAGACCGTTACATTGGTTCATTTGCATGCTACATTTTAATGAATTGGCATTTCGCTATTTGTTTGGAAAATTGATTCTTCGTTTACAATTGGACCAGATACAACAACCGGCAAGATATCCAAAGCAATATAAACGTAGAAAATACGGTGAGTACTAAATAGTTATTCTGTATCAGAGAACTGCACAAGCCTACTTGAAATCGATTTCAAGTACTTGCTTAAAATACAAGTCCAAGCTAGCTTGAGCTTGGTAGTTTTCAATCAAGTCTGACTTGTGATTGAAAATAAATAAGCCCATGACAACTTGCGACTTGCAAGTATGCTAGCTTACAAGCGAACGGCACGAAGTCCCAAGTAAAGGAAAAATTGATGCCTTCGGCAAAAAGCTTGAAAAGCTTGAAATTGGAGGCAAGTATCCAATATAAAAGCAAGTATCCAAAAAATGCAATGAGCTTGTGTAGGAAAAGCCTAAGCGTATTTGGACTTCTAAGAGTTCTGTGGACTCCGTGGTTGGCAGTTTTAGGGGTAGCTGATTTTGAAATTGATGTAAAAATTTAAATTCAAGATGGCGAATAGAGTGGCCACCTGGATTTTTTTTGTATTTTTGCGAATTCTTGTTATTTTGCATTTCTGACAACGGATTTGATTTCGAATCTAATATCACAGTTTTAAAATTTAAGATGGAGGATAGGCTTGCCACCTAAATTTTCACCATAGTGGCTGCCACCTAGTAAAATGTATTTTTAAGAGTTTTAAACACCATTCAACAGTGTTAAGGGGTCGCTGACTTCGAATCTGATGTCAGAATTTTAAAATTCAAGATGATTATGAGTGTTACCACCTAAAATTTTTTTATTGTCACGTATTCGGTGCTTGAGCAACCACTAGTTAAAAATGTGTCCCTGAGTCCGAATCCGTTGCCAGGATTTCAAAATTGTGTAATTTTTTATAACAGTGTTGCCACCTACCAAAATGTATTTTTAAGAGTTTTAAATATCATTTAATAGTGTTAAGGGATCGCTGACTTCGAATCTGATGTCAGAGTTATAAAATTTAAGATGGTTAAAAGTGTTGCCACCTAAAATTTTTTTATTTTGACGAATTTGGTGCTGGAGCGAACAATAGGTAAAAATAGGTCCCCCCATTTGCTATATATTTAAGGAGGTCCCGAAACAATGTTTGACTTACAATTTGACTTGCAGTAGACAGTTAAACACGTGTTTCGACGTGTCCCCTCTAAAAATGTAGCAAATGGGGATGATAGACCCCCCTCTATTTGAGCGTCTCAGAAATGCTAGCCCCCTTATAAACCGCCAAAAAATGGTTATTTTTTACAAATTTGCTTCCCCTTCGAGATATGGCACTTTTTCTACTTTTTCGAAGATTTTTCGAGGATTTTTTGAGGATTTTTCGATATATTTAAATTTTTTGTTGTTCCATATCTCGGGAGGGTAGCAAAATAGGTAATAAGTAACCATTTTTTGGGGTTGATAAGGGAGGAAGCATTCTTGAGACACGCGAATAGGAGGGTCTATGTATGTATGTATACTGTCGAAAGTACCGAAAAAAAATATTTGTTTGATATAGCAACTGCAGTAGCCACAGGCATTTGTTCGACAACTTTAGCTAAAAAACCGGGACGCATTCATCACGCGCTTTGGCTCACAAAAGCCAGTAGAGTTTTGGGCTATTTCGTGTCACAAGCACATCCAACGCAAGACTTACAGGAATTGGCAACATACATTATTCGGGTGTATGTTCCAATGTATTTCAACATTAAATATCAGTATTCCATCACGCGCGGCAGCGTCCACTTTTTTAATTCAATGGAGAAATTCAAGATATTTGCCTTCAAACTATCGGAAAATTGTTGACAATGTTTGTAAAAACAATTGCTACTTTTCGGACCCAGAACATTTGTTGCTGGCTATGATTTTTGATGACGATGGAGAAGTCCGAAGAAGAATTCGGACAAATTCGCACTTATCGTCTTCCAAACATCAGGTTCGATTGCGAAAACTACTACAGCATGATTGATTGGAATTTGTGCTCTACCGAACCACCAAACACCCGTAGAATGTCATACGAAAGCATCGAAAAACTTGCAAAGATTGGTGATGCCACCTTGGACAACGAAGTAATTCAAACACCTTGTCATATTCAAGACACGGAAAGACATGTCAAACTCGCCACAGAATCATCAACCGTGGCTGCTTCGGAGGCACGTCGAGAAGGAATTATGTTTTCAACTCTGGAGTCACGATCAAAGCGTCTCAAATTTGACACAAAAAAAGACTTTTGCTAAATTGAATTTAAAAAGTATATCCTAATATGACAGCTACTTTGTTAAATTCATTTCATTTTGAAATAAACTATATAATGTTTACATACGACTTTTCGAACATTTTCCAAGGCAATCAGTTATAGGTATATATAGGTATAGTTAGATAATCAACTTCTAGTTTTTAAGCTAAGCTAAGGTGCAAAAGTTGTCAAGAAATCGGAAAACCAAAAAAACTGCCTTGCTTGAAATCTCTAAAAATTTGCTTCCATGTCTTTTTTTTTTTTTTTTTGCAAAAGCAAACAATGCTTCGTTTTTCATGCTGCTTCGAACATATACAGATCAGGTACTTGTGAAATTTTATAACAGGCAGATCAAGAACTTAAAAGAAAAAATATTCTACCTGCCACCACTGTACGTGTTTGATCTCTTGGAAAATTTGCATGCATAAGTTATTTTAAGTGATTAATTGAGATCTATTGGGGTTTTTGTAAAACATTGTACCTTAAGATGGGCTCCAGTACAAAAGTAGTCGAAAATATTGCAAATAACGGTTTTTTAATTTTTATGCTGACACTTCTGAACGTAGTTCGATCTCTCTGAAAATCTTCATAATAAGTTATTTTTAATGGTTAATCAATATCTGAGCTATTTTCTGTAAAAAACTGTACTGTAAGATGGGCTCCAGTACAAAATTAGTGGAATATAGGTTAAATAATGGTTTTTTGTTTGTATGCTGACACTCTCGTACGTAGTCTTATCTCTCTGAAAATTTGCATGCATAAGTTGTTTTTAATAGTGAATTGATATCTATAGTATTTTTTATAAAAAATTTACTGTTAGATGGGCTCCAGTACAAAAATACACGATTTTCATAGAAAACCGCTATTTGGGGAACCAGGAATTCGTTAAAAAAAAATAAAAAGTATTTTCTGCATTGTCGTACGTCCTGTTTCATTATTTAGGGGTGGAATTGGGTGTTAACTTAGGTCCATACATTTCGATACACCCTAACCTATAGTATTTCATTTCATGAAAAAATTAACATAAATCCTGCGCATAAGAAAATTTTAAACAAATTGAGAAAATTAAGTCACTCAAAGTGCAATGCCACATACCTCCTTTTTCCACTGTAAGCAAGTAAACTATTTATTTCACACATTCATCCAATATTGATTTAAAAAAATTGTGTATATAACACCTTCATCAAGAAATGAATTTAAATCCTCAAACATGGTTGTTTTAAGCTTTGAAATTGTTTGTATGCACATAACATCTTCATCCATGCATACATAGATCAGCGAAATGGCACTCCATTCATGACTTCAATTTTAAAAGATTTTTAAACTGCAATCTTTATATTTCACTATTATTTACACTATTTTTTTCTCTATGCTTACGCTATGTACTATTTATTCTATGTTTGATGTTGTTGATTTTTGATGTTTGATATCATATATCTGACAGGGATAGGCACGAAGCTCAAATTTGAGCAATGACGTCACATTTCTGTATACGCAGACAGCAGTCAGCGTCGATCAGCAGAGATCAGTATACTACGAAACTTCAAACAGGAAACTCGCGTTCGCCTTTTTCGCTCTTTTATGTGATTTTTTTATGCCCTTCTCTGTTTTAGGTACACTGATAAAACAAGAATAATATTGACATGGAGTTTGAAAGTTCTAAATTTGAAATAGAATGTATGTACACCATCACAGATGTGATCACAGATGTGTAACATACGGACACCATTAGATTTTTATATATAAAGGGTCCGCCAAATAACTTTTTTTTTTTTGAAAATGCAAAAAAAAAACTACTGAATATTTTCACAAATTTCTTTTTTTATTTGAATGTACAATCCTTCCGGTTAATAATGGAAAATAATTTCATTCAAATGGCTGCCTCGGCTGGCCATGCAGTAGCCTACACGATCGGTCCAATTTTTAAGCACATTATCGATTGTGTGCAGCTGTATTTCACCAATGGCTTCACGAATATTGTTCTTTAAAGCGTCAATTGTCTCTGGCTTGTCGGCGTAAAACTTATCTTTGAGGGCACCTCACAAATAATAGTCCAACGGTGTCAAATCGCAGCTCCGAGGTGGCCAATCGACATCAGCTCTGCGGCTGATAATGCGATCTTCAAAAACAGGGCGCAAAACATCGAGTGTAGCTTCGGCTGTGTGGCACGTAGCGCCGTCCTGTTGAAACCAAATGTTGCCAATATCCTCCTCTTCAATTTTTGTGAACAAAAATTCATTCAACATGGCCCGATAACGATGGCCATTGACTGTAACGGCCACTCCTTGCTCATTTTCAAAGAAAAATGGCCCAATTATGTCTCTGGACCAAAATCCGCAGCAAACAGTGACTCGTTTTGGGTGCATCGGCTTTTCAATGGATGCGTGCGGGTTTTCTGTGCCCCAAATTCGACAATTTTGCTTGTTTACATACCCGCCAAGATCGAAATGAGCTTCATCTGAAAAGATGATTTTTTTGGCAAAGTCGGCATCTTCTGTAAGTCGATCGCAGACCCACTCAGCGAAGCGAAAACGCATTGGATGGCCAGTTGGCTTCAACTTCTGAACCAATTGGACTTTGTATGGCGTCATACCAAGGTCTTTATGCAAAATTCGTCTCAATGATGTCTCCGAAATGTTCAATTGTTGAGAACGACGGTGAATTGATGTTGATGCCGCTTCACGCACACTTTCTGCCACAGCAGCAATATTCTCGGGTGTACGCACTGTTTTTGGCTTTTCACGCTTTGGTTTATCGATAAGGATGCCAGTTCTTTCACTTTTTTCACAAGATAACGAACATATGGATCTGACGGTGCTTCTGTTCTTCCAAAATCCGTACGCAATTTTCGCACACATTCTGCAACATTACCATGATTTTCAAAGTAATGTCGCAATATTTCCCAGCGTTGTTCAAGCGTATACACAACCACATTCGTTCAGCGGAAGGATAAAACAAATTATCTGTCAAATCAGACATGTGCTAAGTGTTACCATTCACGAAATAAGCACTAGTTGAAAAAAAAAACGTTAGATGGCGGACCCTTTATATAGATATAGCAGTACATAAATACATACTATAATTAATTTATTGTAATACATAGTTTAAGATTTAGATAGAATAAAAAATTGAATAAAAAAATCTAAATAAATACCAACATGCATACAATACTAAAACTTACAACGGAATAATATAGATATTTTAAATACAAACTGAATAAAATATATAATTTTTAATTTAGTAAAAGAAAACATTTCTGATGGCATATGAATTAACGATTAATTCTATAAAATTTTGCCCTTTGAAGCATATCAATCTGATCAGAAATAGAAAAGATGCGATTTTTGTGAGACCAACAAAATCGCTAAAATATGTAAATATTTAATCTATTTCATTTCAGATCGTAATTTACCAAGTGCAGTAAAAAAATTTCAACACAGTTCTAGTGGAGCAAAAATATTAGCAAAAAAAAGACAACAAAAACAACTCCAGCACAAAAAAAATTACAGACACAAAGTTGTCTAGAGTTAGAAAACCTATTGAAAAAAAACTGGCTGGACACAAGACAACATCGAACCACACGTCCAACAAACGTATGTTGAGTAGCTCTGCTATTGCTTGAAAAATAACAGCAGCATCAGAGAGGTGAAATATCTTATCTATGCAAAATGTTAAAAAAAAAAAGATTCTAATGCAGAAATTTCGAGGTTTTTCGAGCTTTTAAGTAATATTTTTGAGCTCTTTCAATTCCGGAAAATTAGAAAAAAATATGCATAGCTTAGATAAATTACCTTAGCTTCAAGCACCGGAAAATAAAATCTTTAAAAAAAAAAAATCATAGGAATTTCGAGCTATTTTCGAGCTCTTCAATAATAATTTCGTGCTATATTCGAGCTCCTCAAAAATAATTACGAGCTCCCTAGAAACGCAACAGTTTTTCGGGAAAATCGAGAAACGTCTTTTCATATGCAGGCTAAATAGCAAGTATTCAAATTTTTTTAACATTAAAAAAAAAACAACGCTATAATTTCGGACCATTTTCATAAGCAGGCTAAATAGCAAGTATTAAATTTTTTTTTTAATTAAAAAAAAACAAACCCGTAATCGAAAATGGTAATTTGGAGCCATTTTCGAGCTCCTCAGAAATAATTACAAGCTCCCTAGAAACGCAACAGTTTTCCGGGAAAATCGAGAAAACGTCTTTTCATATGCAGGCTGAAAAGAAAGTATTTTAATTTTTTTTAATTAAAAAAAAACAACGCTTTAATTTCGAGCTTCTCAAAAATACTTGCGAGCTCCCTAGAAACACAACAGTTTTCCCGGAAAATCGAGAAAACGTCTTCTCATATACAGGCTAAATAGCAAGTATTCAATTTAAAAAAAAAAAAAAAAAAGAGCTTCTCAAAAATAATTACGAGCTCCATAGAAACGCAACAGTTTTCCCGGAAATTTGAGAAAACGTCTTTTCATTTTTTTAAATTAAAAAAACAACGCTATAATTTCGAGCCATTTTCGGGCTCCTCAAAAATAATATCGAGCTCCCAATAAACGCTCCCAGAGAATCGAGAAAATGTCTTTTACTGAGTTATTTTACGCTGTAACTTCGAGCTCCTCAAAAGGTTAAATAGGAAGTACTTCGAATTTTTATCGTATAAAAAAAACCAATACAATAACGAGCTATTTTCGAGCTCCCGAAAAACATTTTATAAAACTATTGCCACTGGAACGCTTAGCAAAATTTTGTCGTTTTCTTACCTGCGTATGAAAAGACGTTTTCTCGATTTTCAGGGAAAACTGTTGCGTTTCTAGTGAGCTCGTAATTATTTTTGAGGAGCTCGAAAATGGCTCAAAATTATAGCGTTTTTTTTTTAATTTTAAAAAAATTTGAATACTTGCTTTAGCCTGCATATGAAAAGACGTTTTCTCAATTTTCCGGGAAAACTGTTGCATTTCTAGGCAGCTCGTAATTATTTTTGAGGAGCTCGAAAATGGCTCGAAATAATAGCGTTGTTTTTTTAATTTTAAAAAAATTTGAACACTTGCTATTTAGCCTGCATATGAAAAACGTTTTCTCGATTTTCCGGAAAAACTGTTGCGTTTCTAGTGAGCTCGTAATTATTTTTGAGGAGTTTGAAAATGGTTCGAAATTATAGCATTGTTTTTTTTTAATTTAAAAAAAAAAATTAAAGTACTTGCTTTTCAGCCTGTATGTGAAAAGACGTTTTCTCGATTTTCCGGGAAAACTGTTGCGTTTCTAGGGAGCTCGTAATTATTTTTGAGGAGCTCGAAAATAGCTCGAAATTGAAGCGTTGTTTTTTTTTGTTAAAGATTCTTCACATATAACCCTATGATAAAAGTGTTTTAACATTAGAGCTCGAAAATATTATTGAAGAGCTCAAAAATAGCTCGAAATTCCTATATTTTTTTTCTAAAGATTTTATTTTCCGGTTCTTCAAGCTAAGACAATTTATCTAAGCTACGCACATTTTTTTCGAATTTTCCGAAAAATGGAAAATTTTTGAAAGTGCTCAAAAATATTACTAAAAACCTCGAAATTTCTGCATTAAAAATGTGTTTTTTTAACAGTTTGCATATCTAAGATATTTATCCTGTTTTATCGATGCTAAGTCGGCTGTTAAGGAGACTTTGCTAACCACGCCATGTTTGAGTGGATTCATTAAATGGCTCTCTGTGAGACCTCTTCGTATAATATATTCTCCCTGACTATATTTCCGTGGTTGCGACATAAACTCAAAACACTTGACCTGCTTTCGATCAACATGCATTGATAGACGCGACTTGCAAAACAAAAGCAAGAAAAAACCGATGACTGAAACAAAATAAATTATGTGGTGGAGGTATGTATGGCTATGACAGTACCACTACACCCTTACCCTTAAGCGAAAAATTATTACTTAATATAAATTTTTTAAGATTTTTGGAAAGTTCAATCAATAATTTCATCCAGAAATTTAAATTATTAATTTAACAATACTATCATTTCTTTATAGTATGTATATAGTTTAAATAACTTCTGTGAAGATAGTCCAAAATCTTCAGCCCAAGTTTTTGCTCAATTCGCTGCGATATATTTCTGAATTTTGAATTCGCCGCAAATACAAGAAAAGGTTTTGAATACAATTTTAACTTCAAAACCTAAATATATATGCTAAATTTGTTCCTTCCTAAATTAACTATCAATCGTATATCATACAGTTAACGACCTAGAAGTGAAATACTCGGTTCAGCAAAATTTGTTTTTTTTCCAGTAAAAACCAAAAAAAAAAAGGTTAGAAGATGAAAAGGTCTTATCCTGAATTTTTGCCTAAAAATCAACAATTATGCAGAAAATCGACTGAAGGTATTCAAAAGCTTCAGTCTACGTCCTTGGTACCGAAATCTTAGCCGAATTGCAAAAAAACAAAGTGTTTAAAATATGAAAATCAGATTTCCACACCCCAAAACTTACCACAAAACAAAAGTTCTCATCCTCAATTTTTCTCAAAAATCAATCTTTATATGGAAAAACGAATGGTGATATGTTCAAGCCCGGGTCTATCGTCCTTGGTACCAAAATTTGGGCCAAACTGCGAAAAAAAGGGGGTTTCGTATGAAAACCAGAAATCAGCACCCAAAATCATACCTCAAAACAAAAGTTCTCACCCTGAATTTTTGTTCAAAAATCAATCTTTATATGGAAAATCAGTAGGTACAATTTAGGGGCTCTGGGTCAATGGAGCCGCTGGAGCAAACGGAGCCGCTCGACTTAGAAGCGTGATTTTTTTTGGTTTTTTTGTGGTTTTGACTTATATCCGTCAGTCCCCTGTCCCCCGGCCCCCTGTCCAGAGTCCGTCCGTCCGACCAGAGTCCGTCCGTCCCTCTGGGGCATATAGCATATGATATGTTCGCACCCCGGCCCCCGTGCCCAATCCCCCGTGCCCCGCCCCTGTCCCCCCATCCCCCCGTACATCCATCCGTCCGTTTTGTGGTTTTTGATAAGCAGTTGTATAAAATGTAAACATTTTTTGTTTTTTCAATGCTTGGGAAAATAACAAATTGTCTTCTGCGGTTTTGATAAGCAGTTGCATAAAATCTAAAGAGTTTTGTTTTATCAATGCTTGAGAAAATAACGAACTGTCTTCTGCGGTTTTTTGATAAGCAGTTGCATAAAATGTAAATATTTTTTGTTTTAATTTGAAAAAATAATGAATTGTTTTCTGCGGTTTTTGATAAGCAGTTGCATAAAATGTAAACATTTTTGTTTTTTAAATGCTTGGGAAAATAACAAATAGTCTTCTGCGGTTTTTTGATAATATAACCATTAAAATAAAATAAAATATTAAAAACAAAATAATTTTATGTTTTCAAGTAAATTCTTTATTAATTAAAAGGTAATATTTTCAGAAAATATTCTCAATCTTCTGAAAGACAATTCACAAAAAATATTGTATCTCCATCTCTCGTTACTACCTCTACTTTAGTAACGATTTGTTTTTTATGCTGATCCATGAAAATAATTTTCGATTCTGCTAGCGTGTCTCTCGGGTTGCCATTTGCATTATCCAAGTTTATTACATTTTCTTCGCAAAGTTCTTCAATCTTTGGTTGAATTGCCAACGTGAAGACATCTCCAAATCGTGGATGTTCCCATATATATTTAAAATGATCAAAGTTCCTGATATGACAATTTGTGGTTGACTACCAAAGAAAAGGTTCCGGGGTGGTGATAACGTAGTTATCTGGATTACAGCAAAAATCCTCGTCGAATTCCATGTATTTATATTTTTAACTATGTGTTGAAACTGTGAACTGTGTTGTTTTAACAATTGGACAACTTTATATAGCAAAAAGTTTTTTTTTTGGACATACTATGTAATATTATATTTTTGAAATAAAAATTTTAAGCATAATTGACCACAAATAACTGTATTGTATTTTTGTTTTGTTCATAGTTGTAATATACTGGAGGTTTTAAGTAATTGATGACTTCTTTCGGTGGTTGTAAATTACCAAAACTATCGAAATATTCTTTATAATTATTATTTTTATAGTAAGCTACCCAATGAGTACCGGTTCCGTTAACATCGTCTAAGTTAAGTGTGCCACATTCTTGAGCATAAGGTTTTTTCGGTAAAGAATCTCTCATAAAAATTCCTCTAAAATATTTAAGACATTTACAATATTTTATTAAATCGACATTTTGGGTAGCTTTATTAAAAGTTTTTTGGATGAGGACGTAAAAACAATCCATAACCTTGTTTATATGGTTTGAGATATAACCCTTTACCCATAGCTATCGACTCCATATATCTATTGTGGCGAGTAGCTTCAGCTAATTGTTCCTTCCCATTTTTTATATCATTTAAGACTTTTGCAACGGCTGATCCTCCAGAAGCTATACCACCAAGAGCACCTAGTGCTGTTAAAATGGGTATTAGTGGTAAGACTCCGCCTATTTTTGGAACTGGGATAACTCTTGGTATGCTGACTTGAGATTTCTTTTGTTTAAGACTTGACTGTACAGCTTTATGGGCTATTTTATATGCTTCATTGAATGAATTTGGTTTCTTCTTAATCAACATTTTTACACCCTTTTTAACTGCTAACGAAAAGAGTTTCTTCCCATTCACTTTGGGTTTTTTATACTTTCTACGCTTGTTTTGCCTTCTTTTCGATTTACTTTGTTCCTTGTGTCTCTTCATACCCATTCCAAATTTAACTTTTTCTTTCATTGCATTTGTTACGAACCAAGCGTTGTCACGTTCTTTCAAATCACTATCTTTGGATGTAACTCTTTTCCCAGCTTTTTCAGATAAAATTTTATCAGCCTGATGTCGTGTGCTTATATCTTTTGATTTTGAATATGCAATATCGTGTTCTCTACAAGCCACATCCAATGGATTAATGCCTTTATCACCTCTTTTCAAACGTTCTTGAAGTTTTGTTCCTGGTCCACAAAATTGATATCCTGGTAAATGAAGTTCAACTGGTAATGAATTTATTAAGTTGTTTATGAAACCATATCCTCTTTTCAACTGTTTCCGATCTGTATTATCTTGGTGTATTATACCCATCTTCAAAATAAAATTAACATTTTGGTTGTGAGTATAAAAGGAGAATGATGGTTGTCGTAAATATGATTGATTTATATATCAATTAATATAGTATTCAAAATGAAACTAATTAAACAACGTATTCAGCTTAATGTTAATAATGCTGACTTACTTAGTAATGATAATGATAAAAGAAGCAAAATTGTTCACAGTCCTCTTTTACCTAATTCAATACGTGCTTTATTGATTGGACCATCAAATTGTGGTAAAACTAACGTTATGATTAGTCTTATTGTAAATCCAAATGGTTTAAAGTTTAAAAAAGTTTGAATATATGTATATGATATTCAAAATCCTTATATCAACCAAAATATGAATATTTGAAGAAACTCATTATGCCGATAAAAGGAATAAATCTCTACACTTTCTCAAACAACGAAGATGTTATAAGTCCAGATAAAGCTAAACCCAATTCAATTTTCATTTTTGATGATGTTATTTGCGGCAAACAAAGCACTATACGAGAATATTTTTGTATGGGTCGTCATAAACAAATTGATTGCTTTTATTTGTGTCAAACCTATACAAAAATTCCTAAACATTTAATACGTGATAATGCAAAAATGATTATTATATTTAAACAAGATGAAATGAATTCAAAACATATTTTTAATGATCATGTTATTGGAGACATGGATTTCAAAACGTTTATAAAGATTTGTAATGAATGTTGGAAAGATAAATATGGTTTTGTTGTGATAAATAAAGATGATACTATAAACAAGGGTCGGTATCGAAAAGGTTTTGACAATTTCATATACATATAGAAATAGCATCAGCACCTGTTATACCTCAGATCAGTATCAGATATATACCAGATCGGTATCAGATATACACCAGGTCTGATTTTAGACAGCACACAGAAACAATAATCATGAAAAATACAAATCTTAATGTTTTAACAATCCTTGCCAACACTCGGAAAATCTTAAAGGAAAAATTAAAGGAAATAAAATTAGGTGATATAGATCGAGTTAATTTGCTTGAGAATACATTTCAACCCATTTCAAAGCCATTGATTGAAATAATTGGAAAGCTTAATAAAGATGAATACAATGAATATAACAAAGAAAAAACGGACGTCAACCAACTTGTTAAAAACAAAAAAGAAAATATTGATGAAATGTTTTGGGATGCTATTGATGATGACCTACCACAACAATCCACTCAAAATGTACACATAAATGTTGATCCCCAAGATCCCAACACTTGACACGACAATGACTGATAAAACAATTTTAAAAAAGCGTAGTTCATTGAACAAAAATAAACTAAGGCACAATAAACCATATCAGCATACAACCAAGATAAAACCCAACATTGAAAATGAATTAGCAAAGTCTTTAAAATATTATCAACGTTCAAACACCAAACACCCAGACATGCAAACAGTAGATTTTGATAAAGACTTAAAAAGTGAGAATCGATATGCTGATGCAGAAAACAAAGACTGTGACTACCTATATTATAGCGTGAAGTCAGAATATGACTTTGATAATGAAAATATACCAAATAACGATGACGAATACGAAAATAAAATAAATTATAATACAGAATCTGAATCTGACTTTGAAAATGAGCCAAAACAAAGTATTAAAAAACAAATTATTACAAAACGAAAAAACAAAGAGTTGCAGCAACAAAATTTTAAACAGCGATTAAGAGATCTTCAAACTAAGAACAAACGTTTGTTGCAGCAAGAAAAATATGCTCATAAAATCTCCAAGTTCAATACCAACGTCAACATTCACGATATTGGTAATGATTTAGTACCTGTTAGGTATGAAAAAACCAAAAATATTGATGGCACGAACAAAACAGAAAAAACGGATAAGATACGTATTAAAGGGCTGCACGAATGCATTCAAAAGCCGTTTCAACACATTCTCAAAAAAATAGAATGGAATGGAATGATCATTCTCAGCGCTGAGAATGGAATGGAATATGCATTCGAAGCGCTTAGAATGGAATGGAATGTGCGCTTGTGCGTTGAGAATGTTTAGAATAGAATACTCAACATTCTCAAGTGTTGATTTGAGAGTACTACCAAATGGTTGATGAAAAAAGGTTTTACGTAAAGGGATTTCAAAGGGGGGTTGCTGATGTCGAATCTGATGTCAGATTTTCAATTTTCAAGATGGCGGATAGGGTTGCCACCTTAAAATATCTTATTTTAGATTAGAATTTTAAAATTCCAAAATTTTTTTGAAAATAGGGTTGCCACCTAAAAAGTTATTATTTTGCAATTTTTTTAAATGAGCATTTAGTAAAAGGGAGTCGCTGATTTCAAATCTGATGTCAGATTTTGAATTTTCAAAATGGCGGATAAGGTTGCCACCTTAAAATATCTTATTTTCGCGAATTCGAGGCTGGGGCAAACACTAGGTAAAAATGGGTCGCTGATTCCGAATCCGTTGTCAGAATTTTAAAATTCCAAAATTTTTTTGAAAATAGGGTTGCCACCTAAAAATGTTATTTTGCAATTTTTTTAAATGAGAATTTAGTAAAAGGGAGTCGCTGATTTCAAATCTGATGTCAGATTTTGAATTTTCAAAATGGCGGATAGGGTTGCCACCTTAAAATATCTCATTTTCGCGAATTCGAGGCTGGGGCAAACACTAGGTAAAAATGGGTCGCTGATTCCGAATCCGTTGTCAGAATTTTAAAATTCCAAAATTTTTTTGAAAATAGGATATTTTAAGGTGGCAACCCTGTCCGCCATTTTGAAAATTTAAAATCTGACATCAGATTTGAAATCAGCGACTCCCTTTTACTAAATGCTCATTTAAAAAAATTGCAAAATAACACATTTTTAGGTGGCAACCCTATTTTCAAAAAAATTTTGGAATTTTAAAATTCTGTCAACGGATTCGGAATCAGCGACCCATTTTTACCTAGTGTTTGCCCCAGCCTCGAATTCGCGAAAATAAGATATTTTAAGGTGGCAACCCTATCCGCCATTTTGAAAATTCAAAATCTGACATCAGATTTGAAATCAGTGACCCCCTTTTGCAACTACCATAAAACTCTAAGAAACATGACTGGAGCAAAAGTCAAAATTCATGGTAACCATTTGAGAGTACTCTCAACGCAACGAATACATTCTAGAAATTTCCATATTCGTTAGAACTCTCTCAAATGGAATGGAATGTTCATTCCATTCGAAAAATTTATGTCTCTCATTCATTCGTTTCGCTTTGCAAATGATTTGCAAATATGGAATACTCGCATGGAATGCGTAGAATGGATTCCAAATGGAATGTATTCGTGCAGCTCTTTAATACGTATATTAAAAATAAAAAATTTTAAAAACAATTAAAAATAAAATTGAAAAAATTTATCGTCCTGTTATATCAAACGAAATTCTCAACTCAAAAAATAGTAATAGCAATAATAGTAATAATGAGAAAATTAACAATTTGATTGAAAATTAAGTACAAAAAGAAAACAGAGTAAGAAGAGACATTGAAAATGATGGAGAACTATGGTCAAAATATAAACATTTCAAACGCAAAGCTAAGGATCAATTAAACACAGATAACAAACACCTTAAGCAATTACAAAATAATAATGATGAAATTCACAATATGATAGAAAATGAAGTGCAAAGAGAAAACAGAGTAAAAGGAGACATTGAAAATGATCGAGAACTTGGACAAGGCATAAACATTTTAAACGTAAGGCTACGGATCAATTAAATACAGACTACAAACACCTTAAACAATTGCAAAATATCCGAAATAAAAAAATTCTCTACAACAAAACATACAAATACTTATGGACAGTAAAAAATTAGATAAATTATATGGATTCAATATAGATTTATTGGGGAGATGGAGATATGGAAAAGAACTTTTAAAAATCCCTAATGAAAATAATAGTTGTTGGAAAATATAAATGGCAGATGACACCTGGTCTATTTGAGTTAGTTTATCACACAAATTCACTTCATTTCACTAAACAGGATTTACAAAATTATAAAGATATTCTATTATCTACAAATGCTCATAAGCGTAATTATAACGCAAATGACCAAATTAAAGGTACCAAATCTTATAAATATCAACGTATAATAAGAAAGATATTCAATTTACCAAACGCATTGATACGAGGAAAAGGTCTTAAAATTTTAAAATCCATTAACAATAAATCGAATTATGTGTATTGTGATGATTCTAATGAGTTAGTTGAAAGATTACGATTACTTATATCATCATCAACTGCGGGACATAATAATCATAATAACGAAATAATATCCATCATTGAAGAGTTGAAAGAAGCTAATATAATTATATAGCTAAAAATTGTATTCAAATATTGATAAATTTGGTCATTCTTCATTATCGAAAAATAATAATAAAAATAATAATAATTATAGTAAAGCAAATATCAAAGCAATTTTATGAAATACTATTGGTTGGTATTTAGATGAAAATAAAAACCTGAATTTACATATGAAAAGAGTTATCAACATAGGTTTACTAAATGATGATAATGATGCCATTTCACGTACATTTTTCTTTGAAAATCTAAATAATATAACAAACATGTATGAAAAGAAAATAACAGACCTAAATACAACCATGGAGAATCTAAACAGTATAACAACGAGATTAGAAAATAAAATAAGAGATTTGGACTTTGCACTGAATGATAATATTAAAAATGATATAGATTTAATTGAGACAGCAATTGATAATTGAATCAAATCTGTATACAAGGAAAGCTTTGAAGAAGTTAATGATTATTTAAAGACTATTGAAGACTTCTTGTTTAAATATGTAGTCGGAAAAACTCAGCCTAATGTAGACGATGTTAAAAAATTAAAAATAAAATATCCACAAATAAAAGGATTACAATATCGAGATATATGACACACATAGGACAATGAATAATAAACGAGACCTAGTTGAAGAGCTGCATAAACAAGCATGAAAAAATTTGAAAAGACGACATGTAATTATGAAAAGAATTGATGACTTATGGCAATCAGATTTAGTGGAAATGATTCCATATAGTAATATCAATATGAATTATCGTTACCTTCTAACTGTTATTGACACACTTTCAAAGAAGGTATGCTAGGTAAGGAGGCTATTAAAAATAAAACTGGAGAAAATGTAACAACCGCAATGAAAAATATTTTCAACACAAGTAACCGTATACAAAAGCATCTCCAAACGGATGATGGAAAAGAGTTTTACAATGTACATTTTAAAAGATTAATGACATTGAAAGGTATTAATCATTATTCAACATTTTCAACATTAAAATCATCGATAGTGGAACGCTTCAATAGAACTTTAAAGGGGATGATGTGGAAGGGGTTTAGCTTTAATGTGACATACAAATGGATTGATAACTATAAAAACCTAGTTAATCAATATAATAACACGTTTCATAGAACTATTAAAATGACCCCCAATGAAGTAAATTCTTTAAATGAAAAATTTATACTAAAAAATGCTTATAACAATCGAAAAATTTTTCATAAACCAAAATTTATGTTACATGATAATGTTAGAATAAGTAAATATAAACATACATTTGAAAAAGGTTATACACCAAATTGGACAACTGAAATATTTAAAATCAAAACAATTCAAAATACAAATCCTACTAAATACATACTTGAAGATTATCAAGGAAATGAAATCAAAGGAGGCTTCTATGAATATGAATTAATGGAAACCAAATTTCCACAAGCATATTTAGTTGAAAAAATTTTAAGAAGACGTAATAATAGAGCTTTTGTTAAATGGTTAGGATTCTCTTCAGACCATAATTCTTGGACTGATGTTAATGATTTAATGTAATAGTGTTCAATAAATATATTTTAGTTAACTTCTTAATGATTGATCAACAACATGTCGTTTACTTTAACAATAAATGGAAATTCATCACAACTTGTTGCAAATTATTTTCCACCTATAGAACTCAAGCAAGATTATGTTTGTGGTTTGATTAGCTTCGACTCTTATCATTCTATTCCAAATGTGGATGAAGAAATCAATTTGTTTCATATTGGTGATAATACAATTGCGCTACCAATAGGATCCTATAAATTCATGGATATATCTGAGAAAATTGTTGATGACTATGAATCATATAACATTGGATTACTAGATAAAAAAGCAAACTATAACACATTGCAAACAGAAATTCGTAGTACCAAGGAGCCAATTTTCTTCAATAGAAATTGTTCAGTTGGGTCATTACTAGGATTCAGTAAAAAAATATTGGAACTTAATGTTATACATTATTCTGATAATACAATAGACATTTCTAAAATAAATACAATATCAATTGAATGTAATATTATCAATGGATCATATATAAATGAAATATCTGTACATACAATTCATCAGTTCTCCCTTCTAGTTAGTCCAGGATACAAAATTGCAGAAATACCAGTTAATGCCATATATTTACCAGTTAACACAAGGCAAATCAGCACTCTAGTCCATAAAGTCGTAGATCAAGGTGGTAACCTAATTAATTTTCGTGGTGAAAAAATATCAATAAGACTACATTTAAAGCCTATATAAACAATGATTGTTTTTAATAAAAAGCATTTACATAACAACTCATTCACTAGTCTGCAGACAACAAAAGAAGAATCAAATCCAAATAAAAACCCTACTATTAGAAAGCATTGGATTACAATTAAAACCCCAATATGAGCGACGTAATAAATGTTCTATATAAACCATTTTTCGACGATAGTATAGTGAAAAAAGATTATCACAGCTATTCATCATATTGACAATCATTTAAAAATACCCTATAGGAACAAACTAACTTGTTTTTAAAAACAACTAATTAAAAAACTAGTTTAAAATAAACCAGTATATGAACTACTTTGAATTATATTAGGGCGGCACCCACTTCAATATATGAAGTAATTGAAATACTACTTAAAAACCAGTGATTGATAAACTACTTTGAATTATATTAAGGCGGCAACTACTCTGATGTTGGCATGTTTTACTTGAAAATTTTTATTAGATAACAAGCTTATATATATTTAACAATGTTATTTCATCAAATATTATTAACTTTTGGTCTTCAGTAATAGTTTTCAATTGGTTATTTTAAAGCAATTAAAAAAATAATTTAAATGTAAATAATTTAACAAGTAGTTGATAATATATGCAGACGACAGTCAATTGACTTATTTAGCGGACATCACCATACAAAATAAGTTAGTTCTTTCTATGGAAAAAAGTCAGAAACTAGTTGTGGTTGACAAAAAACTGCTTTATCAACTACTTTTAAATTAGTTGATTTTCCTACAGGGTAATGATGAAATACGTATACCAATACAACACCAGGACTTGTATGTATTACTAAGTGAGAGTCTTTTGTATATTGAGGGATTTATAACCAACAGCGATAATTCTATTTCAAAAACTGTTAAACTCTTAAACAACACTATAGCATATTTATTTGATGAAATTCGTTATGAGATGAATGGGCAATTGGGAATTGCATCAGATATGAAAACTTATGTATCGCTGAATACGTTTGAAAGTACAAATCTTCGAAACGCTGGATGGTGTCCATTTGAAGAAGATAATACTGTACTTAAAACAGGTAATTTTAATTTTTGTGAATTGTAAACATGAATTGATTTTGATGCGGTCTAAAGATGATAAGAACATTATGAGTTCAAGTACTGTCACTGATAAGCTTATATTAAAGCTCTTGAATATCACATGGAAAGTACCACACATTCAACTTTCAGATGATTACCGATTGAAAATGTTAAAAACGATAAATAGTAAACAACCACTTAATATATCGTTCAGAAGCTAGGTTTTTATCATAATCCTTCTCTTGTAGAAAGTACAAATATTTTATGGAATGTCTAACTAGCAGGTGAAAATGAAAGACCTCGTTATATACTTTTAGGATTTAAAAAAGCCAATAAGTTTATACATTGTAACTTATCGGATGTAAAAGTTCATCTGAACTCTGATGTATATCCTTATGACGACCTCAACGCTACGCTTTACTTTATGATATGTATCAAAAATTTCAACAAGGATACTATGGACGTCCTCCACAACCATTATTATCGCCAGAAAATTTTGTTGATATTGCACCAATAATTGTTTTAGATGTCTCTCATCAAAATGAGAGTGTAAAAGGTGGTCCAATAGATATAAGGATTGAATTAAAATTTCGAGAGAATGTACCTCCAAGTTCTACAGCTTATTGTATGCTTATTCACGATAAAATGTATGAATATGTGCCGCTGACACACGTTATTAAAAAAATAATTTAATAAAAAAAAAACACATACAGGAGTTCCATATAAATAAGAATTCTGACGACTGCTGCTATTTATTTAACAGAATGTTTGCAACTGTTGATGTTCAGGGTTTTAAAATCTATGATAATCGCTTTGTTTTTAAGGAGATTGCAGTTGTTTTAAGCGAAAATGAATAAAGGCTCCATGCGAATTCAAGGATCTATGTGGAGATGATCAACGACAATCAAATTGGTTAAAATTAAATCATCGCATATTTATCATGGGACTATGGAAGCGACTCATTTAAGAACACCCAAAGATATTTAAAATATCTATTGAAGAATAAGAAAGTGTATGTAAAGGGAACGGAAAAACAAAAGTGGATTAAAGAATTTCTACAACAGCCTGTTTTCAATATCGAAGACATTTCACATTGTGATGAAATAAACTTAACAATATTATATAATATGTATCCAAAAACATATCAATGTGAATACCACTTCAACAACAACAACAATAACAACAACAATAAAACAAGGAAACAGCGGCAAATACGATGTGCTTTAAAATCAGCATTAATTTTATATGAATATATGTGTTGTAATAATCTGTATGATAAAAAAATAAATGAAACATTATAAAAACTTGCTATTTAAAACCGACAAGACTATATATTCTTATCATTTTATATTGAAATTTAGGAGCTAAGAATCTCTAAGAATAAAACATAAGATGAAATTTTTTCTATTTTTAACATTAATGTTCTTTTTAAGAAATGTGTATAGTATACCATTTTGGAAATTGGAAAATGCTTCTATATCTATTATTAATCAAAACTCTAAAAGTATTGAATTTAATTTAACTTTACGTGATAATAATGTCTTGAAAATTAATGTCTCATTTTTGTTGTTGAAAGAAATTGAACAGTTACATTTATATGAACTATCAAGTACTGAGATATTAACAGAATTGCCTACAATAACAACAACAACAACAACTATAGAATTTGCAAGTACAACTCAAACCATACCTTCAAGACCTTTTTACTGTGGATGAAGCCATAGAAGCCTTCCGTAAGGATTTAATTATTAAAGAAAGTCATATTGGTGGAATTATTGATTCTAGGGAAGAATTTTATCGACATTTTAAACTTGAATATGAAAATATAGATATTCCAATCAGTTGTACTTATGATAGTAGATTTGAAGAGAGAAGACTGAACATTAATTGCTTTGAACATCAGGAAACTGAAACAGAAATCATTCTTAGTAGTGGTGAAATTGAAAAAGTTAGAATTCATGATCCAAATTATAAACCATTGGAAGTGGGAATTATTGATGTAAAAGACTATATACAGACATTCCAAATGGTTATTACTTTAATAGTTGCAGCCGGGAAAAGATTCAATGCAGAAATATGAGCTTAAGAAAACTTTTATTATTTATATTTATTGCTTACGTAATAATACAAATACGTCATATTGCATGCTATCAAAATAGAAATTATTTACATGAAAGAAATGAAAATACTACTACTTTTTACAATATTGAATATGGAAAACAGGTTAGTTTTGTCATACAGATCCCGAATACTTCTCTTCAGATAAAAGTAAACATAACCCTTCAATTGGAAAATGTTAAATATGATGATATTAATACAATGATCCCAATACCGACCACAACATTGAGATATCCATTCAGAGAGCCTTCTTATCACGACTTACTCCATGAACAAAATGTTGAACGTTTTAATAGAAATAGCCCAAATTCAGAAAAGAAATTTTCTATTGAAGATGCAATTGAGGCTTTCAGGAGAAATCTTATAGAGAAAGAAATTCAAATTGGTGGAATTTATGAGAGTTCAGGACTTTTTCATCGTCATTTTAATTTAAAATATCAAACATTTGAAATACGAAATAAATGTTCCTACTATAGCAATTATGAATTACGTGCACATAATATCTATTGCTTTGAATATAATGACGTAATAAATCAAATTATAATGAAACTAGACAAGAATTATATGAACGATCAAATTATGCTATAAAACCAACAATCATTGATGTTGATGCTTATTATCAAACTCTACATATGACAATACAGTAATTTAAAAAATGTCCATCATCAAAGATATTTATTTTTTTAAAAAAAATTTCACATATACCGGAAGATGAAAAGGATAGACTTGTTAACATTCAAACGAAAATGGAATACAAAAACAATTTGAGAAAAATAAATTCTCGATTTGGTGAACATTTTGAAAACTGCCCGTGGTCAGATGATAATTGTAGATCTGGTCCAGACACTTGTGGTTGTTCATCATTTGACCACATGGAAATGAGGCGAATAAAATTTCTTGATAATTAACAACCAAATCAAAACCGATTCTCAGACTTGGATAATGATGACCAACCACTGTCTTTTAGCAGTGAGGATGAAGACAAAGTTAACAACGAGCCCAAAGAAGATCAACCGAAGCCACCTCCTATCTTTATACCCCATGTTGTAAATATTACAAAAATGATAAACAATTTCTGCACAGTTATTGAAAAAAGTCATTTCATGTATAGTTCATCAAATGACGGTCAAATAAGAGTTACGACTAAAACAATAGATTCCTATCGAAAGCTTAGTTCATATCTAGATAGTAATAACATAGTATTCCATACATACCAAGTTAGGTCTTTCCTGCCTAACCTGCCCTTTCCTGCTTATAAAATTGTAATTAAAAATCTTCATCATTCAACTCCCGTGAGTGAATAAGAGTGAGTAAGAATGAACTAAGCCAGTCAGGGCACATAGTTAGAAACATCGTTAATGTCAAAAGACGCATATCAAAGAATCCCCTATCTATGTTCTTCGTTGACCTAGAACCAAACGTTAATAACAAGACTGTTTATAACATTACACATTTAAATAACGCTATTGTAACAATAGAACCACCGCATAAATCAGACGATCTCGTGCAATGCCACCGCTGCCAACAGTTTGAACCCACCAAAAGGTATTGCAAAAAGCCATTTATTTGTGTCGAATGTGGACTAGGACATCCAACAACCGAGTGTCCAAAAGAGAGGGAAACTCCTAGATGCATACACTGCTCGCAGAATCACACTGCGAACTACAAAGGCTGCAGGGTTTATAAAGAACTCGTTAACAAAAAAAGCAACAACAAAAAACCACTCAAAAATGTTCCTTCAGTAAGCTTTGCTCACAACAACAATTTTCCCTATATGCAAGGTGGAGGACCCTCTGGTTACCCTTCAAACGTCAATAATGATACGTATGCAAATGCTGTCAAAAACACAGTAGGCAGCGCCAAAAAAATAATAATATGGCAAGAATGGAACTAATGTTAAACAAGCAAATTGAGCTCACTACCACCTTGCTGAATATGATGTCAGCATAATGGCGAAAATATGCAATTTAACTTACGCATACCAATATGGAATGCCAACGGGCTTTCCAATCATAAAATTGAAGTAGAGAATTTTTTTCAGAACACTTTATTGACATCCTGCTTGTATCAGAAACCAATTTTACTGATAGATCGTTCTTTCTAAATAAAGAACTATGATCTTATAATGGCAAACCAACCAAACAACAGAGCGCATGCTGGCTCAGCAATCCTCATAAAATCTAAGTTGAAGTACGAAACCCTCGAAGCCATAAGGCAACACAGCTTGCATGCCGCTATAGTGAAACTTAGATGCTCTAATAACGATTTAATAATAAGCGCTATTTATTTCCCGCCACGGTTCAGCTTTAAAAAGCAGGATTACATTGAATTTTTCAATAAGCTTGGATCAAAATTTATTGTAGGAGGAGACTTAACGCCAAGCATACATGGTGGGGCTCTAGGCTCTCTAACCCTAAAGGAAAAGAGCTTTATGCGTGCATATCAGACAAATTTTACAACGCAATATCCACTGGTAGTCCAACATATTGGCCTACTGACCCAAGAAAAATTCCCGATCTTATAGACTTTGTCGTAACTAATGGAATTCCAAGTCAGTCAATAGCTATAACCGAATGCGAAGACTTGAGCTCAGATCATTCGTCTCTCATCGTTAACGTCGCTGCAATACCACAAAGAACCTTATCATGCAAACGTTCTATAACTAAAAACACAAATATCCCATATTTTCAAAACTGAATAGATGTTCACACGGATCTTAGCATTCCCGTTGAATCAGGAGCTGATCTAGATGCAGCCGTCGAAAATTTTTCACACCTGATACATGATGCGGCTTTTATCTCAACCAGAACACAGCAGACTTGTGACAGACCGAACACTACAAAATATTACAACTCAGTGGAAATAAGACAGCTAATCCAGCACAAGAGATGTCTTAGAAGAAGATGGAAACAGAGTAGAAGTCCTTTCGACAAAGCTGTTTTAAATAGTACTACTAAAGAACTCAAACAAAAACTAGCAGAACACAAAAATAAAAGCATAAATGACTTCCTACCCAACTTAGATGCTTCTAGCAACAACGAGCATTCTTTATGGAGGGCCACAAGGTACCTTAAAAGACCAGCTGCAAGAAATGTTCGAATTAAGGATACGAACGACCTGTGATGCAGATCGAGCAAAAGTAAAGCAGAAGCTTTTGCAGTCCACCTTTACAACACCTTTCAGCCTCTTAACCTTAATTTAAATACGGAAAGTAGCACAGACTATCTAGACAGTCCGTGTCAGATGTATCTGCCCATCAGGCACGTGACTCCAGACGAAGTCCAAGCCGAAATTACAATGTTACACACAAACAAATCACCTGGGTATGATAATATAGACGGCAGAATGGCCAAGCTTCTACCAAAAAAAGGAATAATATTTCTCACACTTGTTTTCAATTCAATAATTCGGTTAAACTACTTTCCCACTCAATGGAAGTGCGCAGAGGTAATCATGCTTCCAAAACCAAATAAACCAGAAAATATTGTGTCGTCCTACAGGCCAATTAGTCTCCTCACTGTTTTCTCTAAAATATTTGAAAGAGAAATAAAATAGAATAATTGTTACCAAAATAAAAATGCAGAATTTCAATTATACATCTATGTGTATTATGTTAAGCAAATAATATAAACACTGTATAAATTATTTAGACACATACATATTTAAAATTATATGCATATTATATTAATATGGATTGTTATATGTACATATTTTCCTTTTGCTGAGTTTTCTGAGACCCAGAAATAATGTTAGTTTATGTGTATTCTTATAATATTCGCTTATTGTTATTCCGACAGATTGCAAATATACAATTTAAATAAAAAAAAAAAGTTTCAATTAAAACTGTGACGTTAAACAAAAAAATTAATAAGGATATATTTTGGGGTGCTGACAAGGATATGGATTTTTTTAGTGAACTTCAAAAATATTATGAAAATTTGGACACAGAGTTGGAGGAAACACAAAACGATATTAGTAAGAATGAAGAAGAGCAACAAAATCATCAACTACAACCTCAACAATATTATTTCGGGAGTGAACTTTTGAAATGTCATGAAGACTTTACCAAAATATTTGAGAAAACTCATGATGAAGAAAAACCAATTGATGATATTAAGGAACCGGCATTGAAAAAACTAAGGAAATCAATAAAACGCAAGAAAAGTCTTAAAGAACAACAAGACCAGCAAAAAGATGTTCAAACTGCTAGTTGCAGTAAATGTATAATACATAAAGATTTAAATGTTTTAAATTTATTTAAAAGCGATGCATTTACAATTACTGCACAAAGTTATGAGGAAAAACCAACTTTTGAAATAAATTTTAAAAATAATGATCAAGTATCAAAAAACATACAAAAACATAATTCAACAATGGTGTAATGATGAAGTGTTGAATGATGAAACTGTTGACTTGATGCACGGTGCTCCCTCTAAAATGGATATTGGAAGCGATATCGAATGGTTTTTCAAAGACAAATTTCTAAAGCAACTAATGGGGATTATCTATAAATATAAAAAAGTTAGCACTCTGAAGAATGTTATATGTAGCAAGAAATCAATGTTTGGATTTGTACGATTTATTGATAATCAATTTCATATTCGAGTGTACAAATATTTTACATTATTTTAAATTTACTTAAATTTAATTAAATTTATTTAATTTACATATTTTAAATATTTTACATTTGAAATAAAAACAATTTTTAGTTTTACAGGCCAATATGTTAAATATGAACCAAAAATAAATAAATAAATAAACTTTGTTTTGCTTTATTCATGATTTTTATACCCCAACGCGTACTGCGTAAGGGGAATATTAACTTTGTCATTCCGTTTTTAACGCCAAGAAGGAGGCGTGGCAGGTATAGAACAATCTATACATTATTGATCAGCATCATCTCCAGAGTCGATTTCCGTGTGTCCGTCTGTCTGTCCGTCTGTGGACACGATTACAGCCGCAATTTTAAATCTATCGCGCTGAAATTCAAAATATAAATTTATTTTTAAAAAAGGAAGATTAAGTTCGAAAATGGGCCAAATCGGATGAAATCCACGCCTACCTACAAATAAAGTCAATACCTGTTGAATCGGACGCATTTATCGCGAGGTCCCGTATTTAATTAAAGAATCTTATATAAATCAATCTTAAATCAAATTATTTTAACACGAATTCAAACTCGTTAATTTTTGTTCGTAAACTATACAAATCAAAGAATTATTGCATAATAATGGCAATTATGAAATTTATTTAACTCTGTTGTTAATATTTTAATGCTGAACTTTATTTTTTCACTCAAAAACTCTCCTTAAAAATCCGAGCTCACATTGAACTAAAAGAAATAAAAAGTAAAAAGACTCAAGAAAGTGAAATTGTATATTATTGTATATTAAATGGAAAATTAACTTATCTCCGCTAAATAATAATAAATAACTCGCGCTAAAATAAAGTATATACCGCGCGCTATGTTTACTACCGGTCTACTGCTCTGCACTTTGTTTTGTACATGATCGCTGCCATCCCGCCTGCCCTGACCGCTGCCGACCATCACCTACGGCTTTTTGCTTGCTTTCAGCTAAGTATTTACTTGGGCTCCTTCTCGAGTCATCTGCTGTTGTCTTTTTTGCTGTTTTTCTGCGGTCATTCTCTTTGGTGCTATTCTTGCTGTGATTTTGCTGCTGCTGTGAGCCACTGCTCTATTTCTCAGTAAGTCAATGTTGCCTACACCCCGAATAACGCGCCAACAACAACAACAACAACTACACTCTAACCGTATGAACAGCAAGGGTGATGGTACACCTAGGACGGAGGGAACGGTGCGAGCTCAGCTGCAAGAACTTGAAGAGCGCCTGAGCAATAATATTAAATCGGAGATTCGTCAACTGGAAGATCGTCTGCTCGCCCTTAACGACAACTCTTTCAAGAGCCTCTCTGCACTGATCGTAAGTCTGCAAGAGAAACTGGAGGCCAAAATAATAACAGAAGTGAGTGCACTGAAAATTCATATCAGCGAGTTTGACAATAAAATCATCTCGCTTGAAAATAAGCTTCGCTTGGTGTCTTCTCGTTGTGATGAACTTGAGAAACAGCGATCGCAGTTAAGCACGAACAACAACAGCAACATAACCTTCACTGACCAACTATCTGATGCTGTATTATTTGGTATACCGTACTCGGAAGAAGAGAACCTTAAAAGCATTTTTAATAGAATCTGTCTCTTCATCGAGTTTCAGCCGCCACTAATAAGAGACATTTTTAGAGTCAAAGCAAATCTGGGCCACCCTAACTCTTTAACTATTATAAAGTTTCTCTCCACTTTTGATCGTAACCGCGTTCTCAAGGCATTTGGAGCTTATCGGCGGCGAACTAAATCAGCAGTCAATTTAAGAGCTGCCGGATTTGAACATAATAACAATGTTCATATCCACGAAAGCCTCACTGCTGAGAATCGTAAGATTCTGCAAGTTGCTATTGCTCATAAACGCAAAAACAACATATTTAATGCGTTTACTCTCCGTGGCACTGTGCACATTAGGGTATGCAAAGATTCTGAAGGCGTTCGAATCAGTAGCCTGGATGAACTGCACAAAATTATATCTGGTACAACTTCTGAAGCTGTTTCATCACCGGGTAGTTAACGACTTGATGCCAATTAGCCTATCATTAAATATTACACTAATTTTTGCTTTTTCAAATTATTTTTCAAAATTTATTATTATTACTGTTTTTATTACTTTTATTATGATTGCTTTAGACTTCATTTGTTGATTGTTATTATGCCTGTTTGTTGCTCGTCTGTCGATGTTGTGTGTAGTAACTATGAATCATAGTCCGTTTGGTGGTGTTGATGATCGCCGTAAGGTGTTAATTGATGTTTTATGTAAACAACGCGATGGCCTTTCTATTGTCCATTTTAATGCGAGAAGTTTAAATCCATCAAAACTTGATTCTGTAAAATATGTTTTTGAAAGTTCTAATGTTGATGTTATCTGTGTGTCCGAGACCTGGTTTAATAATGATATCCCCAACAGTTATTTCAATATTTCCAACTATACTCTATATAGAAATGACAGAATGAATAAAAAAGGAGGTGGTGTTGCTATTTATTGCAAATCAGTTCTTAAAACTAGGCTTGTAAATTTGTCGAATAGTTCAGATGTTGAGTTTTTAAATGTTGAAATTTGTAATAATAACAATGCTAAGTTACTTGTTTCTTGCGTTTATAATCCTAACAGATGCTGCAGTCTTGAACCTTTTTTTAGTGATTTATACAGGCGTGTAATTGATTTTGATTCCTATATTGTATGTGGTGACTTTAATGTAAACCTGCTTAACAAGGACAACATATCTGATAGCTTTATTGACAGTGTTAAGACTGCTGGAATGACAGTTGTAAATTCTTCTTATCCAACTCGATTTGCTCCAAATGTGACTCCTAGCCTAATCGATGTTTTTATTGTTTCAGATGTTACTTTACTTTCACTTTTTGATCAAATATCATTTATATCTGATCATGATCTGCTTTTCTGTTCCATTAATTTTTTTACATGTGATTCGTCCTCTATGTCAGTATCGTATTGCGACTACAAATCCATTGATTATTCTCTATTGTATGGTTATTTCTCTCAAATTTGTTGGGAAGATTGTTGGGTTTCTGTGTCTGTTGATGATAAACTGAACGTTCTTACATCGCATGTGCAAAATGCTTTCGAGAATTCTGTGCCTCTACGTACCGTGACTGTTGAAAATAAGACTTGCCCTTGGTATACCTCACACGTTAAAGCAGCTATTTTAAAAAGAAATAAACTTTATGGCAAATGGAAGAAACATCGCATTGATGAAAATTGGAGATTGTTTAAGCTTGCTCGCAATGAAGCTGTGTCTGTAATTAGACAGTCTAAGAAAAAATACTTTCGTAGAAAACTCGACAGCTCACTTTCTTCTAGAGATCTTTGGAAAAATATTCGTAAGCTCGGTGTCTGTAGCAAAGATAATACTCAGTGTGATGTTGATCCAAATGCTCTGAATGACTTTTTTCTTACCAAGACTTCATCAGGCAATAACACCTTTCAATGTAATGTGCGTCAGTTCCAGGATCTGGAACAATTTTCTTTTTCTAACGTTGACATAAATGACGTCACCAAGTCTATCATGAAAATAAAATCAAATGCTGTTGGAGATCATGGCATTTCTTTACGATTTATAAAGCTAATTTTACCATATATCATCAAACCGTTAACACATGTTATCAATCATTGTTTTACAACTTCGTGTTTTCCTGAATCGTGGAAAATTGTGACTGTTATTCCAATCGCTAAAGTCAGTAACGCTTCTGCTATGAAAGATTATAGACCAATTAGCATTCTGTCTGCATTCTCTAAAATATGTGAGTCCCTCATGGCCAAACAAATTAATAATCATCTTGAAACTCATAGCCTTCTATCTCCATACCAATCTGGTTTCAGAGCCGGGCATAGCGGTGCGACTGCCATGCTTAAAGTCCTTGACGATATCCGCACGTCGTTTGAGGCAGGACATATAACCCTACTTTGTTTATTGGATTTCTCTAAAGCCTTCGACTGCGTCAATCACTCTATTCTTGTTCAAAAGCTTAAATTGCTTTTTGGTTTCAATAATACTGCTATCAAATTAATTGACAGTTATCTTGAAGGAAGAAGGCAGAGGGTAAGGATTAAAAATAAGTTTTCCGACCTTAAGGATATTGCAGCTGGTGTGCCACAGGGATCAATTCTTGGGCCGCTCCTATTCAGCGTCTTTATTAATGACATTTTTACTGTGTGCAATGATGTGATGATGCATGCTTATGCTGACGACATTCAGTTGTATTTTTCAAACCGAGTCGGACTACTCGATGACTTGTGTTGCAGGTTGAATGATGATCTTAGTGGAATTCATAAGTGGGCATTTGACAATGATCTTTGCCTTAATGCAGATAAGTCTTTTGTGCTACCTATTTCAAAGGACAAACTTAACAACTTGGAAATCCCACCCATTCTATTAAATAATAAAAGTTTGCAAGTGGTGAATAAAGTAAAAAATCTAGGTTTTTTTATTAATGCAAAAATGTCATGTTCTGATCATATTAATAGTACAATTAAAAGAATTTATTATACGTTGCGTTGCCTTCGGCTATCTGCTAAGTTTACACCAGTTCAAACTAAAAAGAGACTCGTTATTCAATTAATTGTGCCGTATATAACATTCTCTGAACTGGTATACAGTAACTTAGATTCACATTCAGCGCACAAAATACTTGTTGCCTTTAACGATGCAACTAGATATGTTTACGGACTGAGTCGGTTTGAACATATCTCTACTCTCAGTAAGGATATTTTGGGGTGTGGCATTATTAGTTATATGAACGCAAGAAATTGTATCTTTCTGCATAAGCTCATTACTTACAGGACTCCATCATACCTTTTTCAAAAACTGCGCTTCTCTACCTCAAATCGAACCGGTAACCTTATACTACCTAAATATAATTGTTTACAATCTAAACGTCTTTTCTTCATCAATGCCATTAAACTATGGAATTCACTACAGCTTAATGTTAAAAGTATCGTCAGTACGAGTAAATTCAGTCAGTCAATTATGTTATATTTTTCTAGCAACTAAATCAGTCTGATTAAATTAATAATAATAGTAATAATAATAATAATTTAAACTATTTTGCTCTATTCATGATTTATATGTTATAAGATCATTAATTTAATAATTATTTATCTAACTTTAAGAATCTAATGTGTCATCGTATTATTGTATCTTTTTAATTGTATTCTATTAAATCTTTATCTTTAAGTATCTCTCAATTAAATGTTATTGGTTGATTATATATTCTTATCTGTTGTGCTAATGAAAGATCTTTTTGTATCTTACTGCACTAATTTTATGTTAAAATAAATACAAATACAAAATACAAATACCTCCCATACAAAGTGACTTAATTTTTATTTACCGTAAAATGTCTTTAAAATCCACAAAAATTAAAGAAATGCCTCGAATGTAAGCTTTGCTCTTCAGTCTTAATCCTGGCTATAAAATTTGAAAAAATCGGATGGAAACCACGACTACCTCCCATACAAAGTGGCTTTATTGTAAAAGTAAAATCTCTTAAAAATCTGCTCAAATTAAAGAAATGTCTTGAAATTTTGCATATAGGCTTTGATGTATAATATAGACCATCACTATGATATTTGGGAAAGTCAAATGAAAACCACGCCTACCTCCCATACAAATTGGCATTATTTTAAACTTAAAATGTTTTCAAAATCTGCAAAAATTAAAGAAATGTTTTAAAATTTTGCACATAAGCTATGATATTTAATATAAGCCATCTTTATGATATATGGCAAAATCGGATTAAAACCACGCCCACTTCCCATACAAAGTGGCTTTATTTTAAACGTAAAATCTCTTAAAAATCCACAAAAATTAATGAAATGTCTTGAAATTTTGCACATTGGCTTTGATATATAATAAGAGCTATCCATATAATATATGGCAAAATCGGATCAAAACCACGCCTACTTCCCATACAAAGTGACGTCAACAAAATAGGAAAACTACTTTAATATATAAAACTGAATATCATCGTGTAAGTCGTGGCTAAAGACTAATATGGCCGCGGGGGGGTATTTTAGCTTCGGTACCCTGCCGAAGCTCCATCTTTACTAGTTATTTAAAGGTATAATGCTGAAATATGGGTATATTTTATAATTTTATATTTTCTTATAAGAAAAATTTAATGCGAAATAGTTTGGATTTTTCGAATTTGTAGGCGCTCTCTCAATATAGAAATCTCCAGAGATTAAGCTCTCCAGAGTTTCATCACTCATTTCATTGTGCCAAACAGGTAAAAACATAACGTTTTCCTCTAGTTCCAACATGATCTTCCATCCAAATTTAGTGTTTTTCCTTTCCGCTTTCAGTATAATTAATTTTGTGTTGAGTGGAATATTACTCATTGGAAGGATACTCTTCAAAAAAGTTTTTAACTTCCTTTTGTTTGTAAGCTCATTTAAAGCTTTCTTTCATTGTATTTTTTCTGCTCTCCATTTCCAAAGATTAATTTATTATTACTTAGTTATAAAAACCGATCACAATTATGAAAGAAACTGTAAAACGCTTTAACTTTTATACAAAATTTTTAATATAATCACAGTAAATATTACGACTGTGAGAAAACATTTAAAATTATATCTGGACATTATCGCGTTTTTGGTTTTGATAAAGAATAATTTTAAAAAATAGATTAGTTTAAAGTATACCTCTTACCATCAACAATCAAATATGGTTTCATCGTGCGAACTAGAAAAGTTCTTAATAAAATATGAAAAATTAATCGACCCCGATCATGGTAAAGCTTTTCAGGACATGATTACAGAACTGAGATCATCTCTCAGTTTTACATATTCAATATATGGTTTACATAGGGAAGACTGTTGTTATGCTGAAAATTCAGATAAGGAAATGTATGACATTCCCAATAGGCAATGAAGCTAGGCCTGTTCTAACGAAGGCGTGCATTTACTGCTGCTTTTGGCGGTAAGACACATGACTTCCTCGCTGCTTTTGCGATCGCTTCTATAAGGCCTAATTTTTCGCTAACCAGGGCAGTACAACAATTATATTTTTCTTAGAAAAACTGGTTCTGCTTATATTTCAGGGTTACTTTTTCGTTAAAAGTTAAAATATATATTAGTTCAAAAATACTGAATAATAATCAACGTCATGACTTAGAAATATTCTTATATGATAAAAATATGTAAAATAAAATAAAATCACAGAATAAATAGGTAAAGGTAAGAAGAAATAAAAAAAAATATTTTTTAATTGTTTTGGTTAACCTCTTCTCTAAGCCATTCTAAAGGAGTGCTTATAGCAGGCCTCTTTAAAGCCGGGGGAGCGGAAGGCCTGAAAAATTTTTTCGTTTCATATAAAAAAGAAAGTATACTTGGATATGAGTGCGGAAGCACTTCGAAATCCATACGATGGCCTGCTAGTAGCGCTTCCAACTACTGCCATTGCCGACTGGGTTTGTAATTGCGCAACTTTCTGGTCACGATACCAAACTACAAGAAAAGTCTATAATTTATATGCAGCTATCTTCAAAGAACCACGGTGGACTTTCTATTAGTGATAAGACATTAAGCTTGTATTGTAACATATATTCTAAATGTTTATTAAAAATTATTTAAAAAATATTTTACAACTGTTTTTCATATTTTATTTTAATGGTTATATTATCAAAAAACTGAAGAAGACAATTCATTATTTTCCCAAGCATTGATAAAACAAAACTTTTTATATTTTATGCAACTGCTTATCAAAAACCGCAGAAAACATTTTGTTATTTTCGCAAGCATTGATAAAACAAAACTTTTTCTATTTTATGCAACTGCTTATCAAAAAACCGCAGAAGACAATTTGTTATTGAAATTTAAAAAGCATTGATAACATTTTATATTTTATACAACTGCTTATCAAAAACCACAAAACGGACGGATGGATGGACGGAGGGATGGGGGGAAGGGGGCTGGGCACGGGGGATTGAGCACGGGGGACGGGGCGCGGACATATCATTTGCCATATGCCCCAGAGGGACGTACGGACTCTGGACGGGGGGCCGAGGGACAGGGGACGGACGGACATAAGTCAAAACCACAAAAAACCACAAAAACCACAAAAAATCACGCTTCTAAGTCGAGCGGCTCCGTTTGCTCCAGCGGCTCCATTGACCCAGAGCCCCTATATTGTGCCTACTAAAATCGATTGGTAATATGCTCAAGCCCGTGTCAAGTGCGAAAAAAGTGGAATTTTCGTATGAAAATCAGAATTCCAATCTCCGAAACTGACCCCAAAACGAAAGTTATCATCCTGGATTTGTGGCATGTGATGCTAAAAGAATGATTTTGTGTCTTCTTCCCCAAATTGCTATCAATCGCCCTTCTTATCGTAAAACCCCTTTTTTCGCAATTCGGCTAAGATTCCGGTACCAAGGACGATAGACCGGAGCTTTTGAATACCTCCAGTTGATTTTCTGCATAATTGTTGAATTTTAAGCAAAAATTGAGGATGAGAACTTTTCATATTCCATCCTTTTTTTTTTTTTGTTTTTACTAAAAAAAACAAATTTTTCTGAACCGAGTACTTCACTTCTAGGTCTTTTTTCGTTATTGATAGTTATTTGTTGAATAGGGAAGAAAATAATCGTTGTGAAATCACCTATTACATATCAAAATTTCAGGATCAGAACTTATCATCTTCTATCCTCTTAGTCGATTTTATTGTAAAAATTTGGAAAGAGTTATAACTTTTGGCCATTGTACGGTATGAAGGATATTTGATTGAAGATCTTGGCGAAGAATGACAAAATTGATTTCTTACTGGAAATATCCTCATATACGTAGAAATCAACTATGCACTTTCAAAGCACAGTTAGCAGTTTTATCTTATATTTATCTTATATTATCTTATATTATGCTGCGTGTTAAGTTGTTTACCATGGAACTTACAAATGTAATTTATATATATTCATTCATATATTTCAAGGATTATTTTAAATATCTATTAAAAGTACATTATTTTGTTGTTTTTGCCATTTTTAACATTTGCAGCGAATTGAAACTGTTTGGATTGTACTTTACGGCGAATTCAAAAGTTGGGCTGAGTTAAAAATTTGGAATGAAGATTTTGGGCTAACTTCAAACCGGTCTAAAACGTCTTCTAATCTTGTTAAAGGGAATTTTTAGTTAACTATTTTATTGTTCAATTTTCTAAAATCTACCACTAAACGCCATTTTTTTGTTTTCATCTTCACTTTTCTTGGGTACCAAGAGTAATGGGGCGTTGTATGGACAAATAATATGTTCAATAATGTCGTTTTTCATTAAGTCAGTTACTTGATTTTGTATTTCGTCATATTGCGTATGAGGTAGTCTGTCATTTTTTATATATTCAGGTGATGGTTCTAATAAATTTATTGCTTGTGTGTAGAAATTATTAGTCGGAAGCTGCTCTCCTTTGAGGTGAAAAATTGTCTGATATTCTTTGAAAATTGATTGATTGATAGATTGTTCATTTAATTTACCTAATTTCTCTAGCAGATGCACATTTTTAAAATAATTTATACTAAGCTCCTGTAATTGCATTTAAAGATATATTTCTTCATTGATGAAAAACTGTGGACACTAAACATTTAAGCTGTTTTACCATTTTTAAACTTGAATGAATTAGTTGAAAATATAGAAAACAAGAACGAAAATGGCACAGTCTAAATTTTTACTCTCAGAGATGTGCCCTTTTCGAATATCATTTAGGAACTTAACTCATATTTTAATAAAATTATTCAAATTTATTAAAGACTAGTAACGTGGACAATAGTTATGCGTTAGGTACATAAAATTTTATAAAAAAAAATCAAAAGTCTTCTGGTATCTCATCATCACTTGTAGTAGGCCACTGCAATATTTTAATAGGTATGAAATTCCTTAAATTCTGGTGGAATATATTTTTCCAGCTTGGCGATATCTAATATTTTAAGGTGGCTTATTGGTATTTGGTTAGAATAAGCCAAATCATCTAAATTGGGCAGCAAAGCTCAAACTGCACTTATTGTTGCAAGGTTAAATTCCTCTTCTGTAGTGTTATCATCTATGTGATCCCTTGTTACCACATCTCCCGGCGCTTTACGGGATCAAATTTAAATTCAATAAAATAGCACACTTTAAAAGTAACTTTTTGTGTTTTTGGTTACTTTCTTTCTTTCCGTAACTGCTTTTTGCAAGTACTTCGATTTAAAGTTAAGTTTCTTAAAAAAAAGTTCATATCACGCATATACCTTTATAACTTTATAAATTTTTTCGTGCTACTTGATCTTTCAATTAGATCGATATATTGTTGGTGGGTAAATATCCTCTCTTCGTTTTATTTTTCTCTTTACCACACCAAAATTGCGGTCACAGTCATTGTACGAATGTCCGCGCTGAGGAAAGTAGAGGTGTATCTTTATATATCTTTGTGACGGTATTGATAATAAAAGTTTTATGATTACGTTATTTTTTATCTGGTCTGGACATTCATCGCAAAACAAATGCAACTCGGTTATAGCTGCGCTAATAAAATTTGATATATAATCATTTAAAAATGGTGCAACTTCGATTGGTTCTACGACGAGGTCGTGCCTTTATAACTTTATAATTTGTGTGCGCATATCCCATAATTTTAGCTCTTTTAATTTCAGCGCGTTTGTATTTATTCGTATTTCTAATTTCGCGTTTTTTCTTTTTTGGAATCACAACCATTTCCGACTCTGACTCTGAAGATGTCGACATACCGAACTTTCTTGAGAAAACAATGAAAATTTTTATTTTCAGCGCTCCAAATGCTATAAAAATCATCTTCAACTTTACAAAGCAATAAAATAAAAAAACAAGTGCGAAAAAGGCAACTGATGATATTTGTATCCCTCTATTACTCAGAACTATGAATGGCCATACTATGAGTGCATTTCAGTGAAAAAACATTATTCTCAAAATTTCGAAATGTGCCCTTTTTGAGATGTGCCCTTTTCGAAATTTACGATTCATTGTTCTTAACAAATTTGTTCTATTAAATTCTGGAAGTTTGTTGGCTATTTCAAATATCTGTCTCTTAAATTTAAATTAGCTGTCATGTGTCTTGAAATAGTTATACCCATTCTTGTAACGAATTTTATTACCCTAGTATCCATTTTATTCGAGATATTGTGTTTTTCTAATATTGCCACGCCCCTTTGTGGAATGAGCGCCCACTTTTTTTACTTTTATTTGTAATAATTGTGACTATCTCGTACTTCATTTCAGTACCCCAGCGTCAATATTGACTGAGATAGTGTTTTTCTAGTATTGCCATGCCCATTTGTTGAATAACGCCTACTTTATTGACCGTAATTTTTAATAATTCTGTCTACCGCTGTACTGCAATAAATTTTAGTGTCAATATTATTCAAGATAGACTGTTTTTCTATTATTGCCACTCCCAATTGTCGAATACCGCCTACTTTCTTGACCGTAATTTGTAATAATAATGCCTACTAATCTCTTTACCAAAAATTATGGCAATCAGGCATATGGCTTAGGAGTTATCCATGTACATATATTTAAAAAAAAAAAATTTAAAAAAAACAGAAAAGCCGACGAACTTGAGAACCTGCTCCTTTTTGAAGTCGGTTAAAAAGCACTCTGGACGCAAAAGACTGCTTGATGTGAGAGAAAAATTGTGCGCGAAGCCAGTAACTCATCGGTGTCCCTTGCACGATTGCGATCCTTACCAGGTGCAAATGTTTTACGTTGTACTATCTGGAGCACTCCTAAGCGTAGCCAGACACATATTCTGTTCCAAAAAATTATCAAAAAATGAAGCAAGTGCCCAAGTTACCTACACGCCACAAGGACGCCATATAAACTGACACACGGTAAGCTTCGACCTGAGCAATTTGATGTCAAAATTTCTAGAGTGGCAATTTCTTTAAGGTTATATTGGTTTTCATGACTTTTGGAGTGAAAACAGAAAAGAACCACTTCATTTCAAAAAGAGAAACTTTAGTGATGGCAGCTTTATGGTATAGGGTGCATTCTCTGCACATGGCTGCCTTGTTATAAACTGTTACATCGCGGATGAAAAGTTGCGACTATGTGCATGTCTTGGAAAGAAGCTTGGTCCCATTTTTAGAAGAAATAGTGGACTTTTCAGCAAGACAATGCACGCATAAATATCAGACAATAATCTAAAGAGTGGTTCTCATCCAAGTCTATCAAAGTTATGACTTGAACCCGATTGAGAATCTTCGGGGTATACTTACCCAACGGGCTTACAAAGATAACCGCCAATTCAACGCCAGTAATGTATTCATTACTACGCTGAAAGAAGAATGAGGCAAAACTGATGCCATATTGATAAATAATCTCATAAGAAGTATGAATACGGTCTGTATTGAAAAAGTATACAGCACAGGAGGGAACATAATTTTTGTTAGTTGCGTTTGTTAAATTCTTATTATTACTACTCTATTATTATTGATAACTGAAAAAAAAATCTGAATTGACCTTATAAATATGAAGACATTTTAGTTAAATTAGAAAATAAAAATACCGTTAGTTTATAAAAACTCATATGGAGTTATTTTGTTTGTCTCATTTCCTTAATTTTTCCAGAACAATGTCTTACCCTATAGTCGGTCGTTTTTAAAATGCAGTAACTTTTTAAGATACCTTATAATTGTGAAACGCACCTTACTATATATAAAGAAAATATACTCTGCTCAAAATCAAATGACAATGGATTCAAAATTGTTAAAGAAATATGTTATATAATTATTACATCAGAGAGTGGGAGCAACATACAATCCTTTACATTATATTCTTTGCTGTTTAGGCCGGAACACATAGAAAGCATGCATGTATCGATGCTTTGTTATCGATAAAACATATGTTATCTGTTAAAATTGGTTTGTTTGTTGTACGAAATTGAAAAGGGCGGTGAAAACAAATTTAAGAAATGGACTGTGACGACATCTTTTGGATAATGGTTATTTTAATAATGCTGTCTGAAGCAAATGAGCTATTAAATGCTCCGCATTATCTGTCAATGCCCAAACAAATTGGTTTGTTTGTTGTACGAAATTGAAAAGAGCGGTGAAAACAAATTTAAGAAATGGACTGTGACGACATCTTTTGGATAATGGTTATTTTAATAATGCTGTCTGAAGCAAATGAGCTATTAAATGCTCCGCATTATCTGTCAATGCCCTTATGCTTAAAAAAAGTTGAAAGTTTGCCAACTTCAAGCATGCATATTGATGCTTCAGGCGCACATGCTTTGTATGAGCGTCACCCCATTCAGCGTTTTCAACTTAAACTTGAAATGCTTTAACGCGTGCATGCCTTCTATGTGTTTTCTTTTTAAAATTCTTGTTTTTTTTTTAAATGCATTTTTGTAGCTCGCAAAAAATTGCCAAAACCGATTAAGCACAAGAGGCTCGTAATAAAGACTATTTCGTTTTCGTGACGTTTTCGTTTGACAAACACACGTAAAAGCTCAAGATTTAATACAAATACGGATTTATTGAATATGCTTCTCATCAGTTCTGACTCTTTGGTTGATTCCTACCAAGAAAAGCCTCCAACTAATGTTAGAAAATTGCTTCTGGACGTATTAATTTTTCTTATTCCTGCTATTGAATTAGAAATCACGACAATCATGCGGCAATCTCGTGTTCCTCTTATACGTATTAAGGTCCTAAGTCGGTTCATAAAAAAAATGTTTCGATTTTTTTTTTATTTTAAGCGTTTATATAACATCTTAAGAACGTAGAAAAATATTGTATAAAGATATCTTAAATAATAAGACAGTTATAGCGCCTTATAGTTGAGAAACCAGATCTGCCGTTTAAGCATTATTTTAGGATTATATCGGGCGTTCCTTCTTTACTATTATATTATTATTTCAGCTGCTCAAACTGATTTTTTTGAGTAGGGATACAATCAAGAATATGCACTACTAGCAGGCCACAATATGTACTACTAGCAAATTAAGTCTGTGTTAATTTTGTTGTTGTAGGTTATCCCATTCCTGAGATATACCGCAAAATGCGTTAAACTATATGGCAGCTGCCACGCCCACTTGGCCAAAATTTCTTTAATACTTTTTTTTGTCTTATCGATATCTTAAATATCGAAAACTACCAAAAAAATTAAAAAGTAATATTTCCCGTGTAACTTGTACCATTCGCATCACAGTGCTAGGGGATTCAGGGGGATAATTTTGGGGGTTAAGGCCCCCCTTTCCCCGAAATTCTCGAAGAACCTGTATTTAAATGTGATGTTCTAGTGTTTATTATGTGGTCTAAGGGTACTAAAAGAAAAACGTCGAGTTTTTAATAATTTATTTTAAATATTCACACCTGAGTTCTGTTCCTGTTTTTTTATTTTCTTTGCGATATCGCGCCCTTAGCTGTAAACAGTCATGCATCGGTGATTCCATGTCAAATCGGACGTTTTTGTCCAAAAAGTGATTTTGACGATACAGATTTTTTTCAAATTTTGCATGGCAATAGTACTTAAAAAATAGAAGTATTATCATATTTATTTAAATTTTTTTTTAATTTTACACAGTGGACAATAACAAAATAAATCAAAATTTGTCATTCGGGCATGTAGGAAAACAACTATATCTTCAAAACTTTAAGTCCTACAAAAAAATGTTTAGGATTTTTTTAAGAGATCTTTCTGACATTTCACATTTTATAAATGTGCAGTTTCTTACCAACACATTAATGAAAAATTTTAATTTTTTTGACCACTTAAAACTTCATTCACATTTTTAAAGTTCAGCACGACTATTTTTTGTTTTTAAAACATCGTCGTGTTGAGGCATTCATTCGTAATGCATTCTCAAAATTGTGTGTCGAAGAATTAATGCTTACTAACTTAACTAAACGCTAACTTAAACGAATTTTTCAAAAACTGCCTACTCAATTTTTATATAAAAAAAACTTTCATTAACCGCCTTCAAAAAGGAGGTGATTTTCAAGTTCGTCGGTTTCTCTGTTTTTTTTTTTTTTAATATATGTACATGGATAACTCCTAAACCATATGCCTGATTGCCATAATTTTTGGTGAAGAGATAGATACCCACTATAGAAAAAAGTGGGAGATATTCCAGAAATGGGTGTGGCAATACTAGAAAAACCATGTATCTCGGATAATATTGACACCAGGGTACTACAATTTAGTGTAGGGTAGGCACAATTATTACAAATTTCCGTAAAGAAAATGGAGGTTATTCGACAAATGGGCGTGGCAATATTAGAAAAACAGTGTATCTTGAAAAATTTGGAGACAAGAGTACCGCGATTTAGTATAGGGATTGGCATGATTATTACAAATTATGGTCAAGAAAGTGTGCGTTATACGACAAATGGGAGTGGCAATATTAGACAAACACTGTATCTAGAATAATATTGACACTAGGGTACTGTAATTTAGTATAGGGGTAGACACAGCTATTAAAAATTACAGTCAAGAAAAAAAGCGATATTCAACAAATGGGCGTGGCAATATTAGAAAAAGAGTGTATCTCTAATAATATTGATACGATGGTACTGCAATTTAGTATAGAGGGGGGCATTATTATTACAAATTACGGTCAACAAAGTGGTATTCGACAATTGGGAGTGGCAATAATAGAAAAACAGTCTATCTTGAATAATATTGATACTAGGACACTGAAATTTATTGCAGTACAGCGGTAAACAGAAGTATTAAAAATTACGGTCAATAAAGTAGGCGTTTTTCGACAAATGGGCATTATTCGACAAATCAGTCAATATTGACGCTGGGGTACTAAAATGAAGTACGAGATAGGCACAATTATTAGAAATAACAGTCAAGAAAGTAGGCGCTTATTTAACAAAGGGGCGTGGCAATATAACAAAAACACTATATCTCGAATAAAATTGATACTAGGGTAATACCATTCGTTACAGGAATGGGTATAATTATTTCAAGACACGACATCTAATTTAAATTTAAGAGACAGATATTTGAAATTACCAGAAACTTTCAGAATTTAATAGAACAAAAAAGGTTATACACTTTTTTTAAATTTATCATATTCTCTAAAAAGGAAGAAATAAAAACTTTTTTTTTAAAAAAACCGCTTACAAAATCCCTACAAAGTAAAAAATAATTTAAAATAACTTATCTTTTAATTTCTTGGTCATATTTGGTAATTTATTTAAGCATATTATTACATTGGAAAACTAATTATTTTAATTTTTTTCTAATTTGTTGCATTATCATAAATATATTAATTTCTTTATGAATATAAAAGCTTTGAAGTTGGCGCTTCTGATTAAAGGTCTAATTATCTTAGCGCCGACCTTAAAAGCTTTTCTATTCATAAAGAAATTAACATTTTTTGGATAATAAACGAATTAAAAAAAAATAAAATAATTTGTTTTCTAATGTAATAATATGCTTAAATAACACTATGGAACAAATTCAGGTTAGCAAAAGTTAGGTCGATTCTGAGAGTGAGGGGTGAAAATAGAAGTTAAATTAGAAGACCTGTATCGCGGCGTTTGTTTATGTTAGTTCGAATTTTTTTTTTAATCGACTCTCGAACTTTGCAGTCAAATGAAATTTATTGAAGAAACTGAGAAGCATATTATTGATCAAACAGAAAGCAAAAAGGACTTAGTTTTGTGGAAAATATTTCCAAAAAGCATGAAAAAAAAAAATAATATTTCCAACATTTTGCTTCATAAGCACCACAGAAATTTTTTATTTTATTTATTTTTTATTATTGCACAGGTCTGTAGCAATAATTTGGCTTTTACAGATTGAAAAAATATCAATTAGTCGACGAGTTATAGCCAAAAAACCACATAAATAATATGCTGAAAATCGGCATTTGACTGGCATTTGACAGGTCTTCTAATTTAGCCTATATTTTCACCCATCACTCTCAAAATCGACCTAACTTTTGCTAACATGAATTTGTTCCACAGTGTAACAGTATAGCATTTTTCAGCTCACTGATTTGGGACTCAATTCTGAGAACTGCACATGAAAGCAGCCCCGAAAAGAAGAAGTTCTGCATCATTCGTTTTGTCAAGTTACATGCCATAATAATTTAAAATCGATTTCAAGTTAGTAAGTATCGTATAGGGGAATTTGTTACGTTTTAGGCTCTTTTGTTTGACATAACTCGAGAACCACTAGTCCGATTTAGCTGAAGCAAATTTTAAAAAATTGAGAATTGCAATTCCTTTAATCTGTATATATAACGTTTCCCTCCATAAGCAACATTTTCTCATTTATAAATAAATGGATGAAGAAAACAAATATTTTTTGCCTGAAAATTAAAATTTTTTTTTTAAATTCATAAAAAATCCAAAACGGAAAAAAGTGTCAAGTCCTATTACTTTCACGTAAAGTTACATAACCTATGAACAAAATGAGACATAGAGCATGAAAATCAATGTACGCGTTTCGATTTTATTCTCAATTAAGTAAAGGTATGAATTACAAAAATTTGCTCGAGATAGGTACAAAATTCTTTGGAAAAAACGTTATGATTCTCAGAATTAAAAAAGAAATAAGTAATAAACAAAAGATTATTTAATTTTTATGATTGCGTTAGCAAACTAATAAACGATTTTAAATGTGCATGGACGCTGAATTCCTGTTCTTGTTTTTTATAATAGGTACTCCGCTTAGTCAATTAAAGGGAAAAAAGGGACGTGCACTTATTTAATGATGTGTGCTTTTCCGTTGGATGCCTGGATGCATCCATTCATAAGTACCTGTCAGTAAAATATTGAAAAGTACGTAGTATTTATAGGTGTTCACTGATCGATTTTTGTCATTCAACAAGTGTCGACGAACGCGAAAAGTACAAGTGAATTTTTCTCCGTTTTTTAAAAGTGAATAAGAACAAAACATTTAATATATATCAATACGGAAAATAACAAGTGCCCAAAATAGGATTATTTTTGTTACGTTTGTGGTCAAATCGTCCCAAAAATAGACAAACAGGATCGAAAAAACATTGTTTACTGAGGAATTCAAAACAGCGTATTGTCATTATTTTGATGAAGCAGATATAATACCCTTATAATGTGGATACATGGAAAAGGTGCAAAGTTATCTTTTATGAAGCCAGTAATTTGGGTGGAAGACCCAACTGGACATGATGAATCCAGGTGCTACGCATGCATAAATTATCGCGCTGCTGATACCAATACATCTAAGCCTCCGAGTCTTGATACTGTGTCCCTGCAAGCCGAAACCGTTTTCACCAATCCGACCAATTTGAATGACGCTGATTGGACACCCGATATTGAAAATAATGCTAACACATATGTAATATGAATCGCAATTTTTATTTTCATGCAAAATAAAGTTTATAAAGAAAAAAAACATATTTGTGGATTTGTCATCCAGTTATTGAGCAAAAAATGAAGCAAAATGAATGGGCGGATATTTTAAGGGTGGCTATACACCTGATTCAGGTGTGCTTTATAAATTTTTCGAAACGTTCGAAACTCATAAATGTGGTTGGAATTTTTTTTATATCTGAGAATCACATTTATTAGAATTTATTACTTTGGTACCGCAATCATAAAAATCAAATAACCTTTTGTTTATTCGTTTTTTTTTTAATTTTAAAAAAAAAAATCCTTTTTTTTAAAAATATTCAGAATTTTTGACATCATTTTTGAAGAGTAAAAAACTCACAGAGCAAAATGTCAGCGCAACATCATACCGAAAACGCCAAGCTGAATTTCAGAAATTTTATTCCGTTGATGAAGCAAATACGTTCACTTACTGCCATGATATCCCAGGTTTAGTGAAAAAATTGGAGTGGTGGAAATTGGATGAATATGAACAACCTACGAAGAAAAGATGATCATCAGAAACACAAACGTCAACTTCAACGAGGATGGATATTGACAATAATTGAAAATGGTCTAAATTTTGTTATTATGCATAGATAACATATAAAAATGTCATATTTTCTGTGTAAGAATAGCTGTAATATGAATCGCAATTTTTATTTTCATGCAAAATAAAGTTTATAAAGAAAAAAAAACATATTTGTGGATTTGTCATCCAGTTATTGAGCAATAAATGAAGCAAAATGAATAGGCGGATATTTTAAGGGTGGCTATACACCTGATTCAGGTGTGCTTTATAAATTTTTCGAAACGTTCGAAACTCATAAATGTGGTTGGAATTTTTTTTATATCTGAGAATCACATTTATTAGAGTTTATTACTTTGGTACCGCAATCATAAAAATCAAATAACCTTTTGTTTATTCCTTTTTTTTTTTAATTCTGAGAATCATAAAAAAGTCATCAATGTACCTTTACTTAATTGTGAATAAAAGCGAAACGCGTTCATTGATTTTCATGATCTATGTCTCATTTTGTTCATAGGGTATGTGACTTTACGTGAAAGTAATAGGACTTGGCACTTTTTTCAGTTTTGGATTTTTTACGAATTTAAAAAAAAAAATTTAATTTTCAGGCAAAACATATATTTTTTCTTCATACATTTATTTATAACTGCAAAACTGTTGCTTATGTAGGGAAACGTTAACATAAACAGATTAAAGGAATTGTAATTCTTAATTTTTTTAAATTTGTTTCAACTAAATAGGACAATTGGTTCTCGAGTTATGTCAAGCAAAAGAGCCTAAAACGTGACAAATTCCCCTATACGATACTTACTAACTTGAAATCGATATTAAATTATTATGGCATGTAACTCGACCAAACGAATGATGCAGAACTTCTTCTTTTCGGGGCTACATTCACGTGCAGTTCTCAGGATTGAGTCCCAAAATCATGTGTTGTACTGTGTAAATTACCAATTATGACCAAGAAATTAAAAGGAAAAGTTATTATAAAATTATTTTTTACTTTGTAGTGATTTTGAAGTCGGTCTTTTTTTAAATAAAAAATGTTTGTTTTAATATTTTTTGTACTCTTATAGTATTTTATAATTATACTTCAAATTTATATAATTTTTTATTTATTTCTTTCATTCCTTGATAAAAGAAAAGTCGTAGGAGGTATACAATATGAAAACATTAAAAAATACAGTTAGAAGTACAAAAAATACTAAAAATGTCACATTTAGTTTGAAAAGTGTTTGTATGAAAAAATTGTGTATGGAGTTTTTGAAAAATTCGTTTAAAATAGTAGGCATTCATTTTTCAATGTAAACTTTTAAAAATGCATTGGAAATAAATGCCTTTGACCATGTTTTCAAAACGCCAAAAATATAGCAGTGGTGACCTTGAAAAATGTGAATTAGTTACCAAAAAATTCAAATTATTAAAGAAGATCAACTCAAGAGCCCATAAATATCTCCTAAAGATTTTTTTGTAGGACTTTTGTAGTTTGAAGATATAGTAGTTTTACTACTGTCCAAATGTATACCGTGTATGCCGGGTATACGTGTATACCGTGTACAACTTGCAAAAAAACACAGGTGCGTCGTTTGACACACGAGAGAAGCGAAGCTCTTTCACAGTTTCATAGGCTCTACGCAGATTAAAAACGTATCTGCGAAGCAAAACTAGTGAGGACCGATTGAACGGGTTGTTGTTGTTTAACATGCATCGTGATATGGAAGTAACGTTTGAAAATGTAATCGGCATTATATCTAAAAAGCCAAGAAAAATGGATATCATTTAACAATCTGAAAAACGGCTGATTTGATTTACTGATTACATATTTTATAAATATACTATGCATATCGTCGTTTGGGGTGCAATTCTGCGTATCAGCCACTTGCAATACCACGTATATTGCAAAAGGCTAAAATTTGAATTTTAACTGAATTTGATTTAATTAATATATGGCGGATTTTCCACTAAATGCTGATTTCAGAACAAAGCAAGTATATAATTTCAATAAATGTTGTTTTTCTGCACTCCTGTAGAATTTTACTAATACCGTGTATGTGTATGTGCAAGTGGCTGATACGCGGTATTGCACGCCGAACGACGATACATATATAGCGTACATTACTATTTTAAAACCCCGCCGAAATATTTTACTGGATCCGCCCCTGATTCAGGGTATGTAAAATGCGTGAAACTTGATACAACCAATAATGGACAACCATCAATGGATCTAATCTAAGCCATACACTTTTGTGTGACCAATAAAATTTTTATTTTTAGGAATAAAACAAGATTTCAGCCTTTATAAAAAAGAGAATTCTATTGTATTTCAAAATTTGATAATTTAAGTCCTGTATGGCACTTACTGTAAATATCAATAAAACCAACCAAATTGTCTGCGATTTAAACTTCATTCGATTTACAAACGATTTTTAAAATGCTTAGAGCATAATCGCATTATGAATTTTCACCTGATATAGTTTGGGCACGTGCCCACTTTTTGCATGGGGCTTGGAAAAGAAACTACTCTTGTGATTTTAATCCAAAACAACCGTGGTTCTGTGTAAGACTTGTGTAACTTGTTTTTAAAAAGAACTAATTAAAAAACTAATTTAAAATAAACTAGTATATGAACTACTTTGAATTATATTAAGGCGGCATCCACTTCAATTCTAAATAGTTTTTATTGGATTATATATGAAGTAATTGAAATACTACTTAAAAGCAAGAAGTTGATAAACTACTTTGAATTATATTAAGGCGGCAACTACTCTGATTTTGACATGTTTTAATTGCAAATTTTTATTAGATTACAAGTTTATATATATTTAACCCTGTTATTTCATGACATATTATTAACTTTAGGCTTCACTAATATTTTGTTTCAAAAAGACATATTTTTTTATTTACGACATTGAGCTGGAAGACATACGTGGTAAACTCACTTTAAAAGTGATAAGCTGCCTCAAAACCCTGTGAAACGATTAAACATTCTTTATTATTTAAGATATTCAAATTACAAACTGGTAGTGTTTAGCAAACATTGCACAATTCGGACTCTGTACGGAAATTGATGTATTGCTTAACCATTCAGCAAACACCTATCACTTCAGAAGTAAAGACGCACGCCTTTCCCTACGTAGCGTCCAGTCTGCTCCATCACGTTATTGCGATTGACACTTAAAAGTAGCACTAAGCAAAATATCCGTGTGTCCACCGACCATGATTGATGGTTGCAAAGCGTGGAAAATCCCGCTGACACTCTTGTTTAGCTCATATTTTGAAATGAAGCATCAAAAAGCTGGGTCGTGTTAAAAAACGCGCAGTATATACACAATTCCGATCAATTGGATCGGCACCTTCGTTCATGTATCCAGGCGGTGGCGTGCCCGTTTTTGGAAACTGCTTCCGTGGTACGCATGCTCACATATAAGCGCCGAGTTCATCCAGCTTCTGGAACTATCACCTGTTGGAAGCAAAAATAGTCCAATGAAGAAAGGAATAATGAAATTATATCTACCATCGCAGTGTACTTCGGTTGCACTCCTTGAATGTAATTACTAGTTCTTTTTTGAATTAAATAAATAAAACTTGGCATGAATCACTTTTGAATTATTTTAAAATCAATTAAAACACCACAAAGAGCGACCTTTCACAATTTTCCATTAAAAAACTGTCTTCACTTTTAACTTTGTTTACATTTTGCTTTCAGATTTTATATTTCAGAATTTATTTGTGTCGACCAGGCATGATTTTTTTTGGCATAATTTATGTATTTATGTATTTTTCAAAACAGTCAAATAAATTATCTCTTTGATGTATTTAGAAATTTAAAATTTATATGCTCTTAAATTCATCTTCAGTAAGTGGAATATTATAATATATTATATTATAATAGTTTTCATTTGGTTATTTTAAAGTAATTAAAAAAATAATTTAAATATAACTAGTTTAACATGTAGTCGAAAATATGCAGACGAAAGTCAATTGACTTATTTAGCGGACATCACCATACAAAATATGTTAGTTCGTTCTATGGAAAAAAGTCAGAATTTCAACTAGTTGTGGTTGACAAAAAACTACTTTTTCAACTACTTTTAAATTAGTTGATTTTCCTACAGGGTATTAACTGCTGCACAGGTTCGCCACGCGCACACACACAGACACATCCTTTATACGTAGGTCACAGTTGTGACCCTGTAGGATTTACCAGAAAACTATAATTATTTGGAGATTTACCGAATATCAGTTCGAATGGGCAGTAATCATGCGTGATGGTGTAGTATTGTAGCAATACATATAATACTTTAGCCATTCGTCCCAATCTGATTTGTCTACTGAAATGTATGATCGTTCCCAGGGATTGATGGTGTTAAGCCGTCGAAGTAACATTTTCTACTTTTAGAAGTTTGCAAATCTCGTCAAATAGCTGATTTTTATACTCGGTGCCCAAGCCCGTGATTATTTTTCTCACAGGACCGTACACTAGTATGAAATTGTCAAAAATTGCTTTTGCGACGGTTTTCGCATTTTTATCCGTAATTGGCACAGAAACTAAATATTTTGTTAAATCACAAATTATTGTGACGGCATAAACATTTCCATTTTCCGATCATGGCAATGGTCCAACTGTATCTATCAGTACTACATCAAATGCAGTTGCTGGGGTATCGGTATTACCATTGGCTCTTTAATGTTTTTGTGCGATTTATTTCTTTGGCATTTGCAACATTTCTTAACATGTTTAGTATCATCTTGCGCCATATTTTTCCAGGAATACACTTATCTAATTTTTTTTAATGTACGTGTGATCCCACTGTGGCCACCAGTGGTTGGATCATCATGGTACTTTTGTAATATTTTTTGTATGTCAGCTTTGGTTGTTATTTTAATTAATTGAGGCGTCAGTGCAATTTCTAATTTTTTCAGAAGTTAATTTCCTTTTATTTTGTATTCTGCAGCCCGGGTTTTTTCAAAAATATCGTCACTTATTGACTGCTGCAGCTTTTTTAATCCGATATCACTTGCTAATTTTTCAAACAGTGGAAATAATTGATCTATGTCGATTTTTTCATTAGTGATAAGATTGTTTATGTTCTTGGTGATCACCTTTTTATTTCCTTTTATTTTGACACAGTCGCCTTTAATTGTTAGCTTTGCGCTGTTTTTACTGTTTTTGCTACTGAACGCTTCATATACTTTAATTTTTGCTGACAAGTTTTTATTAATTAATTCTTGTTGTTTCTGCGGTTGCCTTGACTGTTGCCTAGTTATTACTTTTAGTATTCGACTGGCAGTATGTCTTATGTTTTTTATGTCTTTAAACTCAATTCGCGAAAATGCGTCTGCGACATAGTTTTCTTTACCTCTCAGGTACTGCACAGTAAAATCATATTCCTCGAGTTCTGATCTCATTCTCGTTAATTTTGAGGATGTATTCTTCATAGCAAACAGGTACGACAAAAGCCTATGGTCACTTTTGACTAAGAATTTAGTACCATAAATATATGGCCTATAGTAGACAATGGCCCAATGAATAGCCGCTAATTCTTGTTCTATAGTAGATTTATTTGTTCCGCCTTTTGTGAAAGATCTTGAGGCGTATGCAATTGGCAGCTGATATCCATTGTATTCTTGACTAAGCACTGCACCACATGCGTACTTACTTGCATCTGTGGTTATACAGAATTGCTTGTCCAAAACCGGATACATTAATATATTGGGGCTAAAAAGTGATTGTTTTAAAATTGAAAAGCATTTTCGCATTCTGTGGTCCATTCGAAGGGCACATTTTTTTACAGAGTCTAGTTAAAAGCCTGGAATGTTCAGCGAAGTTTGGAACAAATCGTCTATAATAATTGCAAAAGGTTTGTTGCTACCTTTTGGTTTCATCGGCATTTTTGGGTGTTGGGTAATCTAAAATTATTTGAAATTTACTTTTATCAGGAAAAATGCCTTTGTCGGTACACTTATGACCCAAATAGGTAACCTCTGTTCTGAAGAATGAGCATTTTTCAGGATGGAGTTTTAGGTTGTATTTTCGGCACGTTGCGAATACATCTGTCAGGTTTTTTAACATATGTGATTCTGAACGGCCCAACACAACCAAATCGTCCATGTATAGAAATACCTGACTTGGCGCTAAGCCAGAGAATGCTATTGTCACCATTCTTTGAAACGAGTTCGGCGCCATTTTGAGGCCATAAGGGGGACGTTTGAATCTAAATGAACCTTTATCTGTTGAGCATGATGTTATATCCCTTGATTTTTCATCTAATTCAATTTGATGAAAACCAGGCGTTAAGTCGAGGCAAGAAAAATATTTTGCCTTGCCCAATTGATCCAGAATGCCATCAATTCTGGGTAACGGAAATTTGTCTGCGATTAGCTTTTTATTGATACCCCTGTAATCTACCACTAATCTCCATCTTTTCTGAGTATTACCCGTTAGCGATTTTTTTGGAACTAATAGTGTTTAGGAAATTATTTTATGTCATTTGCGTCCTGTGGCAACGCTTAACATATTTTTGACATTTCACTTTGTTTTCTTTTAAAATCATATTTTCTTGATCTCTTGTGAATTCTTTTTTCTCTGGATACACATCTTTTTACTTTCTCTTTGAATAACGTTGGCTGCTTCACAGCAATTTTGTAAAATAAATAATTCCTATTCAATTAAATATATTTAGAATTAAAACTTAACTTGCAATTGTTTTTATTAAAAGAAGTTTTCACAAACATTTTTGGTGCCTCCTGTGAGGACTTACGACCGCTGGATAGTTTGCACAAATTCATCGTTGGAGTTCTGCCGACGCAAGCAGCGACAGTTCGCGGAGCTCGCCTTGAAATTCGCGGAGACTGATTACAGCAGAAATCAGAGCATTTTTGGTGCAAATTATTGCATCTTAGTGGCGCTTTAGATAAGTTGGGCAGCACGATATTAGCTAGAGGTGTAGCAGCCCAATAACAGTCAAGTCAGAGCTCCATCAACTGCAGCACGTGTGACACGTGTTTTGGAGGTTATAATTCTCGGAGTTGAGGACGTGCTGCAACACATCGGTTGGAAGTCAGTATGGCAGAATTAAAGTTGCGCACATCTGCCATAACAACGATTAAACGCATTTATGAACGCGTGCGTGCCGCTGAGCCGGGGAAATATGACATTTTTGTTTTGGAACAAGAGTTGAAATCTCTTACGTCACATTTTGACCGCTTTGCTTCAAATCATCATAGCCTCGTAGGCGAAGCAAAGATCGAGGAAACAGAAGCACATGATTAGCTATGGGATGAGGTGGAAGCTTTGTATAACAAAGCATGCGTAACGCTGCAGAGGCTTATAGCAACAGCCAAGCCCAAACCGGTGTCATCCTCGCTCACAACAACAGCGGTCGAACGCAGCTTTGATTTAAAATTGGACCCTTTAGCCATCCCAAACTTCGATGGCACACTCCATACATGGCTTGCCTTTAAAGAGGCTTTTGAGACGCTGGTGGACAAAACAAACTTTCCAGATGCATACAAGCTAGGTAAGCTGCGTCAGGCAGTACACGCAAACCCTGTTCCTCTCATTGGTGGAGTGTATTCTGGAGGTTATGCTGAGGTCTGGAAAGCACTCAAAGATCGTTATGACAATGAGAGGCAGCTGGCAGAGATACATGTCTCTAGATTCTTAAATCTTCGGCCAGCATTGGAAGAGACATCTAAATCATTGCTCGGTATAGTCGACACGGTGCAAGAGTCTTTGCGTGCGCTGCTCGTCATGGGCTTACCAGTTGACAAATGGGATGCACTGGCGGTGCCAATCGTGGCATCAAAGCTCCCTACCGCCACTCAACGTGAGTGGTCCCTGAGTAGCTCACCTACGGAAATTCCGAAGTTGTTGGATTTGCTAAAGTTTTTGGAAAAACGTGCCCATAGTCTCAATGCAGAAATTATATCGTGGCCAGGTACTTCAGAAGCATTAACCTCAAGTTTGAATACGCGCGCTACGCCCCGGCTACCACATCGCACTTTGAAATCTAATGTGGCTTCCATAGATGACAGCAGGTGCACTCACTGCCAGGGATTGCATCGCATCAGCAAGTGTCCATCGTTACTACCTCTGAGTGCAGAGCAACGATTTAATGCATTGAAGAACTCAAAGCTCTGCTATAATTGTTTGAAAAATGGCCACTCATCAAAGCAATGCTCTTCAAGTGGTTGTCGACATTGTGGCCGCAAGCATCACTCTCTGTTTTGCCGCAATGTACAGGCAAATGTTTCAAGGCCAGCCATCACTCAGCTTGTGAATTCGACACCTGAGTCACAGCTGAGCAACACAAAACCTTTGTGACTAGAGCAGCCCCTAGTCTCCTGCCTCGCTAAGGGACAGCACACCGTCCTCTTGGCCACGGCGCGCGTCTATGCATCTGGTGACGCACCGCTACATCAGCGTTTGGCTCGAGTTCTCTGCGATCCTGGATCGCAGGTAAGTTTTATAACAGATCGTTTTGCTAATGTCTTACATCTACGCAGGAGAAAGTTTGAAGTTCATGTGGAGGGAATCGGAGCTCTAGTCCATACCCATACCAAAGGCAGCGTCATGCTCAATATCAAATCGATTCACACTGGTTTTTCTATGGTATTCAATGCCCTCGTTATTCCGTCAATTACAACGACCATACCAACGGTGCAGATTGACATATCGCAGTGGCAACACTTGGTTCACCTTCAATTGGCTGACTCGCAGTTCGGTACCCCTGGGAGCGTCGACTTGCTCATTGGTGCGGACGTGTGGAGTCTTATTGTCGAAGGTGAAATTATTAGAGGAAATACGCATGAGCCGCTTGCACAGCGCACACAATTGGGCTGGGTTGTTTTTGGACCAGCAGCAACAGCAAAGACTCCAACGCTACCTCCAATCACGTTCAGCACACAGCTAGGTGAAGAAGATGCGCGCTTGGATGAACTTCTGCGCAATTTTTGGAAGCTTGAAGAGGTACCGTGCTACGATCTGGATGGAAATGATGCGACTGCTCGCATATTCTCAGAAACTCATTATCGCACAGCGGAGGGTCGTTATGTCGTACACATACCTTTCCGAAGTGATGCATTGGAACTAGGTGATTCCTACATGAACGCTGCACGACAGTTTCGATTTCTTGAACGGCGGCTAGAAGCAAACCCTGACTTACGAGATAAATATGTGGCTTTTATGCGTGAGTTTGCGGATCTTGGTCATATGGAGCGCGTTGATCAACCGCGCGATCACTCAAAATGTTATTATATCCCGCATCACCCAGTCACGAGCAAATTCCGTGTGGTATTCAACGCTTCTGCAGGAACGTCTACTGGAGTCTCACTGAACGATATTCAGTTGGTTGGACCAACGATCCAGGACTCCCTGACCAACATAATTTTTCGTTTTCGGCGCTACCGTATTGCTCTCACGGCAGATATAGAGAAGATGTTCAGGCAGGTGTTGATTGTGCCTGCACATAGAGATTTTCAACGCATAATTTGGCGCGAATCACCAGCTGATCCTCTGGAAATCTATCGGCTGACGACAGTGACATACGGAATGGCCTGTAGCCCGTACAATGCCGTGCGCGCGCTTGTTCAATGTGCGCATGATAATTTTATGCTGGTGGCAGATGGCAGACAGGCGCAGGCAGCGCGAGAAGCAATTTTGAAGTCATTTTATGTGGACGATTTTCTAACAAGCTGCGATTCGGCGTTCGAAGCTCTTTTGCTGGCGTCCAATGTTGATGCTATCCTATCAGCTGGACACTTCAAGCTGCGCAAATGGAATTCCAATAATGTTGAGGTAGTATCAAAATTAACTAATGGTACTCTTTCTTTGGCAGGACCGACCCAGAGTCTACCCATGGCGTCTGTCCTCGGCTTGCGGTGGGATCCAATCGATGATGCGCTATATTTCAAATTGGAGCTCAGTCAGCAGCCGAATTCACCCACAAAGCGGCGTGTCATCAGCGAAGTGGCGCAACTCTTCGATCCTACTGGCCTAGTGGCGCCAGTAGTGATTTCTGGGAAAATATTCATACAAACCCTTTGGTCAGCTGGGTTAACCTGGGATGCCCCATTGCCCAGCCAGTTACATGAAGCTTGGCTAACATTGCGCAATGGGCTTTATGAAATTAACTCAATTCGAGTTCCAAGATGGCTAGGCATGGAAAGGTGAAGGAGCACAGAGCTCCATGGCTTTTGCGATGACAGCAAACTCGCATACGCTGCTGTTATATACGCGAAGACTACTGGTGCGCGAGGCAAACCACACGTATCATTGCTCACTGCACGCACTAAGGTGGCTCCACTCAAGGGTGCCACAATCCCTCGCCTTGAGCTGTGCGCCGCACACTTGCTAGCGGTAACACTTAACAATGTTCGACTGGCTTTGGGTTTAATAGACATCGAATATCATCTGTGGTCAGACTCAAGTATTGTACTCTGTTGGCTTAATAAGCAGCCGTCTACTCTGAAGCCATACATTTCGAATCGAGTCCGGCAAATCCAGGAGCTTACTTCACCGAATTTCTGGCATCATGTTCGATCTGCGAAGAACCCCGCTGACTGCGCCAGTCGTGGGATGAGCGCAACAGGGCTTATACAGCATCGCTTGTGGTGGTCAGGGCCGGAATGGCTGGTAGAGGGGCCCCTACCAATACAAGAAATTAAACTCAGCAGCGATGAGCTCGATACACTGAAGATAGAGCAAAAGGTGTCATTTATAGCAACTTTAGCTACCGTTGTTTCACCGCTTACGACACGCAGACCTGATGGTAAGATCATTGCACTGACTGAACGTTTTAGTTGCCTTCAGCGCCTGCTCCGTACGGTGGCATATGTACTCCGATGGACCAATAAAAGCGAGAATTGGCATACAACTGGTACTGCCCCGGAACTGAAAAACGCATTGAAGGCGCTCATCCGCATGGAACAAGGCATAATTTTTCCTGTGGAGGTTCACAACCTGCGAAATGGCACCCAGGTACCAAGAGCAAGTAAGCTACTTTCTGTTAATCCTTACTTAGACGAAGATAATATTATACGAGTTGGAGGTCGTATCAACAAAGCGGCAGTTTCGCTAGATCAGCGATGCCCAATTATTTTACCCAAAGGCGGCGCTCTGGTTGAATTAATCATACGACAAGCTCATGAAAACACACTGCATGGCGGCACACAGCTCATGCTTCATACGCTACGAAACAGTTATTGGATATTGAATGGGCGGCAGTCTGTGAAAAGTTGTTTGCATAGATGTGTGATCTGCCGTCCACATCGGGGTGCTCTTCTCAGACAACAGATGTCCTCGTTACCTTCACAGCGGGTAAATGCTTCAAGACCATTTATTTCATCGGGCGTGGACTATTGCGGACCTTTTACGTTGCGTATAGGCACAAAGCGATCACGCACAACAGTGAAAACCTACTTGTCTATTTTCATTTGTATGGCAACCAAGGCCGTACATATTGAGGTGGTGGATGATCTTTCATCGCAAGCGTTCTTAGATGCTTTTACACGCTTCGTGAGCAGACGTGGTTTATGCAGAAACTTATACAGCGACAACGGCACAGCATTTGTTGGTGCTAACCGCTTGATGCAAGAGGACTTGGCATGCTGGTATGATGAAAACAACAAAAAATCATTGGCGAGCATGGGCACACATTGGGATTTCATAACGCCCAGTGCTCCTCATCAAGGCGGTTTGTGGGAGGCTGCCGTCAAATCAGCGAAACACCATTTGGTCCGGATAGTTGGTACGCAAGTGATGTGGCACAGCCAGATGCAGACTTTGGCAGCTCGAATTGAGGCGTGCCTAAATTCTCGTCCGCTCACCCCATTGTACGATGATCCTGAAGATAAATTGGCGTTGTCACCTGGTGACTTTCTAGTAGGTGCCCCACTCATAGCAGTGCCAGAGCCGAATGTCACCGAGGTGCCGACCAACCGACTGAAGCAGTGGCAGTGGATTCGCCAGCTTCATCAGCAATTCTGGCAGAGGTGGAGCGATGAATATTTATCGACTCTACAAAAAAGGAATAAGTGGCAACGGCGAGTGGCAGACATCGTCGTTGGTGACATCGTTCTCGTCAGGCACGAGAATTTACCGCCAACCCTCTGGCGCCTAGGACGGGTAATCGCAGTGCATCCGGGCAGCGATGGATTGGTCCGGAACGCAACACTTCAGACTGTGAATGGTACTTTCTCCCGGGCAGTACAAAAGCTTTGCCGTTTGGTGGACTACGATCAATTCGAGTCAGGAGACTCGACCGGGCAGGATGTTTAGGAAATTATTTTATGTCATTTGCGTCCTGTGGCAACGCTTAACATATTTTTGACATTTCACTTTGTTTTCTTTTAAAATCATATTTTCTTGATCTCTTGTGAATTCTTTTTTCTCTGGATACACATCTTTTTACTTTCTCTTTGAATAACGTTGGCTGCTTCACAGCAATTTTGTAAAATAAATAATTCCTATTCAATTAAATATATTTAGAATTAAAACTAAACTTGCAATTGTTTTTATTAAAAGAAGTTTTCACAAACAAATAGTATTGGACTATTATACTCAGAAGCTGATGGTTCTATTATTTCGTCTTTGACTGTAGTTTTGATATATGTTGGCTCATCAGTTTTTAAGCGCAATTTTTGCTTGTACAAATTATTTGTTGTAATTTTATCTGTTTTGAGCGCGAATACATCAACAAACTCAAAGCAGAGTTTGTATAAGTCTGATTTTATAAAATCTGGAAGATTTTTAGATAATTTTTCCAATTTAATGTCATTGTTTTGACTGTTCTGGATTAATGCAATTTTATAGTCGTTTAGACTTTCAGTTTTAATATTTAAATTTTGTATTAAAGCGTATTTATTTGTTGTATTTATCACTCTAATGAACGCTGTTTTGCTAGTTGCAATTGTGTTTGCAATGTATATACCATCTTCAAGTTTTTGATTTGGTATTAACACTTCTTTTTCAATACTTTGTATGAATATTTGTCTAATTACCTCAGACCTTACTGGTATCGAGATTGCATTAACACTTGGTGAGTTTAGCATTGGCACTGCAATATCAGCAAAATAATCTGGTCTTAAGATTAATAGGTCTTGACTTTGTTAGTAGTCAAGTATACAATTGTATTTCTTGACAAAATCGAGACCGATTATTCTATCTGATGGAATTAGAAAGTTGTCCTTATTGACGTGAAATTCGTGTGGAACTAGTAGATTTTTAATTTTTAAGTCTACTACTACCTTGCCTATTTTTTTAACTAAGTGAACGGCAGTTGTTTCAAGCCCCTCTTTTATCGAGTTCACTAAATGTATTGCGTCTATGACACTTTTAAGATTTATGGTCTACCATCGAACTCTGGAATGAATGAGTCTGGCAGCTATATTTAAGAATTCAACCACCGATTGTGACATTGTGATTGTTTTTATCTTAGGGAAATTTTCGCCCTGGCTACCAAAATTTTCGTTTTATTAAAATTTTCAGTTTGCTCCCCCTCGGTATCTGAACTATTAATAATGGTGTAATCTGACGTCAACTCTATATCTAGTGATATCGGAACACTAAGTTCAATTTTTTTAGTGTACAAATTCTCAACAAATTGTCCCTAAATTTCCAGAAAATATTATTTGCCTCGGTTTTGTGGTCATTTGTAAGTTTTGTGTAGTTAACGTTTAAAAGGTTTCGAATGCCATTAAAATTTGTAGCTAATACTTTTATGTGTTTGTCCAGTGTGTCTTTAGATATATGTCTGTTTATTTTCAGACATTTAAGAGATTTTTCGAATTCAATTTTGTACTTATTTATTTTGTCTAAAATTTCATCCCAATTCATTGCTCATATTTAACTGAGAGAAATCTTATCTGCTAAATTTTTATTTTATATATTGCATAAAGAAATTATTTAGGTACTTATTATATTTTTTTTTTTTTTTTTTGATTAAAAACAAACCGACCAAACAAACAAACCAATCAATGCCGTGAACTACACTCTACGCTACGTTTTGGTGACGGTGTGGTTGCTAACCGACTACACTCTACGCTACGTTTTGGTGACGGTGTGGTTGCTGAAGGCGTTGATGATTGCTGCCTAGTGTATCGCCTTAAAGATGACAGCTTCTGGAGTGGATGGCGTTGTATAAGCTATCTTGTTAGTAGTGGTCCTGAAATTTTAATTTTTTTCCAAATTTTGGGCCAATGAATAAGTTCTTATGGCTTGTTTTTTTTTATGTTTTGTGGTGCAAAGTATACATATACAATTTTAATAGAAAGTACGTAAATAGTACTGCTGCAACTATCCAGATTGGTATTTGCAGGTTTTCGGCACCTCTGCCCGTTACTACGTCAACTTTGTTGACAACGTTTGCGTTTGGGTTGCTAATTCCGGCCTTTGGTCCACACATGTTGACTAAAGTTGGTTAAAGGCTACTGTTTTCATTTCATTCAGTTCATGTTTATAATTATTTTTGCACTCTCAATAATGGTTAAGTTGTTCTGCTGATGCTGAATCTGATGTTGATGGTGATCTATGTTATATTTATGTTTTTCTTGGTGAAATATATTTATTTGAATACAATCTTTATTAAACTGTTCACATGTCTTGTTGCTTTTGCTGCTGTATTTCTTTTTTGTTTATTTTTGCTTTCTTTGAGATGTTGTAGTTTGTATGATTGCGAATGCAGAGTTTAACAATTTTATTAATTTTTTTTTTTATGTTTTCTTTCACAAACAACCGAAATAGACAACTGGCAGGATCGCCATGTTATAAGTAATCCAAAACAACCGAGGTTCTGTGTAAGACTGTTTTTATTGTTTCATTTTTATCAGTACCCAGTAAAAAAGTGGATCATCCTATGAGCGATCTGGGAGTGCTCTATGGCGAGCAGTGGATTGCTCCTCATTGATCCAAGCTAAGTGCATTTTGTGATCTCTTTTAACATTGCATGTCCTAGGAAGGGTAGCGCTCCCTATAACATCCTAGACGAGAGGATAAAGAGCGATCAGTGTATGATCCATTCGGACGTGAAATGGAGCACTCCTAACATTCCAGAAAAATAAAAAAAGGAGTTATTTATGTATTTTTACGTATTCATAAATTTTATGTATTTTACCTCGAAATAAATATTATTAACTTAAAAGAAAGGTTCAATAATTTTAAAAGATATAAAATAAAACCTTAATTTTAAAAAAGATGATATAAAAGTTAAAAATATTATGTTCATATGCACATGACTCACTTTGTTTTCCTATTTTTGCATCCATTGCTCGCTTAATGTTTCTACAAAACAGTGAGGGAGCACATGAAAAATGTGATCACTTTTTGCTCCTATAAAACAGCAATAGAGCGCTCCCTTGTTGGTCCTCATGAGAGTGATCGAATATTTTTTACTGGGTAGTTACTGCTGCACAGGTTCGCCACGCGCACACACACAGACACATCCCTTATACGTAGGTTACAGTGGTGAGATATGCTGAGACAGCATATTCCCACAGTGACATAGTATGCTAGACATTTGGTGTTGTGCATGCGATGTGAGCGTGATGACTTACACTGTGCAAACATATTTATAGTACCCCTGTAGGAAAATCAACTAATTTAAAAGTAGTTGAAAAAGAAGTTTTTTGTCAACCACAACTACTTGAAATTCTAACTTTTTCCCATAGAACAAATTAACATATTTTGTATGACGATCTCCGCTAAATAAGTTAATTGACTTTCGTCTGCATATATTTTTAACTACTTGTTAAATTAGTTAAATTTAAATTATTTTTTTAATTACTTTGAAATAACCAATTGAAAACTATTTAATATTCCACTTACTGAAGATGAATTTAAAAGCATTAACATTTTAAATTTCTATAAATCAAAGAGGTTATTTATTTGACTGTTTTGAAAAATACATAAATACATAAATCATGCCAAAAAATCATGCCTGGTCGGCACAAATAAATTCTGAAATATAAAATCTGAAAGCAAAATGTAAACAAAGTTAAAAGTGATCAGAGTTTTTTAATGGAAAATTGTGAAATGTCGTTTTTTGTGGTGTTTTAATTGATTTTAAAATAATTCAAAAGTGATTCATGCCAAACTTCATTGCCAGTTAATTCAAAAAAGGACTAGTAATTACATTCAAGGAGCGCAACAGAAGTACGCTGCGAGGGTAGATATAATTTCATTATTCCTTTCTTCATTGGACTATTTCTGCTTCCAACAGGTGATAGTTTCAGAAGCTGGAGGAACTCTGCGCTTATATGTGAGCATGCGTACCACGGAAGTAGTTTCCAAAAACGGGCACGCTACCGCCCGGGTACATGAGCGAAAGTGCCGATCCAATTGATCGGAATTATGTGGATACTGCGCCTGTTATTTGACACGAGCCAGCTTTTTGATGCTTCATTTCAAACTATGAGCTAAACAAGAGTGTCAGCGGGATTTTCCACGCTTTGCAACCATCAATCATGGTCGGTGGACACACGGATATTTTGCTTAGTGCTTCTTTTAAGTGTCAATCGCAATGAAGTGAAGAAACAGACTCGACGCTACGCAGGGAAAGGTGTGCGTCTTTACTACTGAAGTGATGAGGTGTTTGCTGAATGGTTAAGCAATCAATTTCCGTACAGAGTCCAAATTGTGCAATGTTTGCGAAACACTACCAGTTTCTAATTTGAATATCTTAAATAATAAAGAAATTTAATCGTTTCAAAGGGTTTTGAGGCAGTCTATCAGTTTTAAAGTGTGTTTACCAGATCTGTCTTGCAGCTCAATGTCGTAAATTAAAAATATGTCTTTTTGAAACAAAATTTTAGTGAAGCCTAAGGTTAATAATATTTAATGGAATAACATGGTTAAATATAGATAAACTTGTAATCTAATAAAAATTTGCAATTAAAACATGTCAAAATTAGAGTAGTTTCCGACTTAATATAATTCAAAGTAGTTTATCAACCACTTCTTTTTAAGTAATATTTCAATTACTTAATATATAATGCAATAAAAACTATTTTAAATTGGAGTGGATGCTGCCTTAATATTTCTCAAAGTACTTCATATACTAGTTTATTTTAAATTACTTTTTTAATTAGTTGTTTTTAAAAACAAGTTAGTTTGTTTCTATACTGACGCTACACTCTCCCCTATGCCAAACATCAAAACCATGGTGTAGATATTTACTGAAAGAAAGTATAAAATTAAATTGACACGCCCGCCTGACTAATAACGACCAATTTTCTAAACTATGGACTGCTTGTTGCATCAAGAATATAATTAAAGTATATTAAAACACGTTTTATTTTTTAATGTTTTTATTTTCCTTCAATGGAGTTCTTTTTGACCTTGCTTAAGCCACAACAAATCTAAGACTAACTAAAGTCACTGGACTTACTTAACAACTAATCGTTAATACACAAAGTGGCATGTTGGTACCGTTTTAATGTAGTAACTTGCTTGCTTGGTAACATAAATGTAATACAATAGTTGCAATAAGAGTCTTAATACATAATAGAGTAATACTGTTGCTTAGACAAAAGTTGAAAAGTTCAAAAAGAAAAAAATAAAGTTTAGCATTACACACAATGAATGTAACAACAACACCCGTTACGAGTAAGTTAGGGCTACGTTTCCAAAATATTTCCTAACTATCCCCTCTCTAAATGAAAGTCGTCCTCGACTGTCTTAATATAAACAAACTTTTATAAATGCTTCGTTAATAATTTAAAGATTGAAACCAACTTTACGTTACACAAACATAAATTACATTATTAAATTAAACTGCTAAAAAAATCAGTAAAACTTCAAACTTAATTGTATAATTAATTTATGTTGCTCTTATGTCTTATCCTATTATCGGTTGTCTTAACAGTTGCCCCCAAGTCTTCTTGCGCAGTTGCTGGTTTATATAGGCTGGTCAACTTATTTCAAATTCTGCGAGTTATCTTTTACAAATACCATTTCCCCTTATTCGAAAACAAGATGTTTCTCGTTTCTATTGTGATATTCCAATGTCCTAGTTTGCGCCTTAATAATATTGTTTGACGTTTCATTGATTAATGCTTTCGACTTACAATGCATCAAGTCTATGGGTCGATGTGCAGTGACGCTATCGATTAGATCGATTATATTTATCGCATTTTTTTTTTTTTTTTTTTTTTAGACTTAACCAGCACTCAGGGGATGCCCCCTATAAATGCGAAAGCATTGTGTTGATTCGAAAGACGGGTGATAGTTAGTTGGAGGGTGGAAAGAAACAGCTAACAAAACTGCTTGTAATGTATCTATTATTTTATATTCCAAGATTAGAATGTATCTATTATTAAGGCTATTCCAAGAACGCGATATTTCAGCCAAAGTTGAAGGGAATCTTTCAACCTGACCGTTACTGCTGCTATGAAAGGGGGGAACAGCCAGGGCTGGGTCAAAAAGTATTCATTACTTTTCAAATCCAATTCCTTGGAATTGAGAATTGGTCATCTCAATTCCTCAGGAATGTAATGGGAAAAAATGGTCAATTCCATTACGGAATTGTAGTTGGTAATTGAATTTTTCAATTTCTCAGAAATGGAATTAGAAAAAAGTGGTCAATTCCATTACGGAATTATAACTGGTAATTGAACATCTCAATGCCTCAGATATTGGTAATTGAACATCTCAATGCCTCAGGAATTAAAATTTTCAATTCCAATAGGGGAATTGTAATTGGAGGTTACTGTAAATGTAATTAAATAACAGTAATCTCAAGATTACTCCAGAACAATTGTAATTGGATTACAGAAACCTCAATTACAATTGTAATTGGATTACAGAAACCTCAATTGCAATTGTAATTGGATTTCAGTAACCTCAATTACAATTGTAATTGGGTTACAGTAACATCCAATTACAATTCCTGTAATGGAACTTTTTCCCAATTCTATTCCTGAGGAATTGAGATGACCAGTTACCAATTCCTTATTCCAAGGAATTGGAATTGAGACGGAACTAACCCCAAATGGAATCCTTATAACCCAGCTCTGGGAAAAGTATGATGTTTAACATTAAAATGAGTTTCCAACAGAGATCTTATAGTTCCAGAACAAAGAGCTCTATTATTATCAGACACGATTACCCGCTTTTGCTTAAACAGTCCTAATATTTTAATTACAGCAGGCTTAATGTCTGTTATCGAGTGAGACGAAATCGGTTCTGTCAAAGCAAATTTCGAAAGCTTATCAACACATGTTAAAAACATTCTTCCTTTTGTTGAAAAAGCATCTAAATGTAATATTTTACCTACGTTTGCAGGTATCGGGGTGTACTGAATAGGTTCCTCTACCGGCTTTCTTTTATATTTTGACTGCAAACAATCCTGACAATTTAAAATAAATGCTTTTGTTTGTTTACGCATTTCGGAAAAATACTAATTTTTCATAATTTGTTTATTTATTTCATTACAACTCCTGTTTGCTCGGATGTGCTCTTTTGCTATTATTTCCAATTGATCGTCTATATTGAACACATCTATTGCTAAAGTTCTTGTATGCTCGATTTTAACGTTCATAAAATTCTTTTTTAAATAGTTTTAAAATTTGCCTAACATTTGTAATTCACAGCAAATGCCATTTGCAACGGATGGGTTCACGCAATCTCCAAGAGTGGAAAATACAAATTGGTAGTCACTAAACCTAATATTGTGTCAAAGATTCTTTTGAAAGAATATTTTTTTAGTGTAACTATTACTAGCATCGTGAGTTATCACAAGCTAATTTCGGAAGCAATTAGTCAATTGCTTGGTTTTGATTTGGTACAGATTGAAGTACTTCAGACTGTGACTCTTCGCTATGTACAGTGGATTCTACGTCCGTTGAAACATGATTCATTATTTGCCGAGATAACACGTCTGCTACAGTATTGTCCCTGCCTGGCTTATAGTGGAACACAGGTGAATATTGCTCTATGAAGGCTTTCCAGCGCTTCAGTTTTGCATTAGAGTTTCTGTCAGATATCGCAAAAATAAAGGGTTGATGATCTGTAAAAACATGGACCTCACGGCAACTTTATAAATAATGTCGAAGCTTTTGAAATGACCACACTATTGCGAGTAACTCTCTTTCATTCGTTGCATAGAATTCCTCGGTTTGTGATAAAGTCCTTGAAATGAATGTAATCGGTTTTCCATCTTGGGAAAGCACTGCAACAATCTCCTTAGAAGATGCGTCGGCAGTCAATTGAAAGGCTTCATTTAAATCTGGTTGTAATAAAAGAACATCTTTCGAAGCTAAAATTATTTTTATCTTTTTAAATGCTAAAAGCTCCTCTTGATCAAAAGAGATTTTTATATTCTTGGATTGGCTTGCCTTTCCCATTTGGCCCATTCCCATTTGGGCCTCGCAAATATATAGTCATCGGTTTCATCAACAAAGCGTAGTTCTTAACAAAGCACCGGTAGTAACCCGACAATCCTAAGAATGCTCGTAAGGCTCGAAGTGTCTTAGGTTGATCGTAATTTATAACAGCTTCTATCTTTTCCGGTGATGTTCGAATACCCTTTGCTGAGACCAAAAATCCTAAAAACTCAACTTCAGTTGCAAAAAAAGGACGACTTTTCAGGTAAAACCCTCATGTTTGCATTCAATGGTTTTTGTAAAATCTTAATATCCTTACAATGTTCGTTTGTATTCGTCCGTATGCTAGCCACAACATTAGTATTAAGAGGCAGGGCTTCACTCGTGTCGGCAAATACACCGCTTTAGTCTTGAATTTTGAAATTGAATATTTTACTAACGTTTTTCGGAACCTCAAAACTATCGACAATAAAAGCACTTTCGCTTCTGCAATAAAGAAAAAAAAAACCTCAACTCCATGTTTATGGTGAAGAGTTACATGCTTAGTGTCTATGACAGCGTCAATTTTTCGCAATAAATCATAACCTAATATAGCATCAAATGAGCTCTTCCAAAATGAAAAATTAACATAAACCTTCTTTTTGAACATCATAATAAAAAAAAGTGACGTTTCAAGCATATATTGCTTGTTCTGAAAAATATCTTTTTTCATATCACATGGCAACCTTCCACAACTGTCGTTACGCAGAAGTTGTTGTTCTGAGTTATCTGCATTGAAAAAAATTTAAAAAATTTTAAGTGCAAAGTTATTTACTATTTGAATAAAGTTTAACGTAGAAACTCTTTCGGACAATATATTTAAAATACTGCAATTATATTTAGACTTTTGTTGTTTTTGAGAAATAATCTTCTGAATAAGTAAAGTCATTTTTGTAAAATTTAGAAATCTTTTCCATGATTCGTGGAACAAAACTAGTTGGATCGGCCACGATCCGTCACAAATTATATATGTGGTGAAAGCGTTAAATCTGTAATTTCATTTGAGAGTAAACTTATCTGCATATACTTGCAACTTAAAAAAAAAATCGATTTCAGAATCAATTAACCTAAAAAAGTTTCAATGGGTGGAGAAAAAATGGAAGTAAGAACAATGCAATTTCTAATTGGATTGCTGAAAAAGTAACTATTGGGAACAAGTCTAGTTTAATGAATCCGCTTAAATTTCAAGATAAATAGCAAGACAAGGAAAATAATAAACGAAAAAAATTAAAAATTGGAATGCACAGACAAATCAGAAATGGATTAAATGGCATGGGTCATTAGATTTTTTAAGAAGAAGCATGGTGAAGGGCTTGTGGGCCATAAATAAAAGGTAACCTTTTAATTGTTCATATTATTCTTATAAATGTATTGTTCTTATAAATGTTTAATTGATTTCAGAAGTATGCACCAAGTTCCAGTGTTTTTTTTTTACAATTTTATATATTAGAATTCTATAAAAAATTACCGTGGCATAAAAATTTTATCGTTTTGTTTAAAAAAAAACGCCATTTGCTGAAATAAAACAGATTATAGAAATATAAAAATATTTCTTTTGTTTTCATATGTATTTCACAACTTGTCAGTGGAAGATACCACGCACAATCGTCCAATTTCCAAACTTTTCTGCATTTCTCTTGGTAGTAACTACTTTGTACCAAATTTCAACAATACACCTTATATAGTTCGTAAGATATCTACATATATAAACTTTGGTTGTTCGAGAGGTGTGCAGTCCGCCAATTACACCCATTTTTTCATATATACTTGTGGGTAATAGTTGGATCATATATGTGCAGTCTTAGCGCTCTCTGTCTTTATTATTAGAGTTTATACCGCCAAATCGATTTTCTGGACCATAGTGGGATGATTTAAAAATTGTATTCCTACTTTCTGCGTTACTGTTGTTTCACCGTTAATTGTTTTTATTTTAAATGGGTTTCTAACTAATTAAATATTTCTTAACAGTGGTAGATATTTTATATAGTTTTTTGACGACCCTGTGTCTATAAGAATCTTCAATTTTGTTTTTTTATCTAACCTCTTCTCAGTGTATGAAAGAAGAGAGCTTATTCTAAACTAGTAAGCTTCGGCAGGGTACCAAAGCTAAAATACCCCCCTCGGCCAAATTGAAGTATATTCGAAGTCTTAAGCCACGACAGACACGATAAAATTCAGTTTAATATATTTACGAAAGTTCTCCTAATTTGATGACGTCACTTCGCATGGGAGGTAGGCGTGGCTTTCATCCAATTTTGCCAAATATCATAGTGATAGTCTATATTACATATCAAAGCCTATGTTCAAAATTCCAAAACATTTGTGTGAATTGAGCAGATTTTTAAAAGAGTTACTGTTAATATAAAGCTACTTTATATAGAAGGTAGGCGTGGTTTTCAGCCGATTTTCCCAAAGTTTATAGTCAGGATTAATATTGAAGATCAAAGCTTCCAGCAGAATTTGAAAGCATTGTTTGAATTTTTTGTGGATTTTTAAGAGATTTTACTGTAAAAATAAAGTCACTCTGTATGGGAGGTAGGCGTGAATTTCATCCTATTTGGCTCATTTTCGAACTTAATCATTCTTTTTTTAAAATAAGCTTATATTTTGAATTTAATCGCGATAGCTTTAAAATTACGGCTGTAATCGTGTCGAAAGACAGACGGACAGAAGAACGGGCAGACAGAACGGAAATCGACTGAGGTGGTGATGCTGATCAAAAATATATACACTTTTCTATACCTGCCACGCCCCCTTATCGGCGTTACAAATGGAATGACAAAGTTAATATACCCCTTACGCAGTAAGCGTTAGGTTACAAAAATTAACTTGATATTCATACTGATCTACGCTTTTATTTTGATCTTTATCTAAATAATCATTCAATTCTCTCTCACTATAATTACTTCTCTCGTCGATATGAATTTTATTAATTCGTTGCATTTTTGCCTGAACACCATGCACTGTTTTTTCTGAATCTCTCTCTCTCTCTTTTATTTACTGTAGTTTGATAATTTTTGAAATTCTCTTGCGGCACATTTGAATACCGTCTATAACCTGATTGATTAATGTCTCTTTTGTGAAAATTGTTTGGCTGTTCAGATCTATGACTATATTAATTATTTCTTTGAAAAGAAGATTTGACTTCGTTGTACCTGTATTGTCTTGAGGAGGGGTCTACTTCGATTGGTGTAGGATTAGGGTTTGAAGTATTGTGATTTTGCATTCTTTTAAACTGTGGAAGATTGAAAGCCTGGTAAGATTGCCTAGTTGAAACATTAAGGGAGCTTTGGAAGCGGTTTGCAAAGGAACTAGCAAAGTTAAATCTCTGTTGGTTCATACTCAATTCTTGTGCTAAAGTTAGTGCAGACGGTAAATCCGTTGGTCTACTAGAAAAAAGAATGTCACCAACTGGGTTATTAAGACTTGATATAAAGACACGAAAGGCATCTTCGCGATATTTATTATTCAAAATAGCTATCATTTCATCGTTACCAGAACATTCCATTAAAACTTTTGTGGTCAATAATGTCAGTTGTTTTTCAATATTGTCATAATATTCAAAACATGCAAGGAACGTTAATCAGAACACGAGTGATCAAGTTGGGCAATAATTGCTTTGAAATTTAAAACGGTATTGTGCGATGCAAAAACGTGGTCTGCATCTTAGACCACATTTTACAGCTTGGTAAAATTTCCTCGTATTTCTCATAAACTCTCATTGCAGTCACGGAAGCTTGCCACCACTAAGGATATTTTATTTATTTATTTCTTCCAGTCTTCCAGACTATTCATATATTTTACCTTAAAGCTAATTAAAAATAGTGAATAAGATTAAGCGATACTCATGTTCTGACACATTAAAATTTAAAATATGTAAAAGACTGTTGCATAAGTGTATGCATCTTACTATTGGCTTATTATCAGCATAATTGGTCCTGTGAAGATTTTCTTCGAACATACGAGTTATTCTCAAATCCCTTGGTGCATCATAAATTTGGAAGAGGTTTGACAGTTTCTCACAATTAACTTTACAAGAAAAAATATTACAAACAGATAGAAGAGAACTCATCTTCTACCTTTTAAGAATTGCAAGTCAAGTAATTTACGACGAACTTCATATGCTGGAAGACCATCAGGCCAATAAAGCTTTTTAAGCGCATATTTACTCATATGTTTTTGTATTCACTCATTTCGGTTTGAATTTACTATTTAATATCCAAACAATAAAATTCCAACATGTTGTAGTCCCAAACAACAGAGCAATATTCAATTATGCTACGAACCAAGGAAACATATAATGTTTTAATTGTTAAAGGATCCTTAAAAACTTGTGTATGTCTTTTAATAAATCCCAGCATGGAAAATGGCTTGGATATGACATAATTAATCATAATGATATTTAAAATGTAATTGAGTGTCAAAAATAACCCCCAAGTCTTTAATTTCCTTTTTCTGATTTAAAACTTCATTATTCAATGTGTAATTGAATAAAATACTATTTGTACATTTAGTGTACAAAATTCATTCAAAATTCAAAATTTTGTACTGATATTCAAGGTTAAATTCTTTGAAACACACCAGTTGTTCATAACTGAGAGTTTACTTTGGAGATTCACGCAGATGTGTTCGATATTCTATAAAAGAGTTTAACATCGTCAGCATGCATTAAACATCTAGCAAATCTGAAATGCTTAGGTAAGTCATCAATAAAAATTAAAAATAAAAGAAGTCTGCAATGGCTACCTAGTGGAATGCCTGACGAAGCATAAATAGCAATATCGAAGATACTTGAACCAATCCTAACATAAAGTTTTTTCCCCTTTAAATACAGTCCGAACTTTCTTACTTTCATATTTCATATATTTCATATTTATTGAGGTAAGAAGACATAAGTACAGTAAGAACTAGGTTCTTTTAAATACAACAAAATTAAATAAAAATTTTAAAACTTTAAAGCCAAAAATTTAAAAATTTAAATTATATCAACGTTTCGAAAGTTACTTAATATAATATAACAATTATTTTAGTTGATTTTGAATTGATTAATATAGTTTTTTACTTAAGTAGAAGAAAAATGAGAAAAAATAGATTGCCTAAAGATCGCTGCCCTAGAGATTTGTCGCAGTCTGCGTGGAAGAGCATTCCACAGTCTGATAGCGTTAATGAAAAAGAAGTGTGAAGAGTTCAAAGAAAAATGTCTAGGTACTATCAAAATATTACTTCTTTGAGATAGACTAAATTGTAATTTATCATAAAGGTAAGAGGGTGTTTTAGTGTGAATTAGTTTATGGAGATAAATACAGTTCCTAGCATTAATATATGAAGACAAGTCACACCCAAGAATAGCATTCCTGTAACTGGATAGGTGGTCGAACTTACGCAGGCCATATACATAGCGCGTAGCATAATTATAAGCAATTTGCAATTTCAACTGGGAGGATGAATCGAGTTTACTGTACACCAGTTCAGAATAAGTTATTATAGGTAAGATTAATTGTATCACTAACATTCGTCTCACATTGACAGGAGTTGCACTGGCTGACATTCTCAAATTACGCAGGGTATAGTATACTTTCTAACTACACTGTTGATGTGATCAGTACAAGACAGAAAAGAGTTAATATAAAAACCTAGATTTACAATTTTCGACACTAAACTTAGCTTAGTAGTACCAAGAAATAAGTCAGGAATATCAACAACATAAGACTTACTCTTGAAAATAGGCAAAACATATGATTTGGCCGCATTCAGTTGAAGATAATTATTGTGAGCCCATTCACTAATGCTGTTAAGATCTTCGTTTAATCTGCAACACTGGTCGTCAAGAAGTCCAATACGACGAGAAAAATAAAGCTGTACATCGTCAGCATATGCATGTATAAATGCATGCTTGCATACGGAAAATATGTCGTTGATAAACAAAGAAAATAGTAAAGGACCAAGTATTGAACCTTGCGGTACTCCACTTATAACAAGATTATGTTGCGATAAAACTTCGCCAACTTTGACTTTTTGTAACCTGTTACATAAATAGCTAGACATAAGATTAATAGCACTATCACAAAAACCGAATAGGTTTTTAAGTTTGAGACACAATAAATTATGGTTGACGATATCAAAGGCCTTTGAGAGGCAAAGTAAAGTCATATTGCCAGCATCATACTCAGGTCTAATGTCATCAAGAACTTTGACCACCGCTGAAGAGCATCCATGCCCCGCACGAAAGCCTGATTGCAATGGCGATAAAAGTCTTTGTTCCTTAATATGTTTATTAATTTGGTTAGCCATTAGTTTTTCGCAAACTTTAGAGAGTGGGGACAATATACTTATTGGGCGAAAATCACTAGGTCCACCAGGGTTAGGTTTCTTAGCTATGGGGAGAACAATCGCAATTTTCCATAAATCAGGAAAAGAGGACGAGAGAAAACAGTGGTTAATAACATGAGTAAGCGGACAAATAATGTGAGGAAGAATTATCTTTAAAAATTTTATGGGAACTCCATCTTCACCTATGGCATTAGACTTTATTTGGGACATAGATAACCCAACATCAAGCTCAGTTACCGGTTCAAGCTTAAATGATTGCGGAGTTGTTGAATTCAATACCGGTAAAATGTTGTTATTAGTGGGAAGATAAGCTGCATCTAGGAATCTATTGTTGAGGTAATCCGGGTCAAGGTTACATTCTGCATTTTTCGTATTGCACACTCCAAGATTTCTGATATTATTCCATAATGTTTTGGTTGGAAGAGAAAGTTTAAGTTTGGAGGAGAAGTATCGAGATTTGGCCCGTCTTGTTATAAGAACAGAATCATTTCGCGCTAGTCTATATATTTCCCAGCTATAGGCTGACGGTCTTTTCTTCCCCAACTTATAAAATTTATTTCTTTTTTTTATGGCATCAAGAACTTCCTGACAAAACCATGGACAAGAAACATTCTGAACTTTGAAAGTACGAAGAGGAAGGTGTTTCAAGAACAAATATTTTATTGGTTCAAGTAGGGAACAGAGCTTATCATTAACAGAGCTTTGAAGCCAACAATTATCAAAAGAAATGAGGGACAAATCATGATACAAGGAAGGATAGCAAATGTGTTTAAAGTCACGGTATACATATGAATGCGAAGATACGTTTTGAGACAAATTTATACTTAAGGAACAAAAGATTAAGTCATGGTCAGAAATAAAACTAATTTGATCAAACAGTTGAACCACAGAAGCATCCGAAACTATAAAATAATCAAGAAGACTGGGATTAGAGTTGTTAGAGAACCGCGTAGGGAAAGTTTCGTTTACTATTGAGAGTCCCAGAGTCGATGTTTTGTCATAAAGCAACTGCCTTGCCACATCAGGGGTAAGGAGATTAATATTGAAATCACCACATAGTAACAAGAAATCATAATTAAGGAGACATCCAGACAATATAGAAAAAAGGTTATCAATAGAATGGCATTTATGTGGATTATACACACATGACAAAATAATTTTAGTGTTACAATCAAAGATACATAAATTGAGAAATTCAATTCCAGGTCCATTCGATTTACAAACGACTTCAACATTAAGATAGGTCTTACAATAAACTGCTAATCCTCCACCCTTCTTTCCGGATCGGTCATTTTTTACAAGCTTATAATTATTAATATAACAAATCGTATCACTAATATCACAGTTAAGCCACGTCTCATATATGCAAATTATATCAACCGCTAAGTTTTCGAAAATGTGTCTCAGATAATCCAATTTAGCAGAGTTTAAACTGCGCGCATTAAAGTGGACTACGTTGAGACCATTGTATTTTTAACAAAGTATCTGAAGTACGGTTTTTTGATTTTCATTAACGCCATCAAGCGACAGACTAGAGAAAAGTACTATATAATATCCTAGAGAAGCGAAAATGAGGCAAACTATAAGAATAAAGCAAGAGAAGTGAGGAAAACATAATTACATTTGTAAAATTGTAAAAGAAAAAAGAATTAATAAAATTATATAAGAAAAAAGATAAATCTAAAATATTATATAACGGCAGCCAAACCATCGCCATGTACTGCTTTTTCCAGATCTTCCAAACTTTTGATGATAATTCCTTTCGCATTTTTCGCCAGCCTAACAAAAATAGAGCCACGAAAGGAAAACGCATTAAAAATACTTTTGTTCCGCTTATATGCAATTGCAGCTTGTAGCAAATTTCGGCTGTCGGCATCAAGGCTTTCGTGGAGATAAACATTGCAGTCAGAATCAAAACCCGCGCCTCGTAGATTAATGGCTGATTTATTACGCCTTCGGTAGGATCCAAAGGCTTTGAGCACGCGATTTCTATCAAATGGAGAGAAATATTTGATAACAACAAGGGTGTTAGTGTTGTTCGGTTTCGGCTTAATACGAAAGATGTCTTTTATTAGAGGAGGTTGAAAATCAATATGGAGACAAATGCTGTTGAAGATGCTTTTGAGATTTTCATCATTTTCAAAAGGCAACCCGAACAAAACAGCATCAGCAGAGTAATCCTTGCTTTTAATAACTGGGCTATGGATTATGTGTCCACCTTTAGCTTCTTCAAGAAGATCGCAGCGTGAAGTTAAAGCATTTATTTGGTTTTGTAGAGCGGTCATTTTTTCATCAAACTCACTGATATCAGTTTTAAGAGCCCAACATCACACTCAATTTTGCTTACAAGCTTTGTTTCAATTTTTGAGATTTCATCTGAGATTTGCTTGAGTGACATTGAATTTTGGACGATAAGACGGTTTTCCAGCTGATGAATCTCATTCTTTATATTATCACTCAACTCCAATTTCTTTCTCCAATTCAATAAATTGTACTCGTAAAGCCTGTGTTAGTGACTCTCCGGTCCCCGTCATCGGTGTTCCATCTCCTTTGTTGTTCATGCGAACTGAAAGCTGCTGTTGTTGTTTGTTATTTGTTTGTTGTTGTCGGGTCAAGCGTGGAGACGGCGACATTAGAGCAGCTACGCAATGGAAGAGCAACACGAATAGGCCGCAAAGCAAGTAAACAAAAAGAAAAAACTAGTGAGCGGGTTGCAAAAGAGTTTTATTTGCAACAGGTGTTTTTGTTAAGCCGCTAAATGAGCTCAGTTTATTTTAGATTTAAGAGCACAGCCAGTAGCAGAGGCAAACAACCGGTTTTATATTTATGTTTTCAATTTTAATGTTTTTAAATAAGCAAAAGTAATTGCTAGTTATTTAAATTAAAATATGCAAATTTTAGTGTTTTTTTTTCACAATGATAAGTGTCGGAGTTGATTATAAACACATAGTGTCACTTCACTGTTTTTTATTTATGATTTTAGTCAAAAATTTAATAGTTTTAGCGGAGCGCACGAAAAAGCGACCGGTGATAGTTGTTGATGTTGTTGTTGTCATTTAAAGACTTTATTTAAAGAATTAGGTGATCAACTTTATCAAATGCTTTGGAAAAATCAGTGCAGATAACATATATTTCAGTACCGTCATCCAATGCATTAATTATATTTTTGGAAATAAGCAATAAATTGGAACATGTTGAGGAAAAATCCATGTTGAAATTTAGAAATGACTCGCTGTGCGTGCTCAAATAATTTTTTTTAAGCATATGATCAAATAATTTGGCTATTGTGCATTGTTTCAGGATTGCCCTGTAATTATTTACATCACAACGATTACCAGATTTAAAGATCGGAATAATTAAACAAATTTTCCAGACATTAAGAAAAATTTCTTTTCTATTGCAAAGGTTAAAAAGAAAAGCTAAAGGAGAAGCAATATTTGCAGTACAAAGTTTCAAAAACATTGGTGGGAGATCCCCATGCTTAAATTTATAGCTTAGTTTAAGATGCGAAATTGCTAAAGCTACGTCGTCAATTTGATTCTCATCGAACTCTGAAACACTCTTAATAAGTTGTAAATTTTCTGGACACTGAATATCATAATTTATAGTTACCGGCTCATATAAAGCAATATTTGTTTGAGGAATTCACTGTTTATCAATTTCAGTTTGCAGTTATTTTTTTAAGTTACGAGCCATTTCGTCTTGAGACATTTTTACTGCGGCCGTAACTATCGCTCTAACTAAATGTTGGTCCATATTGCGTCTTTTTTAAACTTAACAATAATCTTTTAAGTTATGTGTTTATATATTTAACTCCAATAATTTTTCAACAATTAAATGTTATATTTTATCGAGCTCAAGGTCAATGTTGCTTTCCGAAGAAAACAACTGAAATTATTGGAGTTATATAAACACATAACTTAAAACTTATGAAAGAAGGTCGTAATTAATTTACAAAAAAAAAAATCTTAACAATAATCTTAAATAGCTAATTCCAAAAAATAAAAATAGAATAGTACTGATTTTTATTAAGATAACTATGAAAAAAATTCTATTTCCTGGTTTTCTGCTCCTCTGGTTTTTGGTAGACGACAGACTCTCTGAAGTTTGTACTGGATTACGCAGATTTTTCAGCAAATTTTCGTTGTTGTTGGATGTTTATGTTTTGTGTTGTATGTATTCTTTTTGCTTTAATGTTCTTTATAGACTTGTTCTTAACTTACTTCGACTTTTTATTTTAACGTTTGATTTTGTGGTTTGAAAATTTTAATTTGTAGTTGTAATATCAATATATTTTGTCTTTTGCTCAGTTGTTACTTCGATAGTCCAATTTTGGAAAGAAGTGTTTTGTTTAGCATTTTATTTAATGCATTATTTTCACTTTCATTGGTTATTCATAATAAAGATTTATTGTTCTTATTTTGTTTTTATGACAAATGGTTCTTTTTTTTCCCTCCAACTTTTTTTAAATTTATGAATATGGGTTCTTGGCAACGATTCCGTAATGAAAATGCTTTTCTTCTATGAAGAATTGGTTTTTATTATGTATGATTTTTCCTTGATGCCCCACATTGGGTTCCAGTTAAAGTTTATTAAAGCACGTTTTATTTTTTAATGTTTTTTATTTTTCCTTCTTGCTTATCTTGATTAATCCACGACAAATCTTAGACTAACTAAACTCACTGGACTTACTTAACAGCTAATCGTTAATACACAAAGTGACATGTTGGTACCGTTTTAATGTAGTAACTTGCTTGCTTGGTAACATAAATATAATACAATAGTAGCAATAAGAGTCTTAAACACAATAGAGTAAAACTGTTAAAAAGACAAAAGTTGACAAGTTCAACAAGAAAAAATAAAGTGTAGCATTACACACAATGAATGTAAGAACAATACTCGTTACGAGTAAGTTAAGACTACGTTTCCAGAATATAAATTATTAAAACGAGTTGTTTTTTTATTTGCACTATGTGCAATTTTATTGAGCTGCACTATGTGCAGTTAATTCAGAGAGATAACTAGAACTAAAACTAAGAAGCTTAAAGCTACCTTAAGTAGTCGATATTGTTGTTGTTGTTCCGCCGACGCTGCATCGTGGTCGTTATTGTTACAGTTGATATTGCTGTCGTTGTTGTTGTTGTTGTTGTTCCGCTGACGCTGCATCGTGGTCGTTATTGTTGCAGTTGATATTGCTGTCGTTGTTGTTGTTGTTGTTGTTCCCGTGGTTGTTATTGTTACAGTTGATATTGCTGTTGTTGTTGTTGGAAGTGCTAGCTGCGATTATGCTTACTAAGCCGATCCCATATAACGGAAAAATAGCAGACATATCGTCAGCATTTTGGCACTGGAGCGGATGCGCGTGTTAACTTCCCCCCTCTTAAGAGCGGCTGTCCTCAGTCGCGCCATGAAACTGTGGTTGACTTCCTGCTTTGGTCCTTTCAACCAATTCTACTATAGCGAGCTTCCTTTGTTTTTTTCTCCAAAAGAAAATTGCCATTGTCATAACCACGATAAGGGCAATCATGCAGAGCATGCCCAATAAAATCTGAGATTTTGTTTTTATTTCTGTACGCAGAGCTGCGATATGGTTTAGATTTCTTATGTTGACCTCATGCAAGTAAGGTAGGGATATTTCTTATTATTATTTCTTATTTCTTGTGCCATAGGCAATTCTGGAGTTAGTTGGTATTTTCGCTTTTGGTTTACAAAGACGGTACCATTAATTGTTACTTTATCGTTAAATGTTACCAAATATGTTCCATTTGTAATCACAGGAGGTTTGTCATCTTGACGAATTTCCGACACGCAATCATTGATTATAACCATGCCTTCATCCACGACTTCCGTCATCGCCATATCATGTGCCGAAATTGTTTTACAGTTAGCGGTGTAATTATTTAGTAGATGTTGTAGGCAAGATCCATCCGAGCTGTTTATCTCCCTGCAGAATGTTGATGTGGTCGCTTTTTCGCAGTTTCCTACCAATTTATAAGTCCTGTCACACTTTGCCACTATCTTAGATTCAAATATTATTATCTTTGAGTCATGTACTACTGGATAAATTATGGTTTTATTACAAACTGACTGAATTTTAGGGTACTTAATTAAGAAAAGTATAATTTCCTGGTTTTGTAAGATTTTTAATTTAGAATTAAGTATAATATCGCTTACGCTAATGTCAGTTGACTTTTCATTTTTAACAATAGATTCAATTTCTTTATTATCGAGTAAAATTGGATTTATAACATTCATTTTTCCAAGCATAATAGACAAAACAATATTACTTAGTTCAGTTATAACAGCTCTATTCCTGCTGCTTATAAGTCCGAATAAATGAGCCGTGTCAAGGTCTGTTGTCTTAGTTTTGTTCAATAGTTGATTAACGGCGTTCGTTATTTTATTAATTTGGGTTTGCATTACGGAGTTTATTTTTATTTGCTGTTCGTTTGACTCTAGTAAGATCTCATTTTTAATTTTTATTTCTTGAAAATCATCAAAATCTGGGGTGCCTGCTACATACTTGAGTGCGGTGCCTAGAAAATTAAGGCTACGAGCGTAACGATGATGGATTGTAAGTGTTTCTAAAAGCTGTGTTATCTGTTCTATGTCGAGTTCCAGAAGTTTCCTCATATGTGAGTGTGGGAGAAGGTCCATGTATTTTTCCGTTTCCTTTATAATTTTGTCAAAGTTCGTTAGATTCGTACGGTGCGTAAGGTAATCATAGTCAGAGTAAATTGCAACCACGCCGTCTGCAATGGGTATATAGTTAGATTTTGAGTAATCCAGTAATTCGCCGTGAATTTGTGTTAAGAATGGTAACCTGTAAAGAAAATTTATCTCAGATTACTTTTGTGAATTCGACTGTTTCCAACTAATATCGTAGTTCCCAAGTCTTTATCCACAACTTTTTCTATATAAAGTTTCCTGAACTTGTTTCCTATGCGTTTGTTGGTTCTAACGAATACCCTATCGCCTGGCTTATATTTTCTTGTATGTCTACCTAAGTTATGGCGCTGTAATTCTATTCGCTGAGCCTCCATGAGTTTTCCTTTTATTTTTTCTTTAAGTTCATTCGGTGCTGCGTGAATTATGTCTATCGGTCTGTAGTTTGTTATTGAGTGAACTGTTCTATTGTACCTAGTTGTCGCTAGAAGAATTAATTCAGAGGTATCAGAGATATCTAATTCTATTTTCAGGCAACGAGCTATTTCAGTGAGTGTGCTGTGAAACCTTTCCACTTGTCCATTTGTAGTGCTGTGGAAAGGTGGCGTTGTATAAATTTCTGCTCCGAAATGATTCATCAGCATTGATTTTACGGTTTCCGAGTTCAGCGATTTTTCGTTATCGCATACTATCTGTTTAGTTTTATTGTAGAAATTTAGAATTTCGTATAGGGGTTCCTTAATATCAACTATGGCTCTCGATTTTATTGGGAAAACTATTGCAAATTTGGAGAATTTGTCAATGCTAGTGAGGAAGTGCATTTTATCAGTAGAATAAATATCCACATGTAAAATCTCACCTGGATAAGATGGCACGGGTGTTTGGCCTATTTCTGTTCGGATTGGGTGACGTTGGTATTTGGCTTCGAGGCAAGTTTTACAATTTGAGGTAATCTCTTTTAGTTTTTTTCGAATTCCCGGAAAATAATAATCCGTAAGGATTTGCTGTGTATTTTCCCTTGCAGATCTATGTGCACGGTTATGTTCTGTTGCGAGAATTTCAACCTGATCGTCTTTATTGATCACATCCATAACTTTTTTCTCAGTATGGCGAAATTTAACCGAAGGGAACATTTTAATGATGTTATTTTGAATTTTTCCTAGCACAGGTAGTTCGCAATAGATTCCGTTAATAACGTTAGGGTTCACGGATGTCTTAAAAGCATCATAAATATCGTTCAGTGAAGAGAATGTGATTTCATGCCTAGTTTGTGTTTTAAATAGGATCTTAGATGTTTTTTTAATTTTGGGACCTTGGTCAAGAATAATCTGATTTTTAAAACAGTTTACCGGATTCTGCACTGTTGGAATAGTTGGTGTGAGAGATTCTTCGCTGTGAGTTGTCATGTCATCTGAGATTTCTCCTTCATTAAGAGCATTCATATGCTGCCTTGAGAGAGCATCTGCAACGAAGTTTTCCTTGCCTGGCTTGTAAAAAAATTTCGGTGAGAATTCTTCCACAAAAGCTTTCCACCTTTTGATCTTGGCGTTTGAGCTCTTATCAGATATGGCGAAGATCAATGGTTGATGGTCAGTAAAGATGTTAAGTTGTTTTACGCCATATAAATAGTTACGAAGCTTTTGTAATGCCCACACTATGGCCAAAAGTTCACGCTCATTTGTTGCGTAGTGTTCTTCCGTGCAGGAAAGTGTCCTTGAAATCATTATAATAGGTCTGCCGTTTTGAGACAAAACAGCTCCTATTGCTTGAGAAGATGCGTCCGTCGTAAGGTCAAACGGTTTTTCAAAATCGGGATACAAAAGGAGTACCTCTTCAGATGCTAAAATTTTCTTTATTTTGTCAAAGGCTTCAATTCCCGCTTCATCTAGATCAATTGTTGTCTTTTTAGATTTATTGGCACTTACATGGCCATTGTCCCCCCGCAGGAATTTGGTTAGAGGTCTTGCGATTTGTGCATAATCTTTAATGAATCGCCGGTAATAGCCAGCAAGTCCAAGAAATGATCGTAGGGCGCGGAGGGTTTTGGGCATTTTAAAGGTTAGGATATCGTTGACTTTATCTGGGGACGTTTTAATGCCACTACCCGATACCAAGAATCCCAAGAATTCAACCTCGCGCTTGAAGAACCTAGATTTCTCTAAGGAAACACGCATATTTGCCTCGTAAAGTTTTGAAAGAATTCTGCTGATATCCTTGAGATGCTGCTCTTCCGTTTGGGAGAAGATTATTACGTCGTCTATGTAGACGTGGCAACATCTACCGATTTCGTCCCTTAGGATATCGTCTATTGTCCTCTGAAAGATGCTTGGGGCGTTCTTAAGCCCAAAAGGCAGTCGGCAAAATTCATATTTGCCGTTGTTAATTGAAAAGGCAGTTTTTTCCCGATCTTCTTGAGCTAATTTTATCTGATGGAAACCTGACTTTAAGTCAATTGTGGTAAAGTATGACGAATGGCCGAGATTTGCCAGAATAACTGACGTATCCGGAATCGGATACTTGTCGCTTATGGTCTTTTCATTCAGCTTCCTGAAATCAATGACAAGTCGCATTTTACGATTACCATCCCCATCAATGCCCTTTTTATCGACCACCCATATAGGGTTGTTGAAAGGTGACCGTGAAGGTCTGATAATACCGGATTCTAGCAGCGATTTCACCTCGTTATTAACAAATTCGGCCGCTGCCATAGGGTACGGGTACGCCTTAGAGTAAACCGGTTCATTATCAATGGTGCGAATGCTGGCGACAACCTTGGTATTATAAGGTAATGACTCTTTGGGGTCGGCGAATACCCCTGAGTGATTTTTAATCATAGTTGAAAAATGTTCAACAAGCTCAGAAGGAACGGTTGAGTCATCAATAATAAGATTATTTATTTTGCTAGAATAGAGGTACAGAAATTCTTCCTGACCACCATCGTATTGCAAAATTCCTTTCCTGACATCAAGTTTTGCGTTTATTTCAAACAGGAAGTCAAAACCAACTATTCCGTCAAATTTTTCGAGGTTAGGTAAAATATAAAAATTAGATGTTTTATTAAACACATTCATTAAACATTTTGAATTGACTCTGGTTTCACCGTGTATTGATGTAACCAAAAACGGAGTTTCTGTGGGTTTAACAGCTTTTAAAAGGCTTAGATTTCTTACGTAATTTTTTGACGTTCCAGTGTCGATTAAGAATTTTAATTCATTCCCTCCTAGTGTCCTGCAGATGTACGGGAGGAGGGATTTCCCTCTAAAAAATTAATTTCATCTTTAATTTCCAAAACATCTTCTGTGTGACTGTCGTTAAAACCTGAGTTTGCGTTTTCGTAATAGTCATCGTGGTCAAAGTGATCCTCACCGCTAAGGCTATCCTCTTCAGGCTCGATATCCCGATGAGCCAGATGATTGATTCTCTGTAACTTTGCCATGGGTGCTCTGTCTGAGTCCCGATGCCTCTTAAACGGTTTGGCTTGTTGGTCAGGCCCGAAGGGCCTTGGTTCGTTAATGTTAACACCAAAAGCAGTTCTGTTGTTGGGATTTACTAATGGTCTACGATCCAATGGGTGGATAGGCGGAGCCTGTGGGCTTGGCCTATTCAAGACAAATCGAGAGGTGGAAGCATCGACTTCCATAGGAATAGGTCGCTGTGGTCTCTGTTGTCTTCTATCGAAGGGAATTCCACGATATTGTGGAATAAAGGGTTGTGGAGCAAACGATTGTCGTTCATGTCTATTAAAAGAATTGGCGAATACCAATCGCGCTTGATTGGCTTCTAACTCTTGAGCGAGTGCCAGCGCTGTCGGCATATCATCTGGCCTGGATGAAAATAGTATGTCGCACAATGGCCGGTTTAGGCCAGAGATGAAAACGCGAAGTGCGTCCTGTCTGTATTTTGCGTTAAGAGACTCTATGAGTCCATCCTGACCACTATATGACATTATGGTCTTATTAATTATTAATGTCAACTTCTTCTCTACCTCATCGTAGAATTCTATAATTGACAATTTACCTTGCCGTAACGTTGACATCTCCTGTTCTACCAAGTAGACAGGTCTTTTGTCAGCGTACGTAAAGTCTAGCCTGGCGATTATTGCTCGAAAATTCAGAACCGTATTGAAAGAAGCCAAAACCATGTCTGCTGATCCTATTATCTTGTTCCTTATTATGGCTACCGCTTGGTAGTATTTTGAGCTACCAGCATAGTTCTCGAAAATTTTGTAAGCGGTGTGAGCCGCTTGTCTCCATGAGACATATCTCGCCTGATCACCAGAAAATTCTGGCAGTGACTTCACTAGGTCTAGTGATTCATCACATGTTGTCCCTGGAACTATTGTTACATCCCTAAACTCCTCAACATGGGAGGGGGTCTCTAACAAGGTCAGTTTATTCGTTAAGTCGTCCAGTTTCTCCTGAAATTCACGTCTAGTTTGTTCGGTCGCGGCCCTTATTGCTGCATTAAGCAGGGTCTGTATTGTGTTTGCGTCCATGTTAATACAATTGTTAAAATTGAGAAAACTTAATATTTTATAAAAATCTTTATGTAGAGGTATTCAATAATATAATTTTTTTAATATAATCGATAAAGTTGCGAGAGCTTTAATATTTATACAAAAATTCAAACAAAATTAAATTTATAAAATAATACTAAAATAAAAATATCTACAGTATTAACACGTTCATGATCCTTGCGTCGTTTGTCCACTCGGTGAAGCCGCATTCGATGGTTAGAGAATTTTTATTTGATTATTTTCTATTTACTGAAATCGTCTTTTACACAATTTATAACTGTTTTTTATTCTTTCCACGTAAGAGTTTTAACTCATTTCTTCTATTAAGAATTTTAATTTTTAAGAGTTTTTTTCTTTTAAATATCCAATAATTTTTTCTATTTTATTTTCAGGTAAGTCTTTCCAGCTTTGGTAAGTTCCTTTAATCTGTTTTTTATTTCTTTCTTCTATGAAGAAATTCACTGTTTCTATCTTTTCTTCTATGCAGAATTCCACTGTTTTTATTTTTTTTCTTCTATGAAGAATTTCAGTTTTATGTTTTTCTTCTATGAAAAATTTCACTGTTTTTATTTTTTTCTTCTATGAATAATTTCGCTGTTTTTATTTTTTTCTTCTATGAAGAATTTCACTGTTTTAATTTTTTCCTCTATGAAAAATTTCACTGTTTTCATTTTTTCTTCTATGAATAATTTCGCTGTTTTTATTTTTTTCTTCTATGAAGAACTTCACTTTTTAATTTTTTCCTCTATGAGAAATTTCACTGTTTTTCGTTTTTTTCTTCTATGAATAATTTCGCTGTTTTTATTTTTTCTTCTATGAAGAACTTCACTTTTTAATTTTTTCCTCTATGAGAAATTTCACTGTTTTTCGTGGGTTCGAGCCGCGTCTTTAACTATGCACGGCCCCACGTTGGGCGCCAATTATTAAAACGAGTTGTTTTTTTATTTGCACTATGTGCAATTTTATTGAGCTGCACTATGTGCAGTTAATTCAGAGAGTTAACTAGAACTAAAACTAAGAAGCTTAAAGCTACCTTAAGTAGTCGATATTGTTGTTGTTGTTCCGCCGACGCTGCATCGTGGTCGTTATTGTTACAGTTGATATTGCTGTCGTTGTTGTTGTTGTTGTTGTTCCGCTGACGCTGCATCGTGGTCGTTATTGTTGCAGTTGATATTGCTGTCGTTGTTGTTGTTGTTGTTGTTCCCGTGGTTGTTATTGTTACAGTTGATATTGCTGTTGTTGTTGTTGGAAGTGCTAGCTGCGATTATGCTTACTAAGCCGATCCCATATAACGGAAAAATAGCAGACATATCGTCAGCAGGGATGATATAGACTTAGTTGGAAAAGGGCCAGAATTCAAACAAAAATTGGGCCAATTTGACGTTAATAGGGCTTTTAGTTTTAAAAAGTGGCAATTCAATATTGAAGACTTTCTATTTGGTCACACGGTCATGTGACATGGTCTCACAAATAGCACACTTTTTAATAATTTCAACAAGTCCAGTTTATTTTTGATAAAAATAGTCAAAATTTCGAATTAACACTTTTGAGAAATCAAAAATACTTTAACTTTTTCGTATTTTATTTCGTTTGTGCCGTTTAAGCCGAATATGGAAGATAGTTCTTGGTTGATCACAAAAATAGCGCACTCTAATTTAAATGATTATATTAAATCACTCTCCATCTTAATAGTGTTTAAGGTGATTTTTTCAAATACATTTTATTTTACGCATTATTTGTGTCAAAATTTTTTTAAGTCATAAAATGGTAAAAACAAACTTTAGATATATTGTATTTTTGCAAAAAAAATTTTAAGCAAAAAATTTCAAAGCATTTCCACATAAAACCGCAAATCGGTTATATCCACCTTAAAATAGTCGTAGAATGTCAGAAATTAATGAGCAATTTAATGTAGACTCTTCTACGTTAAGACTTGTAAGAAGACGAATCAACGAAGCGGAACGAAATTGAGTAGAAACAATTCACTCCTGTCAAAAAATACATTGGAGGCATGGCTGAATTCAACAAAAAATAGTTTAATAAATAACTACAATTTTAGAATAAAGAAGAAAATCAAGTCAAATTACATCTGATAAGATGACAAAACAATCGCCAAGAAATAAGTTTGAAATTTGCCACCAAAACTTCAGGCTGTAGAGAGATTGTACTGGCCTGATTTGCTTAGCGTTGATATTGAATTGATAACAAAATGGATTAATTTGTATGTATATTAAGGCATTGTCAGGACTACGATAGAGCCTTTACGGCTCGCTCTTTTCATATAACTTGGAAAACAAACTAAATTTGTAGTTGTGATAACTAAAAATTATGCTTTTTATGTGATCGTCGCTGTATATAACGGAACTTATTTTAATGAGAACATTTAAAAAGGCGAAAGGAAATATAGACTTTAAATAAAAATCCCCCAAAATTTCTCCATACAAAATTCTGTTCATTTTCGTTTAGAAACCGCCAAAAAAGCTATGCGGTTTTGCACGTTTTTGGGCAAAATTTCGTTTTTTGGTTTGGTTATTTGCCATACAAAAGTCACTTCATTTTTTAGGACTAAATTACACTTTTTGTTTTCGAGTGATAGTTTCATTGACTACTAGTAAAATGGCAATTATAGCTATTACTACCACTCGATCATCATGTTTTTAAAAAAATTAAAAGTTTTTAATTAAAATCAATCTCCGTCCCGCGGAAGACATACATTTTGATAATTACTATAAATAATATTTATTTCTTACTCCAGATATTTTCAATTATTTAATAAATTCAAGAGATCTTATTCTTGTCAAGCACTCCGACACCGCAAGATTGCATTTTAGGCAATTTTTTCAAATATTGGGCATATTTTCGTTTTATTGGGTGATTTTTTTATATGTTTCTTTAATTTCTTTTTTTTTTTTTTGGTAATTTTTCGTTTTAGTGGTTTTTAATTTTATTTTTTGTGTGATTTTTCTGTGGACGATATTTCCTACCTCAATTTCCTACCTCCAAATTTAAAATTTTGTATTACGATGGCGTAGTACACAAATGTTGTCAACAGATATCAACCATTAAACTTTTCTTGTTAAAAATTGCGATAATTTTTTCGGTTAAATTTTTTCAAAAGGGCCTAAAACGACTAAAAAGGGCCTCGGGGCTTTTGCAATTAAAAAGGGCTCGAAAAAGCCCTAAAAGCCCCCAAATATCATCCCTGATCGTCAGCATTTTGGCACTGGAGCGGATGCGCGTGTTAACTTATATCCTGACTTATATGTGCAATATTTAGTTGAAGTCGGAAAAACGGCTTAGAAGGAGTTCGATTAAAATAAAAGTGGCAAGCCCTCTTGTCTAATCCCGTCCATTTTTCTGATCTGCGGGCTGTTCAAAATAAAAAAATGGGCAAAATTTTCATTGAAGTCGGACAAATGGTAGAGAAGGAGATCGTGTGCAAAAATGTTTACTTTCAGTAGATAGAAAAGCAGAGCGCACAGTGTAATAATTGCGGCCAAAACAAACTTGTATTTTTTTTTTTTGTAACATTATAACTTATTATATATCAATCGACAGATAATATTCGATTACCGCATTGCATGACGGTACTTAAATATATGTTATCTGCATTGATTTTTCCAAAGCATTTGATAAAGTTGATCACCTAATTCTTTAAATAAACTAAAAAAGTTCGGACTGTATTTAAAGGGAAAAAAACTTTATGTTAGGATTGGTTCAAGTATCTTCGATATTGCTATTTATGCTTCGTCAGGCATTCCACTAGGTAGTCATTGCGGACCTCTTTTATTTTTAATTTTTATTGATGACTTACCTAAGCATTTCGGATTTGCTAGATGTTTAATGCATGCTGATGATGTTAAACTCTTTTATAGAATATCGAACACATCTGCGTGAATCTCTAAAGTGAACTCTCAGTTATGAACAACTGGTGTGTTTCAAAGAATTTAACCTTGAATATCAGTAAATGTTGTATAGTTTTGTACACTAAATGTACAAAAAGTATTTTATTCAATTACACATTGAATAATGAAGTTTGAAATCAGAAAAAGGAAATTAAAGACTTGGGCGTTATTTTTGACACTCAATTACATTGTAAATATCATTATGATTAATTATGTTATATCCAAGCCATATTCCATGCTGGGATTTATTAAAAGACATACACAAGTTTTTAAGGATCCTTTAACAATTAAATCATTATATGTTTCCTTGGTTCGTAGCATAATTGAATATTGCTCTGTTGTTTAGGACTACAACATGTTGGAATTTTATTGTTAGGATATTAAATAGTAAATTCAAACCGAAATAAGCGAATACAAAAACATATGAGTAAATATGCGCTTAAAAAGCTTTATTGGCCTGATGGTCTTCCAGCATATGAAGTTCGTCGTAAATTACTTCACTTGCAATTCTTAAAATGTAGAAGATTAGTTCTCTTCTATCTGTTTGTAATATTTTTTCTTGTAAAGTTAATTGTGAGAAACTGTCAAACCTTCTCCAAATTTATGATGCACCAAGGGATTTGAGACGAACTCGTATATTCGAAGAAAATCCTCACAGGACCAATTATGCTGATAATAAGCCAATAGTAAGACGCATACACTTATGCAACAGTCTTTTACATATTTTAAATTTTAATGTGTCAGAACATGAGTATCGCTTAGTCTTATTCACTTTTTTTAATTAGCTGTAAGGTAAAATATATGAATAGTCTGGAAGACTGGAAGAAATAAATAAATAAAATATCCTTAGTGGTGGCAAGCTTCCGTGACTGCAATGAGAGTTTATGAGAAATACGAGGAAATTTTACCAAGCTGTAAAATGTGGTCTAAGATGCAGACCACGTTTTTGCATCGCACAATACCGTTTTAAATTTCAAAGCAATTATTGCCCAACTTGATCACTAGTGTTCTGATTAACGTTCCTTGCATGTTTTGAATTTTATGGCAATATTGAAAAACAACTAACATTATTGACCACAAAAGTTTTAATGGAATATTCTGGTAACGATGAAATTATAGCTCTTTTGAATAATAAATATCGCGAAGATGCCCTTCGTGTCTTTATATCAGGTCTTAATAACCCAGTTGGTGACATTCTTATTTCTAGTAGACCCACGGATTTACCGTCTGCACTAGCTTTAGCACGAGAAATGAGTATGAACCAACAGAGATTTAACTTTGCTAGTTCCTTTGCAAACCGCCTTTGCAAACCGCTTCCCTTAATGTTTCAACTAGGCAATCTTACCAGGCTTTCAATCTTCCACAGTTTAAAAGAATGCAAAATCACAATACTTCAAACCATAATCCTACACCAATCGAAGTCGATAATCCTACCCCCCCTCAAGACAATACAGGTACAACGAAGTCAAATCTTCTTTTCAAAGAAATAGTTAACATAATCATAGATCTGAACAGCCAAACAATTTGCACAAAAGAGACATTAATCAATCAGGTTATAGACGGTATTCAAATGTGCCGCAAGAGAATTTCAAAAATTATCAAACTATAGTAAATAAAAGAGATTTGGACACACAGCAAGAATTGAAAATTGATTATTTTTCTGTGAATTTACCAATTTTCGCCTTTGCAGATTTCACCTTTCACCTTCTACAGATATAATATCATAACTCTCGAACGAGATGTTCAGAGTATATAAAATTGTATGTGTTATTTTTAAAAAATATTGAATCTAATGCTTTTGATGGAATTTCTTTTTAAAGAAATTCTTCAATTAGATCAGTATAAAATTAGTTTGAAAAATATAATTTTTCTAAAAATTATTAATAAATCTGAAACTTTCAGCTGTGAAGAGGAAAAAAAAAAAACAATTTTTTGATTTTGCTTAAACTTTCAAAAAGTGATCTTTTATTTATTTTCAACTCAGGGAAAACAGACAGAGGTGCGATTTTGCGTTTTTTGTCTTTAATTCAATTATATACGATGGCAGTTTTTCGGCTAAAATTAAAATTTGTAAATTGATTCATTTATATATACCTTGTGAGTCTGCCGTGAGAAAAATTTTAAAAAGAAATGAATCATGTTTTATAGTTTTAGAAATTTCTGAATAATTATATTTTCAATATGAATTTAATTATTTAAATCCAGTCTTTATTTCAAAAGTTACTCAACATTAAACACTGCGTTTTTAGTGATGTTAAATTTACTGAAATTGAAAAATTGGAAATTATTTTCCAACTTTGAGAGTGAATAGCTTCAAAACCATTTTTTGTTTTTTTTTTCTTAATTAATCGCTACGACCCAGTTGTCCGCGGCTTCGCCACGGACGTTCCAGCAACCTTACTCTTTTATTTGTGGAGGGTGAAAGGTGTGGCAATAATTTTTTCCCGTAAACCATCTCGTGCTCGAAAACAATCTACTGCCAAAATTTCAGCGCAATCGGCCCGGAAGTTCTGGAGTCTTAATGATTTCTTAAAAGTGGGCGTAATTATATTGGCACCACGCCCATTTTTAGTTCAGTTGCCGACAGTGGGCGTACAAACTTAATTCACAAATTTCAGTCTTATACGACCAAAACCGTCTGAAATATATCATTTTCATTGATTTGTGGGCGGTAAAAGTGGTTGTGGAAACCCAGTTTTTATATAATTGTCGAAAGTAACCATACAAACTAAATTACAAAATTTTTATCTCAAACAATAGAAACAGTTTGAAATATTGCATTTTTATTGATTTGTGGGCGGTTAAATGGGGCGTGGTTAAAACTAAGTATGCAAAAACCTAATTTAGGACGTAAGTAATACACGTTTTATGTTTGAGAGAAATCCGTTTAGCCGTTTAGATTCGTATAAAAGTCAAACAAACAAACAAACAAACAAACAAACAAAAAAACAAATAAACAAACAAACAGAAAATTATTTTTATTAATATAGATTTATCAACATATGTTGAGGTGTGATTTTGCGTTGTTTTATTTATACGTTATTTTACGTAAAGGGTATTTTTGGGTAATTTTTGGTAAAATTTACATAGAAAATAACGTTATTTCATTTTGGTATTTTGGGAAAATTTTTTAAGCTTTAAGGAGTAATGTTTATATAGAAATAAGTATTTTTTAGATTTTTAATTCCTTGGGTATTAACGAAAGAAAAAAATTTTCCGTAGAACCTACTCCCGACCATGTCACCTGAAAAGATGTGTTCCATAAGCGTAGAATCATCGGAAGGAGTTGAGATAATTACATGAAACTTGGAACACATGTTCATATGCAACCAAATTCCTGGACAAATGACAATTTTTAAAACAGTTAATACAGTACAACAAACGAACACGTCCACCTCCCGTACAACCCACAATCGTGTAAATACTATAAAATGGCTTATAATTGAGGTGCATATATTAGATTTGGTATGTGTGAAAGTTGCATCGAAACTGTGAAATATGCAAAAAATAGGCGTAGTCTGCCCACAAATACGACCACTTCCAATACAACCCACAACGTTTGAAGCTATTAAAAGTGTTAAATAGTGTATGAGTTAGAGAGAGAACATTTTAAATGAGAGTATATATTATCGAACCAAGTTTTGTACCAAAAAATCCGCTCATGTAAAACATGCGTAAAATTGGGTATAATTATTTCCAAGTTGGTCTAACCCGTACTTAATGCGACTCCATCTGTAAGGAATTCTTTTCATTGCATGCAAAGAACTATAGACGAAACACATCTACAATATGGAATATCTAAATTGCATGAATGGATTAAAACTTTTGAATGCCTTATTCATATTGCATACCGAATGCCTCTCAAATGCTGGCAGGTACACGGCGAAGAAAACAAACGAATTTTTTTAGAGCAAAAAATAAAAATGCAAAACGGATTTAGAGATAAAATGGGTATTATTATTGATAAGGTAAAAGAGGATCTGGCACTTCAAACGATGGGAATACTGCCAGAAGCTTTTTTCAAATATTGAAATGGTGTATGAAATAACAAACAAATATTTGTTTACTAAAAAATTTCAGTTTAATTCTGAGAACACTGTCAAGCGGCAAAAAAATAAATACTACAAGGATAATTTTAAAATATATGTGGATAATTATTATTATTATTATTATTTATTTGAATGCTAAGCACATATGGCTTTATAGCAATTAATATTAGACAAAATTAATAGAATTTATATATGTACAATTACATTTTTTATAAAAATGTAAAATTGTCAGGCTTTCAGGTATATACAGTTGCAATCCTGTTAGCTTTTTAGTAGTAAATAGAATGATTGATTAGAGCGGTGCTCCCATATACCAGGCTCGACGGAAGAGGTCGAGCTCATACATGGCAAGACAGACGAGGTCTTGCTCTGGATAATCAAATTATATCAATAGCGTGTATATCTGTATAAATATGGATTAGAGCACAGCTCACGCATGCAAAGCTAGTCGTACTGCGTCAAACCGGCATATGCCAGGCGAGACGGACGTGGTCTCGCTCTGGATAATCATATTAAACTACACAGCTAGATTGTATAAGCTGTTACCAAACATCACAGAAAAACATTAAGTTTTCTTGGAAAGCATGATCCAGATTAGTGGCGGTACTGTATATAATCTAAAATATTAAATTTAATAGGGAAAACGGATTCATTTAAAGAAATTGCATCAGAAACAAAATTAAAGTCCCCACATACGCTTCTGAGTGGTTCGTTTTGCAAGTAATTAGTTCTACAAAAGTTCATGCAAAGTAACTCAAAAGATCTTCTAGGTCGGAGAGGAATATTAAAGTAAATTTTGCTCAGTAAATATTGACTGTCTACATATCCATGTAAAAGTTTCAAAATCCAACTAGCATTTAGCATAATTCTCCGATTATTTAAAATAGGAAGATGTTGAAGTTGCAGACGATATTCATAAGGTGGTAGGTGATAATTAAAATAGTGCTTAAGCAGAACAAAAGAAACTTTTTCTGAACTGATTCTATGTCGTCAATGTAACAACTATATCGAGGGCACCAAACAATTGAAGCATATTCTAAAATAAGTCGCACTAGAGAGGTGAATAAGGTTTTTGTTATATAGAGATCGTTAAACTCTTTTGCCCATCGTTTAATGAAGCCTAAAGTACTATGTGCTCGATTTATAATTTTATTAATATGAATATGAAGCGAAGTTTAGTATCCATAGTTACTCCAAGATCATGAAAGATATCTAAAGACTCTAATGTATGGTCACAAATTTTATAAATACATGTGACAGGAGATTTTCGAGTGAAGGTCATGTGCTTGCATTTCTTCATGTTAAGATTCATACGATTCACGTAGCACCAGCTATAAAGATTGTCTCTGTCAGCTTGCAAGAGAACGGTATCATTAGCATTTTTGGAAGGAAGAAATAGTTTCACGTCGTCTGCGTACATTAATGGCCAATCATTTATAAACAGTAAAATAAGAAGAGGCCCGAGATGGCTTCCTTGAGGTACACCAGAAGTGACAGGAAACTCATGAGATTTCACAAGTTTAAAAAGAACACGTTGTGTTCTATTGCATAAATAAGATTCAATCCATCTTACAAGTGTTGTGGGGAATCCAGCAAGAGATAGCTTTAAGACTAAGAGTTTATGATTAACAACATCAAAAGCTTTACTAAAATCTGTGTATATAACATCAGTCTGCAAGCCTTTTCCAAACTTTTCAATGGTTTTGGAAGTAAATTCAAGTAGGTTTGTAACCGTAGATTTTCCAGAAACGAATCCATGTTGGAGCGGAGACAATAAAGATTTAACACTATGTGATAATTGTGAAGTAATGATTGCCTCGAAAAGCTTCGGCAAAGCGCTAAATTTTGCAATTCCACGATAGTTATCAATTAAAGACCTGTTACCAGACTTGTGCAACGGAATAATAAAAGACGACTTCCAGGCAACTGGAAAATAGCAAGATTTTAATGAAGAAGAAAAAAGCAAAGTGACTGGAGTTACTAATTCATCACAGCAATATTTTAATATACACAACGGTATATTGTCGGGACCACTTTTAAATGATGTTTTAAGAGCTTTTAAGTATGATAAAACCGTGTTAGTATCAATTATTGGGAGACAAATATCCACAGATTGAACACTAGATTATCATAGGATGAAGATGAATAGGTCGCTTTGAAAAAGTCAGCGAAAAAATTACAAATGATATTCTCGCTATCTGATTCAACAGATTTATATTTCATACAAAAAGGATAGGAATGTTCACTTTTACACTTTTGCTCGCTGATGATTTTTTACTTTATTATAACTTTATTATTTTATGACAAAATGTCCCTGCTCGGGCGCCATTGTGACGAACCTTTTTCTTGCCGAGGTATCACTCGCCAGTGTCCAGGGTTCGTTCACAAAGTTTATCGATTCTTGATGTTTATTATAAAATAGTTAATTTTTAAATACAAATATAATATATTCTATAAATTTGAGTTCACGAGTGATAATGATACATTTTTATTTCATTTACTTAGTGTCAATTTTGCTCAATATTTGTAATTATTTATTTTTGTATTATTTTATATATTATATTTGTAATTACACTAATTAAATCATGTAATTACACTGTTTTCGATCCGAGTTTCTTAGTGGCCTGATGTACTTATGTCATCCATCGTCAGCTGTTAGAATCGTCAACCGTTCTGGCGCAGCGCGTGGGCAAGTCTTAGGACAGAATCGTCCGCTTCAATGGCACAACGAGTGGGTAGGACTTAGAATGGAAACGTCGTCCTCCAATGGCTCAACGCGTGGGTAGGACTTAGAATGGAAACATCGTCCTCAATGGCACAACGCGTGGGTAGAACTTAGAATGGAAACGTCGTCTTCAATGGCACAACGCGTGGGTAAGACTTAGAATAGAAACGTCGTCCTCAATGGCACAAGGCGTGGGTAGGACTTAGATTGGAAACGTCGTCCTCAATGGCGCAACGCGTGGGTAGGACTTAGAATGGAAACTTCGTCCTCAATGGCACAACGCGTGGGTAGAACTTAGAATGGAAACATCGTCCTCAATGGCACAACGCGTGGGTAGGACTTAGAATGGAAACGTCGTCCTCAATGGCACAACGTGTGGGTAGGACTTATTAGGAGGAAGGTTTATTAGGAATTAATTATTTGTACATGACTTACCCGTGTGGCTGCTGCTGCACGACTGAATTTTAATTTGCCACTCGTTGTGTAAGTCACCCCAGCTTGACTGCACAGTCATGGTGTATTGAGTTTTTGTTTCAGCTGTTTCGTTCATGATACAATAATAAGGTAGGGTAATGAGATTCACCACACCGACCTGGAATGTCAAAATGATAGTATACTGTGCTGCCGTATCTTATAAAATATCCAGCAAAAATCCATGATTGTTCTTTGCATTTTTGATGAATTGCTTAGCTATGGCGACATGTTATATTTGTATTTATTAATTTGTATTTATTAATTTGCGACAAGCTAGTACAACAAGATTCAACAAGGAAACCTTATAATTATTGTACCAGCTACATGTATTAAATTAGCTTACAATGAAAATTAAAAAACTTAAATGTAAAAGTAACATTATAATTTGTATATAAAATAAGATAACATATTAAGAAATTTAAGAAAAATATGCTATGAAATAAAATAAATATATAAAAGCATCTATTCACTTAGTTCTACTTATCTCATTGCAACGTGGAAAAATATAAATAAAGTTTATTTTTATAATGCACGGCGTTTTGGATAGATCTGAGTTCAGTGGGTAACGAGTTCCAAAGACGTATAGCGTTAATATAAAATTGCCTTTCCGAAGTTAAACAAAAATGTCGTAGCTGAATTATAGTTTTAGCTCGATTCGATCGCGAGAAAATAAGTCTTTCACGTAGATAGGCAGGCTCACCAGAGAATATTACTTTATGCAGCAACAACAAAGTACGGAATTTAAGAACATTCGCAAAGGTCATGTTACATATTCTTATAGAATAATGTGAAACACTATCCCTATGTTTTAACCCGAATACGTATCTTGCAATGTTATTAAATAGCACATTTAGTTTTGCTGTGCAAGCAGCATCGCAATTAGCGAATAACTCACATCCGTAAAGGAGGGTTGGGAGAAGATAGGTTTTAGCTAGAAGCATTCTAATTCGTAGTGGCGTGAAGAATTGAGTGATCCACAGTACACGCAACATGCTATATAATCTTCCAACAGTATTCAATATGTGTGTGCTCCACGTTAAGATTCGGTTAAAAATTATCCCAAGGTTTTTAGCAGAATTTACAAATTGTATAGGGCAGTTATTAAGTATTACATTTGGAAAGTTTGCAATGTCTATTATTCTTTTTGTAATAATCAAGCACTTAGACTTATTTGGGTTGAGGCTCAAGCCATTCTCGAAGGCCCATCTAGTAATTCGATTAAGGTCAGCATTAAGGTTAAACACACAATTTGGTATAGAATCACGGCAAAAGCTTGTATATAGTTGCACATCGTCTGCATACATATGGATCATGCAGTTTTGTAGAATAGTGGGTAAGTCATTTATGTACATGGAGAACAGGAGTGGCCCAAGGACAGATCCCTGAGGGACGCCACGTGAGATAGGTAGAAATTCGGATGTTACAGATTTTACACATACAGCCTGCGATCTGCTGGATAAATAAGACTGCATTAAGTTAGCAGCAGTAGATGTAAAATTAAATAGATTTGTTAGTTTAGTGTAAAGTATATTGTGATCCACAGTATCAAAAGCCTTTGAATGATCCAAGAGAACTAAGAAACTAACCTTATTAGCATCTAAGCCCGCACGGATAACTTCTGTCACATCAATAAGTGCTGTAACACAGCTTCGTTGAGCTCTAAAGCCTGACTGTCTGTTAGTGAGAAGATCATTTTTAAGAACAAATTGATTAATTAATGTGTTTGTGCAGCAGCAGCTCCAGAGCCTTGGAGAGGTATGGCAAGATAGCTATGGGTCTAAATTCGTTTCTAGTTTTTGGAACTGAAATAATTTTAGCTATTTTCCAGCTGCTGGGGAAACTTGACGTGGTTAAAATTGTGTTGAAAATGTGGGTGATGTAGGGCAACAGTATGGGAAGAAGAACTTTAAGAAAAATTGGGTGGGTACCATCTAAACCAGTAGAGTTCGATTTAATGGACAGAATGCTCTGAAGAACTTCACATTGATCAACACAGTGAAACGAAAAAACTACGTTTTGACTGAGGGTTCCAACGGAGTCAGAGTAGACATTACCATTGACTACAGGCACTGTAATGTTTGTGAATTTTTCGTTAAGATCATTTACATCCACAGCATCGCAACTACGAGAAGTATCCTTGCCAATGCCAATCTTACGAATTTCGTTCCACATTTTTTTACTTTCAATTGCATTCTCAAATTTTTCGCTATAGTATTTTATTTTCGACTGTTTCATTTCAGTTCCATCGGCTTTCCTTAATTGTTTAAATTCTTCGTACAGTTCGGGAGTTTTAAATCTCTTCCAACGCTTGTAAACAGAATTACGACAAGAAATAAGACTTTTTATGGAGCTATTAAACCAAGGTTTTTGTTGAGATTTTAAATGTTTAGTTGAGATGGGCACAAATTCATTAAACAGTTTGCTCAAATGGTGCTGAAAAAAGTTCACTTGATCTTCAACTGATATCATACGATATATGTCGTACCAACTTATATCATTTACCGCTTGACTGAGATGTGAGTAGTTTATACGTTGAAAATTACGATAACTAAAAGTATTTGACAAATCACTCAGCTGAAAAGTTTAGAAATATTAGATCGTGTTTAGAAAAAGCAGGTGCTACTAACTGATCATAAAGTAGAATTTTGGTCTTATCACTCACAAAAAACAAATCTAGTAAGGAATTATTTGTATTGGTAAAGTGAGTAGGTGTTGAGTCATTGACTGCAGAAAGGCCTAAGGATTGCATGTTGTCTACAAGGTGGTTTTCTAACAGAAGATTGCTATTAAAGTCCCCAGCTATAATAATATTTGAAAATGGCAGTGATATGCCTTCAATAGCACTCAAGAGAGTCGCGGTGTCCAAAGAACGGTGTGGACGATAAACACAACCTACTAGGGTTTTTTGATTACCATTTGAAATTGACACAAACACATATTCAATTGCACTGTCGATATTAGAATGCACTTCAAGCTTGCATGAGATACTGTTTCGCACATATACTGCAACGCCCCCTGCGTGCCCCTGTATGTCAGCTCGAAAAGCACGAAATCCCTCCAACTTAAGTAGTGTATCCGGTATTGCAACATTAAACCACGTCTCAGATACACAAACTATATCTACACCAGAGCCCTCAAAAATATACCTAAATTCATCCATTTTATTAGTTAAACTTTGCGCGTTAATATGACATACCCTAAGCCCATGACGTTGTTTAGAAAGTATACGAATAAGGGTATACACACTGTCTTCGGAACTATACGTTTCGTTATCCAAAGAGGTTATGAGTGCGAAAAGATTTTACAGTAACGCGTGCAAGTTCTGATGTAAATTGTTGCAATGAAATATGTTTATCACTTAGTATAGATTTAAAAACAAAGCAAGATTTGTTAGAAGATATATTATAACTTCGATGTTCGGCAATTCGTCAAAAATTGGGTTTTTTAACACATTGGACAGGCGATAATTTTGATAAAATATCGCTTTGTTTCCTTTTTTCAGACAATTTTTTTAAAAATTTTTTTAACGCACTTTATACTTTAATATTGATATTTTGCACTTCAGTTCTAGTCATTTGTGAATATATTAAGTAAATATATATTTATAGTTAATTTGAAAATTTTTAATAATGTCAGAAAGAAGTTCGGCCATCTATCATATAATGTGAAACAAAGAAAACTTAAGTTTTTTTCCAACAAGTTCTAACCGATTAAATAAAAAGACTAAAAAGACGAAATAAAAGCAATGTGTCAATTGTCAAAAACTAGTTTTTGATTAATGTTCAACAGTTTCTCAATAAAAAAATACAATAAAAGCAATAAAAAAATTATGTATCACATTCATAGTGGACATTAGAACAAGAATTTTAAATAAGAAATAATGAACACAAATAGCTAAGCTAAAAGTAGTATGCAATAATAATTTACTGAAAACAAAGCTTTAAAATCACAAAACAGCTATTTATTTCATTGTAAATACATTTGTCCAAATTTATCTTGTTTATCCTACAAATAATTTCCTTTCTTATTATTTGACCCACATTTATCAATAAAACAGGAAAGCGGCAATGCTAAAACACATTTTGACATTCGAGGTCGGTGTGGTAAATCTCCTTACCCTACCTTATTATTGTATCATGGTTTCGTTGTTCTTGACATATCGCTTTTCACCTCGGGCTAGTGTTGCCATCCGGGTGAAATTAATTAAGGTGTATGTTACATGTGGCTTCTTCAACACAGTGCTGCTTCAGTATTTAACTACCCACGTTATAGTTGTTTTATTTACTGGCGATGTATAAAGAGGTATTCCGATAGTGCGTACACATAAATTAAATAAATGTGATGTGTAAAAATAAAAGATTTAATTCATGCTTTAGTTAATGATCCAAATAAGGCAACAAGGTATTTTAATAAATATCAACAGAAAGAAAAGAGGGTGTGCATTTAGTGTGTATGGAAACGAGTTCCGACTTCCACCTTCACAAGTATGACAAAGGGGGAAAAAGGGGTCTAAAATTGGTCAAAAATATGTTATGTAATTTATGAACAGCCCCTAACGCCTGTCATGATGAGCAGACAAAATAAAATTTTCGCTGCGTCCTTAATAAAAGAAAGTAAGGAAATACATTTTGGGAAATTCTCAGACACAATTACTCACGATGTAAACTTAGACGAGTGGAAAACAAATTATCATCTCAAAATAAATTTGAGAAATTTTTTTTCCAAATTACCTCCAAAAATTTAACCAAATTAAAAAAAAAATAATTACCGAACACCAGTAATTTTTTTTTATGTAAAAGTATGTAAAATAAATATGGATAATAATGGAGCGGCGGGTTGCTCCATAGACCTTAAACATGGAATGTGCGCAGGGTTTGGGTCCCGCCACATTACTACTGCCCAATGAAAACTAATCCAGCCTCGGATAAGAACCCCAATTACGTTGACGACCACCGCAAACGAAAAACGGATAATGATTTACGGATATGCACCTGGAATATCCGGACCCTTTATAGGGAATGTGCCATTATCCAACTGGCGGAAGCCCTCAAAACAATAAAGGCTGACATCACCGCCATCCAGGAAATGCGATGGAAAGGGCAAGGCTGCTCTAAACAAGCACACTGCGATATCTACTACAGTTGTTATGCGGAGAAGCGCGAATTTGGATGTGGATTCGTCGTTAGCCGGAAACTACGTCACCTTGTTTCCCGGTTCACACCAGCGAACGAAAGATTGGCCACGATCTGCATCAAGGCAAAATTTTTCTACATTTGCCTTATTTTCGCGCACGCCCCGACGGAGGAAAAGGTCGAAGCCATCAAGGACGCTTTCTACGCTAGTCTTGAGGACGTATACGATCACCTTCCGGTCCATGACGTGAAAATAGTCCTCGGCGACTTTAATGCGAAAGTCGGAAGGGAAGGCATCTTTGGCCCCACTGTCGGTTAGTTCAGTCTTCATGAGACCTCCACCAACAACGGTCTAAGACTGATCGACTTCGCCGTGGCACGAAACATGGTAGCACCAGATTTAAGCACCTCGACATCCACAAAGCCACCTGGCTGTCCCCGGATCAAAAAACGCGAAACCAAATTGATCATGTTGTAATCGACGGAAGGCATGCCTCTAGTGTTCTAGATGTGCGTACATTTCGGGGGGTCAACATTGACTCCGATCATTATCTTGTTGCAGCCAAGATCCGCATGCGATTATGCAAAGCGAAGAACATACGCACAGGAATGCAACGAAAGCTAGATGTCGCTAAGCTGCAATTAAAACGAACTGCCGAGGCCTACTCCGCTCAACTCTCGGTAAAGCTCAACCAACCAACCTCTGGACTCGACGACGCCGGCGGACTTTGGAGCATATATCCCACTCCATGCGCGCTGCCGCTGAAGCAGTCATTGATTTCCGGCGCCAACAACCTCGGAACCAATGGTACGATCAGGAGTGTCGCATCGCGACAGCAGCAAAAAACGCCGCATATAAAAAAACGCTGCAGTCAGATGCAACGCGAGTAAATAACTTTTTACGAGTATGAGGTACGTGCGAGAAAACTACCGCGAAAAGAGGAAGGAAGAGAGGCGCCTTTTCAGACGCAAGAAAAGAGAGCAGGAAAAGCGTGAGCGTGAGGAACTAGAGGTATACCAGGGCAAGAAGGATGCACGAAAATTCTATCAACAGGTTAAGCGTCTAACCCAAGGTTTCAAGCCCGGAGCATCCACTTGTAGAGACGAAAATGGAGATCTGAATACGGATACGCAGTGTGTGCTGAGATTGTGGAGACGGCACTTCTCCAATTTACTTACTGGCGACGATTCCACCAATGCCGCCCATGGAGAGCGCAGTTCAGAGCTACCAATCAACAATGACGGAGTGGAAGTACCACCACCTAGCCATGAAGAGGTTCGAGTTGCTATCCAACGACTCAAAAACAATAAAGCAGCGGGTGCTGACGGCCTGTCAGCTGAATTGTTTAAAACCGGCGGCGATGAATTGATAAGGCGCATGCATCAGCTCATCAGCAAAATATGGCTAGAAGAAAGCATGCCCGACGATTGGAACCTCAGCGTACTGTGCCCTATACTTATGAAAGGAGACCCAACAATCTGCGCAAGTTATAGAGGTATGAGTCTTATTTCCATCGCATATAAGGTTCTCTCAAGCGTACTGTGTGAAAGATTAAAGCCGATTACAAAAACACTGATTGGACCTTATCTGTGTGGCTTTCGACCTGGTAAGTCCACCATAGACCAGATTTTCACGCTACGACAAATCCTGGAGAAAACCCACGAATATCAAATTGACACACACCATCTCTTTGTCGATTTTAAAGCTGCGTTCGATAGCCCGAGAAGGGATTGCCTATACGCAACAATGTCTGAGTTCGGTATACCTGCAAAGTTGTTTAGACTTTGCAGAATGACGTTGAGCAACACACGCAGCTCCGTCTAGGTAGGAAATGACCTCTCCGAAACCTTGAATACCGAAAGAGGTTTCAGGCAAGGCGATCCACTGTCTTGCGATCTCTTTAACATCATCATGGAGGGAATCGTTCGAAAGGTCGGTGTGCATCGTAATGGAACCATTTTCTATAAAGGTGTCCAGCTCCTTGCGTACGCTGACTATATTGATATTGTATGCAGAACCAAGAGAGATGCTACCGCTGCTTTCGCCGCTATCGAAAAGGAATCAGCCAAAGTGGGTTTGACGATAAATGAGGGCAAAACAAAGTCTACAAACAAGGGAGCGCGGCGTTTAGACTCCCACGTTTCATCCGGCAGCTATAACTTTGAAGTAGTCAAGGAGTTCGTTTAACTTGGCACCGCCATTAATACTAACAACGAAATCAGCCTGGAGATAAACCGAAGAACAATAATTGCTAATAGGTGCTACTACGGACTCAGTAAGCAACTAAGTTCCAGAGCCCTCTCTCGATCGACAAAACTAACACTATACAAGACGCTCGTTCTACCTGTGCTGCTTTATGGGGCTGAGGCATGGGTAGTTTCGCAAACTGACGCAGCCGCTCTGGGGGTGTTCGAGAGAAAAGTTCTTCGAAAAATCTTCGGTCCTGTTCGAGTCGGCGATGACTATCGCATCCGAATGAACCACGAGCTGTATGAGCTCTACGATGACATTGACGTAGTTCGGCGTATAACTGTGCAGCGACTACGCTGGCTGGGTCATGTCCATTGTATGGACGACGAAGCTGCAGCGAAAAAGGTGCTCGAGGCGAGGGTCGCTGGTCAACGACGACGAGGGAGACCATGCTTCCGATGGATGGACCAGGCTGAGGAAGCCCTAACCGCACTTGGTGTATCCGATTGGAGAAGGCGCGCGCAAAGCAGATGCGCCTGGCGAGAGCTGATGAGGTCGGTCGAAATCCGGACACGGGTTGTTACGGCCACCTAAGTAAGTAAACAAGTCAGGGATATTTTCAAAAAATATTTAAGATGCCGAGATTGGTAGAACGTAAGATTTAAGTGCATTAAGCTGCAATCCGTTTCTTATAGACCATTGGTTAATATCTTGGAGATCTTCATTAAGTTGAGAAAATGTAATTGATAAAAACGGAAAACAACAATGGGTCAACAATTTAACCTTGTGGTACACCACTGCGTACCAATTTAAATTGAGAACACCTATCACCAACCCTAACTCATTGGAATCTATTTGATAAATAGCTTCCCAAGAGACTTACAGCATTATCACAGAAGCCATATCAGCACTTTAGTTTTTGACAAAGTAAGAAGTGATTTACAGTGTCGAATGCCTTAGAAAAGTCGAGCATGCAGAGAAGAGTAATCTGTCCCTCGTCATATGATTTTCGTATATCGTCCAAAACTTTCATAGTAGCAGTGGAACAGCTATGGCCGGCTCGAAAGCCGGATTGTAGGGGAGATAGTATATTATTAGTTTTCAAAAAAATTTAAATTTGATCTGCCATAATCGCTTCACACACTTTAGAGAGCGAGGACAAAATACTAATTGGCCTGAAGTCGTTGGCTTCCACCGCGGTTGATTTTTTAGCAATAGGGACTACCTTTGCAATTTTCCAGGAATGAGGAAAAGAACTCGTGGTAAAACAGTGGTTAATAATGTGGGTTTACGGACTAAGAACGTAGGATATAATTAGTTTAATAAATCTTATAGAGATGCCATCCTCTCCAATAGCATTTGATTTAATTTTCATAATGTACTTGCCCACATCATTCTCACTTACTGCAGAAAATTGGAAATGTGGTTAAACAATGACATCGACTTTATTTATGTTTCCTTGAGAAGAATTGCTGGAGAGAAAGAAATTGTTAAGAACATCAGGATCAACTTTACAATCAGAGCTAGATTTTTTTCCCAATGCCTAGGTTTTTAGATTCCTCCACAGTACTTTAGATGGGAGCGACATATTTAGCTTAGCAGAGCAGTAGTTACGCTTCGATTGCTTAATAACCAAAACTGAAGCATTTCTGGCAATCTCGTTATTTTCCCAGTATTCAAACTACGGGATTTTTTCCCAGCGACTATGCATTTTGTTTCGTTTTTTAATAGAAATTTTGACATTAGTATTAAACCAAGGACAAGAAGTATTTTTTATAACAGTAGTTCTAGTTTGAACATGATTTACAAAAAGATTGTTAAGGATATTATAGAAGGCTTCTACTTTTTTATTAATATCAGAAAGAAACCATATGTCGTTCCAGGGTACTATGCGTATATCACGATGAAGGGCAGAGAAGTTTATAGACTTAAAGTCAAGTTAAGAGATAGTCCTAGAGGTAGTTGTACGAGATAAGTTAATGTCAAGAGAACAGAAGATTAGGTCATGATCAGAAATAAAATAAATCTGGTCAAACAAAAGAACTGTCGATTGGTCAGAGACAATAAAATAGTCGAGAGGGCATAGTTTCAGTTACAATTGACAGACCGACGGACGACAAATTTTCACACAAAGATTTAGAAATGTTATCAAGACATAAAAGATTAACATTGGAATCACCACACAAAACAAAAAAATCAAAGTCGACCGCTAAATCAGAAAGTTGAGAAAAGTAGGAATTTAGACTCAGACATTTGTTAGGGTTATAGACACACGAAAGAAAAATTTTTGTATTGCTATCAGAGATACAAAGATTAAGAAACTCAACACTATTACTGTTTGATTTATTAATTACTGTAGCATTTAAGTTTTTTCTGCAGTAAATAGCAATCCCACGCCCCCGCTTATCAATTCTATCAGTTCTGAATAAGTTAAAGTTTTTTAATTCAATAACTGGATCCCTAACATCAGAACAAAACCATGTTTCTGAAACACAGATGACATCAACGGACGATTCCTCAAACACATACTTAAAATAATCAAACTTATATGAATTAAGACTCCTAGCATTATATCCAATCATCCAATCAAGATCCAATCATAACATGGAGGAGAATACTCAGAAGCATTAAACAAGCTAAATAAAGTAAACAAAACTATTAGATACATAATAACTAAGAAATTAAAACAAGAGCCAAATAGTAACCAGAATACCTTACTAATGAAAATAATGAGAAGAAGAGAAGAAATAAAGAAAAAAAGAAAAGAAATACTAATACTATGCTTGTAATAAGTTAAAAATTCACAAATATAATTAATATAAGTAGCATTATCCATTATATTGAGTCTCGATATCATTCAGCTCACCCGAAGCAATAGCAGAAAGTTGGTAACAGCTATCAATCATCACACTCTCGCTATTTTCACTCCTTCTTACAAATATAAGTCCCTGTTTAGCATATGCTGAGAATAGTTTTTTGTTTCGCTTCAGCTTGATCGCACTTTGCAGAAGTTGACGACTGCGCTTAGTCAGGCTCTCATTAAGGTATAAACTTGAGTGAGAGTTGAGCCCTAGATCACTCAGAGATAAATTTTTTCCGTTGTTTCTTCTGTAGACAGCAGCAGCTCGAAGAACAGCATCTCTTTCATAAGAGCAGGAAAACTTCACAATAATGGGAGTGCTTCTTGCTCTGTGTGCACTCTTCACACGAAACACACTCCGAAGCGATGGGGGTCTGCAGCCGATAGTGAAGCACAGCTTGTTGAACATATGAGTAAGATTCTCTTCATTGTTCTCCGGAAGACCAAACAAAATAGCATCAGCTGCGACTTCTTTTCGCTCAAGATCACCAATCAGTTTGTACATCTCAGAAATATCTTCTTTAAGAGCACATACTTCAGGGTTAGCAGCATTAGTTAGCTAGCTTATCAACTCGTTCCACGACGTCGGCAACACTCCACGACTCTAATTTCTCAACGCGATCCACGACGTTGGCAACGGCAGCATTGATGCTATTTATCTTTTCATTCTACGTTCTCTCGAGATCTTCAAACTTTGAGTTAAACTCATTACGAAGGTGGCTACGTTCCGTTTGAAAACTATGTATTAGAAGCTCACTCTGTTGTTTTAGGCGGTCATCCAGCTGATCGATTGTTAGAGCAGGTTTGTTGTTGTTGTTGGCAGCGGGAGAGGCACTTTGCGAAGGAGTAGATGGCAAATTTTTAGAGTATAATGTTTTACCTCTAGTCGATGACATTGTGTTTTTCGGTAAATTTCGTGGCGGGAACAAAAACGAATGAGCTAATAATTATTGTTCATCAATTATAATTGCTTAAAATTTCCAAAAATTAAGTTGTTCACAAATTGTTAACAAATACTGCTTTTGAACTTATAGAAACAACAATGCAATGCTGTTCAACGCGTTTTAAAGTCAAAAATTAAGGTTAAGGTTAAGAGTGTTTACTCTGAAATTGTAGCTGTACGAGCAAAAAAAAAAACGTCTATTGGATGCAATACATAATGAATATGAATATTTCTCAAATTATCTTCATATATTGCCTGGTCTCATTGATCACTCTAAGGTTGGTGCAATTACGGTTGTTCTTAGCCAACCACTAAGTCACCTGCTAAAAGTGATCAGTGAAAGCCTCAATATTCAATCTTTCCTTAAACTAATCCTCCTCTACCGCCTTTCATTCTTGGGCTTGTAACGGAACGAATAATAGTCACCGTCAAAATTTAAAAATCAAACAAAAATTAAATTTGTTTGCGTCTGGCAATGCCGAGCGGTGAGGCCGGCCAGTAAAGCAGCAGCCCTGACTATTATGTTTTGAGGGCGCACTGTGAATGCGCCCCTGTGAACTTCCCACAGATGATTAGTCAGGGCGCCTGCCCCCCTCAGTTGACGCCACCGCTCCTGGTCAGGAGACCCGTGGAGACTCGTGGTTGGCCACTACTACACGTGGTTGCATGCCAGAGTGCCAGCAGTTTGGTGAGCTTAGGGGGTTCGTGGTGGCCAACCACGCGTATCTTCCTCGCACAAATGTTTCACGTGCATATAAGCAACACAAAAAATACCGCGTCGACGACTCAAACCAAACAACAAAAAAAAAAACAACTGAAAAGAGAAAAGAAGAAAACTATGGATAAAAAAAACGGAAAAGGTTGGGAGCCCCTGGCTCACCCATTCATCAAACAACACTTGAACCCTGATGTTGTGGCTCGGCCTACGCATCCCTCCCTGCCGTGGAGGACACTGGGGCAAATACAAATTGTCCTCCCCAAGCACAATCATTCTCCCTTTCGACCAAATAACGAGGACTTATCTGTTCATTTTAACAAAGTTCAGTTATGTTTATTAATAAAAATAACTACTGTAAAGTTACATTTTGATTCTTAGATAGGTTCTTTAAGATGAGGTCTAATCTTAACGTAAATTGATGTTTATTTTACTTTACTTTTAAAATTAAAATTAAATTCAATTTAAGTTTATTTTAATAAATATTTCTAGTTACTTTTCTAGGGAACAGGGGGCGAACCTTCACATGGCAACGTGTCTGACCGCCTCAACCTGGCGAGGCCAGCATACTCCATGTCGAAATCGTCTCAAGTCGACTCAAACCTCCAAGTGGTGTTCCCTGGGCAACGGCAAACTGGCATCCGTCAGTTTGACGGCTTATTTGCGCGGCGGGTCGATCCATAGACCTTAAATATGGAATGTGCGCAGGGTTTGGGTCCCGCCACATTACTACTGCCCAATGAAAACTAAACCAGCCTCGGATAAGAACCCCAATTACGTTGACGACCACCGCAAACGAAAAACGGACAATGATTTACGGATATGCACCTGGAATGTCCGAACCCTTTATAGGGAATGTGCCATTATCCAACTGGCGGAAGCCCTCAAAACAATAAAGGCTGACATCACCGCCATCCAGGAAATGCGATGGAAAGGGCAAGGCTGCTCTAAACAAGCACACTGCGATATCTACTACAGCTGCCATGCGGAGAGGCGCGAATTTGGATGTGGATTCGTTGTTAGCCGGAAACTACGCCACCTTGTTTCCCGGTTCACACCTGTGAACGAAAGATTGGCCACGATCCACATCAAGGCAAAATTTTTCTCCATCAGCCTTATTTGCGCGCACGCCCCGACGGAGGAAAAGGACGAAGCCGTCAAAGACGCTTTCTACGCTAGTCTTGAGGACGTATACGACCACCTTCCGGTCCATGACGTGAAAATACTCCTCCGCGATTTTAATGCGAAAGTCGGAAGGGAAGGCATCTTCGGACCCACTGTCGGTCAGTTCAGTCTTCATGAGACCTCCACCAACAACGGTCTAAGACTGATTGACTTCGCCGCGGCGCGAAACATGGTAGTTAGTAGCACCAGATTTAAGCACCTCGACATCCACAAGGCCACCTGGCTGTCCCCGGATCAAAAAACGCGAAACCAAATTGATCATGTTGTAATCGACGGAAGGCATGCCTCTAGTGTTCTAGATGTGCGTACATTTCGGGGGGTCAACATTGACTCCGACCATTATCTTGTTGCAGCCAAGATCCGCATGCGATTATGAAATGCGAAGAACATACGCACAGGAATGCAACGAAAGCTAGATGTCGTTAAGCTGCAATTACAACGGACTGCCGAAGCCTACTCCGCTCAACTCTCGGTTAAGCTCAACCAACCAACCTCTGGACCTGACGACGCCGGCGGACTTTGGGCGCATATATCCCACTCCATGCGCGCTGCCGCTGAAGAAGTCATTGGTTTCCGGCGCCCGCAACCTCGGAACCAATGGTATGATCAGGAGTGTCGCATTGCGACTGCAGTAAAAAACGCCGCATATAGAAAAACGGTGCAGTCAGCTGCAACGCGAGCCGTGCGAGAAAACAACCGCGAAAAGAGGAAGGAAGAGAGGCGCCTTTTCAGACGCAAAAAAAGAGAGCAGGAAAAGCGTGAGCGTGAGGAACTAGTGGTATACCAGGGCAAGAAGGATGCACGAAAATTCTATCAACAGGTTAAGCGTCTAACCCAAGGTTTCAAGCCCGGAGCATCCACTTGTAGAGACGAAAATGGAGATCTGAATACGGATACACAGTGTGTGCTTAGATTGTGGAGACAGCACTTCTCCAATTTACTTATTGGCGACGATTCGACCAATGCTGCCCATGGAGAGCGCAGTTCAGTGTCACCAATCGACGGTGACGGAGTAGAAGTATCACTACCTAGCCATGAAGAGGTTCGAATTGCTATCCAACGACTCAAAAACAATAAAGCAGCGGGTGCTGACGGCCTGTCAGCTGAATTGTTTAAAACCGTCGGCAATGAATTGATAAGGCGCATGCATCAGCTCATCAGCAAAATATGACTAGAAGAAAGCATGATTTGTCGATTTTAGAGCTGCGTTCGATAGCCCGAGAAGTTATTGCCTATTCGCAACAATGTCTGAGTTCGGTATACCTGCAAAGTTGATTAGACTTTGCAGAATGACGTTGAGCAACACACGCAGCTCCGTCAAGGTAGGAAATGACTTCTCCGAAACCTTCAATACCGAAAGAGGTTTCAGGCAAGGCGATCCACTGTCTGGCGATCTCTCCAACATCATCATGGAAAGGATCGTACGAAAGGTCGGTGTGCATCGTAATGGCACCATTTTCTATAAAGGTGTCCAGCTCCTTGCGTACGCTGATGATATTGATATTGTTGGCAGAACCAAGAGAGATGTTACCGCTGCTTTCGCCGCTATCGAAAAGGAATCAGCCAAAGTGGGTTTGACGATAAATGAGAGTAAAACAAAGTATATGCTGTCTAGAAACAATGGAGTGCGGCGTTTAGACTCCCACGTTTCATCCGGCAGCTTTAACTAAATGAGGGTAAAATAAAGTATATGCTGTCTACAAACAAGGGAGTGCGGCGTTTAGACTCCCACGTTTCATCCGGCAGCTATAACTTTGAAGTAGTCAAGGAGTTTGTATACCTTGGCACCGCCATTAGTTCCAACAACGAAATCAGCCTGGAGATAACGTGAAGAATAATAATTGCTAATTGGTGCTACTACGGGCTCAGTAAGCAACTAAGTTCCAGAGCCCTCTCTCGATCGATAAAACTAACACTCTACAAGACGCTCGTTCTACCTGTGCTGCTTTGTTGCGCTGAGGCATGGGTAGTTTCGCAAACTGACGCAGCCGCTCTGGGGGTGTTCGAGAGAAAAGTTCTTCGCAAAATCTTCGGTCCTGTTCGAGTCGGCGATGACTATCGTATCCGAATAAGCCACGAGCTGTATGAGCTCTACGAAGACATTGACTTAGTTCGGCGTATAACTGTGCAGCGACTACGCTGGCTGGTTAATGTCCATTGTATGGACGACGAAGCTCCAGCGAAAAAGGTGCTCGAGGAAAGGGTCACTGGTCAACGACGACGAGGGAGACCATGCCTCCGTTGGATGGACCAGGCTGAGTTAGCCCTAACCGCACTTGGTGTATCCGATTGAATAAGCCGTGCGCAAAGCAGAGGCGCCTGGCGAGAGCTGATGAGGTCGGTCGAAACCCGGACACGGGTTGTTACGGCCACATAAGGAAGTAAGTATGTAAAATAAATAAATTTTTTATAAATTTTTAATCAACTCTAATATCACTACATTTATAAAAACAAAAAATTTAAAGCAAAACAAAAATCGCAAAATTATATTAGACTATAGAAGACATTAAAATATTAAAAATCACAATTTATTAATACAAATTAGGTTAATATGACTTAGTTTTTCAAAAAGAACATAAAATTATAATAATAACTAGTTATAACACCCCAAAAATCGAGTGTAATTCCCTTCTTCGCCTTGGAAATCACACTTTCTCATTCACATTGGAGCGAGTTCGTGTCTTAAGTCTTTTTACCATTTTTTCAACTTTAAACGCTCATATCTGCTAAACGCTACCACTTTTCAAAAATCTAATTATTTTCGGTTTACCTACACATCAAGACCTTTGTAATGATATATCAAGTGTTGGTGGAGCATTTGCAGATTAGCAAAAATAAGGGGACCCTTTCAGGAATAAATTTATAGAAGATAATATAATATTATAATTGCTTATTTTATTATAAAATATTATTATTTAATATTTATTTATTAATATAAAAATATTTATATTTTTTATTTATTAATTATTATAAAAAGCTTGCCTCTTTTAAAGAATAATAGGAACTAAAAAAGTAAAATAAACAATTCTTCTTACTTTCAATCAGTATTAAATATCTTAAAACACAGTAAATCCAAATCATTTACATAAACTTTTTAAAATGTTTCTAATTATAGAAAACAGTTTTTACAATGATTTCCAATGTTCTTATTTGAAAACAGTTACACTGGCTTGCAGTCAATATGTACAATGAATGCCACCATTCATTTCTCATGTAAAATCGGTCGCTTATTTGGAAAATACTATTTTTTTCCTTATTGCTCCATTTTCGAGATATTGTCCACAAAAAAAAAATTGGTTCAACAAGCAATGTTCACACAATTTTTTGATTGAGCTGTTAGTAATAAATTCAGTTTTCGAGGGATTTTGCTATTTTTCAGAAAAATATCCAAAAAAAAAAAACTAATTACAAATTTTGTTTCGAAATCATATTTAGTTTATTTTGATATTTTTTGCTAAAAGCCTGTATTTTTCCGAAAAAATAAGCTATTGCTGAAGAAAATGTATTGAGAAATGGAAAAGTTGTGTTTAATTGCACGAAAGCTTCCAAAATTTGTGATTGTCTATTTATGCATTTCGAACTTTTTTATTGTCATATAAAAAAAATGAGAACTAAAGGTTGTTGTAACATAATTTTTTATTTTTAATTTGTTGTGTTTTTTTCATCATTTACGTTGATTATAATTTTTATAGTTCCTTTAATCATTTACATTGTTTTTTTCTTCGCTTACATTGTATATAATTTTTTATTTTTCGTTTTTATTGTTCTTTTAATGACTTACATTGTTTTTTACATAGCTTACATTTTATTCAAATTTATTTTAATGCTTGTTTTGTTTTTTATTCAATTCGGGATCGGTTTGTCTGATGAGAAACCACCAATAATCGCCCATCATTCCTTCGTCCCAAAATCCTTCTACTGGTGAAATATTTCGCCACGTACGTCGCCGATATTCTTCGGAAAAAATTCAAATGGAAGCGCAGGAAATGAATTCTTTCCGGATGGCTGTTTCTAGCTACCGCAGGAACAATAAAAGTGAATCTTACGAGAAAATAATCAACGATTTCTCAGGAACTATAAGAAAAGGCGTTAATATGTCTTCGAAAATTCCCTTTTTGCACTCAGATTCGGAGACAAGAGTGACGAACATGGGGAAAGATCTCACCAGGAGATGAAAGCGATTGAGAATCGGCACCAAGGATGATGGGCGACTATTGTGGGTTTCTCATCAGAGAAACCGATCAGAATTGAATAAACGACAAATCAAGAATCATAACAAATTTGAATACAATATAAGCAATGTATAAACCAATGTAAAATCATTAAAAGAACAGTAAAAACGAAAAATAAAAAATTATATACAATGCAAGAAACAATGTAAATGATTAAAAGAACAAAGAACAAAAACAAAAAAAAACAAGAAAAGTCCTCTAAAATTGAATTTATTCCGGCAAAACTAAAAGTTTAATCAAAAAATCATATAGGCCCTGTTTGAAAGGAATTTTATCAGCTTTAATTTGATATATTAATTGTTTGATTATTGTTGCTTGTTCTGTTGATATCTGCAATTAAATGGATCCAACTTTTTTTTTGTACAAAAAAACTACAGTGGGCAATATCTCAAAAACGGAGTGCCAGAAAAAAAAATGATATTTTCCGAATTAGTGACCGATTTTACATGAGAAATGGATAGTGGCATTCATTGTACAAACAACTTTGCCTAATATGTAAACCAGTGCTATTTTTTCCTAATTTTAAGGTTTCTTAGTATTTCTAAGCGTTAAAAATATTGCAAAACCGATAAAAGATTTACCATTTTACCAAGTCGTAAAACGTTTAAATATTACGTTGGTAATATTTTTAAAAAACGGCAACGCTGATTGGAAATACCTAAGAGATGTATTAGTGCCACGCATTAAGTAACTGCTGTATTGGTGTTAAGGCAACATTTTTTTCTGAAGCGTGTTTAATTTGAGGCCCAATAATTGAGAGTTTTTCTTCCACTTTAGAACAACTAACACGAAATTTTTCAGTGAATTCAAAAACTTTTGTTTTAACAAAATTTATTCGTGACTTGTACACTTTTACACAAGAAATATATATATATCACTTTCACTGCTTTCACTGGAACTATGTCTTCGTCTCAGTGACATTTTTTGTAATTAAAATTTTTTTTAACATCAACTCAAGCTGGCGTTACCTACGATTTGTACGAAAAAAATATTAATAAAAAGAATTAAACAGTCAAATTTTTCAAACTGTTTTTTATATTTGAGTAGTTATTAAATTTCACTATATTAAGTAAAAGTAATGCAAAAACGACCCTAAGGATTTAAAGATATAAGCAAAATGCTCTGGCGTGACGTTACAAAAGACAGAAGTAGTTTTCGACTTGGATTACAAAATTTTCAAAACTCTGCGAATTAGGTAAGACTTTTTATAAATAATATTAGCTTTTTTCCAAGTAATCAAATTTAAAAACCTTTTCCATTTTTTTTTTTTTGTTACTTGGCTTACAAGGAAAGGTCCCCAGGTGTCACTTACCGATTTGAATAATTTTTGGATATGTGATAGAGGACAAAAATCTAAGGTCGGCGTATTTTTTTATACGTGCTCAATCGATAGTTTACGGTTTCAAAATGACGTTTTAAAATCAGCAAAAATTTCGTTTTTTTGCCACAATTCCACTATTTTCCATAAAAATATATACAAATTTGGTATCAAATGAAAGGTATTTTAAAGCCACTATTGATGGCATCCATTTTGGAGAAATAAATTTCATTGTAATTTTGTTGTTGTAATTTTTAACAGTATTTAGTCGATATCATAAAGAGCGCATTTTCGAAATTGTTCCATTATCATTTATATTTGATTTAAGAGAATTCTAAGAGTTACCTTTTTATTGGTTTTTTAAATTTTTAACTTTTTATATTAAAATTTTCTTTATTAAAATATGCATTTATTTTCTTAAAAAAAAATTTTTTTTTAGAGATGGAGACCACAATATGGGTATCAAAAACTTTGTTTTTTCTCAAAATTTCCGTACGTGTAAATATTTGATCAGAAAAGTTTATATTTAACAGAGCTTCTATACAACTTTGTGCTTCTAACTTGTTTGCCCAAAGGAATTTTAAAAAACCGTCGGAAATTTAAAAATTTGACTTTCGGTGTAAATATCTCCGCTAGTTTTCAACATATTTCACAAAAAATTTTTTTTTGTTATAAAGTTTAATAAAAGTACTTGCCAAAAAATATTTTAGCAATACCAATTACTGTACATTTATATTTTTAATATTTTTTTCAAAAAAGGCCCAAAATATTCAAATTTTTTCTCAAAAAATTGCGTAAAATTTGTTTTTGTTGTAAAAATAATTTAAATAAAAAATTGCATTTAAAACTCTCTTTCACATGGCATGACATTTATTAGCAAAAATGGATTCAGTTTTAAGCAAAAATGTATTAACTATTTCTATCATAAAAAAAACAACATACCCTTTCGATTTTTTTGATAAAATTAATTTTTTTAAAAATGTTCTTGTTATAATTTTTATAAAAAGGTATAGCTTAAAAAATAATTTATTTGAAAAACTTTTCCCAATATTCTTTTCCAATCAAAAGCTGTTACTAAAAACCTATTTTCATACCATATGGATCTGTTTTAACAAATCTCCTTTTCTGTTAATTATTAAGTTTCTATATCCTTCCCATGCTCATTTTAAGAATAATCATGCTCATTTTTAAAAGAAACAAATATTTTTTATACTTTTCAGTTGTTAACCCTTGGCTGCCACACCTCGCTCCAGTAATATAGCTTCCACCATATGGTAACTCATTACCCCAACTATCCAAGGGTTAATAACTGAAAAGTATAAAATATATTTGTTTCTTCTCAAATTTTTTATTAACAGAAACTTAATAATTAACAGAAAAAAAAATTTTATTAATACAGATCCACATGATATGAAAATAGGTTTTTAGTAACAACTTTTGATTGGAAAGGAATATTGGGATAGTTTTTTCAAATAAATTATTTTTGAAGATATACTCTTTTATAAAAATTATAAAAAGAACATTTTTAAAAAAATTAATTTCATCAATAAAATCGAAAGGGACTTACCCTTGTTTTTTATGATAGAAATAGTTAATAAATTTTTGTTGAAAACTAAATCAATTTTTGCTAATAAATGTCATGCTATGTGAAAGGGAGTTTAAAATGCAATTTTTTATTTAAATTATTTTTACAACAACAACAAATTTTACGTAATTTTTTGAGGAAACATTAAATATTTTGGGCTTTTTTTGAAAAAAATATTAAAAATGCAAATGTACAGTAATTGGTATTGCTAAAATATTTTTTGGCAAGTACTTTTATTAAACTTTATATCAAAAAAAAATGTTTGTGAAATATGTTGAAAACTAGCGGAGATATTTACACCGAAAGTCATATTTTTAAATTCTCGATGTTTTTTTCTCATTCCTTCAGGCAAACAAGTTAAAAGCACAAAGTTGTATAGAAGCTCTGTTAAATATAAACGATTCTGATCAAATATTTACACGTACGAAAATTTTGAGAAAAAACACAATTTTTGATACCCATATTGTGGTCTCCATCTCTAAAAAAAAATTTTTTTTTAAGAAAATAAATGCATATTTAAATAAAGAAAATTTTAATATAAAAAGTTAAAAATTTAAAAAAACAAAAAAAGGTAACTTTTAGAATTCTCTTAAATCAAATATAAATGATAATGGAACAATTTCGAAAATGCGCTCCTTGTGATATCGACTAAATACTGTTAAAAATTACAACAACAAAATTACAATGAAATTTATTTCTCCAAAATGGATGCCATCATGTGTGGCTTTAAAATACCTTTCATTTGATACCAAATTTGTATATATTTTTATGGAAAATAGTAAAATTGTGGCAAAAAAACGAAATTTTCGCTGATTTTAAAACGTCATTTTGAAACCGTAAACTATCGATTGAGCACGTATAAAAAAATACGCAGACCTTAAATTTTTGTCCTCTATCACATAGCCAAAAATTATTCAAATTGGTAAGTGACACCTGGGGACCTTTTCTTGTTAGTCATCTGACGTGACGTTACTGACATTACGTTTCTTAAATTTCCATTGTTATTAAATTGGGTAATTAAGTAATTAGGTAACTAAGTATTAATGTAATTTAATAAAAAACAAATTCAATATATTCTGCCTCTCCATGCCTCAACCATTCTTCATTATTTTAAGGCAACGCCTTCCATTTTTACCAGAACAAAAACTTTACGAAGCATTTACTAAACATGTACTAAGAAGAAAAATAACATTTGTAGAACAGTGCAGACGATTTGATCATCATGGTAAATGAATTTATGTACAAATTACTTAAATAAATATAATTTAAATGTTTCTCTAAAATAATATCATTAAATAATAAGTTTTAAACAGCTTTTAATTTTTGGGTCACGGTGGACTTTTCTGTGGAAATGCCCATATACATAATTGTAGGAATTTTATACGCAATTATTTGTTTGTAAGACATTTTTACACATTTCACAAATTTGTGATTAGTCGTATGTTTGCTGAAACAAAAAACTACATAATTGTATTATTTCTACAAATTTGTTACTCATAAACTACAACTACAAATCCTGTTTGGTGAAACATATATTTACAAATTTGTCAATAAAAAGTGTGAGCCATTTGTAGTATACAAGCACAAGTTCATAAATGACAAACTTAACGATTTTTATACAATTGTGTGAGAATTTCCTTACAATTCACATATTTGTAAGTTGGTAAAATAGGGCACTGATCGCAATCAACCACCCTACTAACCTCCGAGAATGACGTAATTCTACGTCAAAGCACACTAGCACGAATGCAAGTAAAAAATATATGCGTGTGCCCATCATGTCTAGTGTAATCTGAATAAAGATAAAAAACTATTTTAAACGAGATACTTACCTAAAATTTCAACAGTGTGAACTTGATCTCGATTTTCTTGATCTCCAAGTTGACAAATATAGTCACCAGCGTCTTGAGTTTTAACTCCGTTTATTTGTAAGTTATAGTCACCAACAATTTTAAATCTCGGATCTCTCGATATTTTTAAATGTCCAGCTGTCAGTACAGACGATCCTTTTCTCCACAATAAAACAAAAGATCCCAGATTTTGGACTTTGCATGGAAGTTCAATTGTTTCGCCTACAATGACTTTGTATAAGTGACCTCGAGTTAAAAATTTAGGAGCAGTTGTTGGTCTATCGCTATCCGATAACAAAAAAGAGCCCTCAGGTTGACAATGTACTGAAAAATATAATAAATATTAATTATATAGTAAAAAAGCATGCATAAATAAACTGTAGCAGTAAATTCAAAGTTTTTGCCACAGATATTTTTGATTTCACTAAACAACCGAATGGTATTAAACTTTAATGGATTTTTCTGAAATAATTTTTCTGAAATAGTGATTCCATGTCCAATCGGACGCTTTTCGAAACTCACATATTTGGAAAAATTTGGTACTTTGCATGTCGATAGTACTTAAAAAACTATAAACATTTGCATTTCTTTTTTGCATGTTATACACAGTGGAAAATTAAAAAAAAAAAAAATCAAAATTTGTCATTCGGTAATGTAACAAAACAACTATACCTTCAAAATGGTCACGTTAGTCCAACAAAAAAATGTTTAGAACATATTTTAGAGATCTTGATTTGATACAGGGTAAACTTTTCATCAAAATTTGGACATGTCAAGACTGGTGTCTCAGTTAACTTCTCCTTGAGGGCTTCAAACGCTTCCTGCTGACTCTCACTCCACTTGTAATGCTTGCCTTTGCTCAAGAGTGTTGTAAGGGAGTGCACGATGGTCGAGAACTCTGGGACAAAACGTAGATACCATGAACCAATTCCTAGAACTCGTCGTAATTCTTTGGTGTTGGTAGGGGGTTGTAACTCATTTATCGCTGATACCGTTTCGGGATCGGTGTGTATCCCTTGGCTGCTTACAACATGACCCAAATATTTTATTTCCTGCTTAAAGAATTCACATTTCTCCGTGTTGATTTTCAGGTTCGTCGCCCGGAGTCTACGAAATACTTCCTTTAGATTTTTACTAAAGGAATACTTCCGAACGCAGGCGGTTTCATTTCAGGACCAATTACCTGATCTATTGCTCGTTGAAAAGTTGCTGGGGCTGAATGCAGCCCAAAAGGCATCACTTGCCATTGGAAAAGTCCACGACCCGGTACCGTGAATGCAGTAAACAGTTTGCTTTTTCTTCCATCGGAATCTGCCAATATCCATTTTTAAGATCTAGACTGCTGATGTATTTTGCATCTCGCAGCCGATCTAGTATATGGTGTATTCTTGGTATTGGGTAGGCGTCCGGTACAGACTTTGCATTTAATTGCCGGTAGTCCACACAGAGTCGCCATTTTCCTGTCTTCTTCACCAAAACGATTGGCGCGCTGTGGGGCTGTGTGAGGGCCCGATGCACCCCTTCTCAATAAATTCGTCGATCTCTTGGTTAATGATCGCTTGCATTGCTAGATTCTTCGGAAAGTATCTTTGTTTTATGGGTCTATCATCTTGCATGATTATCTTGTGGGTGGTAACGTTGGATAGACCCTACAGTTTCTCGAACTCCGCTAATTCTGTCTTCAAGAAACTCTCTATTTTCTCCGTTTCTGTTGTTTCGACTTTTCGCAGAACTGTGCATACTGGGGCAACGCTAGCACCTGTTGTCACCTCGTGCCTTTTCAACGTCATGGTATGGCCACCACACGTAAAAATCGCCCGAGTTCGTAGTCGAAAGTCCATTCCTAAAATCACCTCATCCACTATATCAGGTATCGCCTCTACCGGGTGTTCCGGCCGTTTCCCGACTGCCGACGACAGCAGTCAATCGATCTAAGGCCACGCTTTCCACACTCCCAGCAAAACATTCCCCATGGATTTCGACGCTCGTGGCGCATGTGACCGTCTCTACCACATCGTCTACATGCCGTTCATGGATTTATAGGTGTCTCCGGAACCTGTGTGACCATGCGATGTCGTTCTTCTCTAGTCCGTTTCGACGCTTTTGCTCGAAACAAAATTAGGCACGCGGGCTTGCAAGCCACGGACTATGTACCTTTTGTTGGAGCAGGCGGGCTCACAAGCCACGGACACTGCTAAAAAAAATATAGAACAGCCGGGCCTACAAGCCACTGAATCTGTCTTCGCCTTTGAGAGTGGTCCTGCAAGCCACCGACTTCGCCGCTGTCCTGTGTGCAGGTGGGCCTACAAGCCAACGACTCTGCTTATGATGACTTTCAAACAGGTGGACCTATAAGCCAACGACACTGTTTGCTGTTGTATTGTGCAGGGGTGCCTACAAGCCACCGTCGCTACTGGTGACAGCAATTACTCTCCTTTCCTGGCGGTCTTCGTTTCCTAGCTCCTGGTTTTTCTGCTTATTGCTTGTTGCTCTGGAGGCTTGAATCGTGTCTTCACGTGAAGTCGCTCGAAACAGCACTCACGTTGTATCACTTAACCGGACTTGAATAATTTGGTATCGCACTGAGATACTTCCAAACTAAATCCCACTCGCACTTTTTATTATTTCCACTGACTTTGAAACGCGCACTTTGTATTACGTTAACTGAATCGGATCACTCCAACTGAATGCTGAATTTAATTTCTCGTACATCATTTTTGGCGTCAACAAGTTCCCGTACATCGTTATCGTTGTTGTTGTCACATGCCGAGTTTCTCTCCTTGTCACGCTGCTTGTTTATGCCAATTAGGCTCTACTTCATGAAACATTGTGCTTGTGTGTGTTGCAGTATTTCTCCTCTTTTATGCCTATGTGGTGGCTATGCCAGCAGCACTGCCTTCTTTTGTTTGCCTTTCTAGGTAACTCTAAATGAAAGACAAGGTGTATTTTTGTTGTTCTTATTATTCATTATTTGTACTTCATTGTGTTAGTGTATGGTATATAAAAGATGTAAAAAAGTGTATAAAAAAAAATGTGGTTTGTTCAAGGAAAATATGAATCAAAGCAAAAATTAATGTTGATGGCGATGTTCAACACGTGACTCTTGTGCTTGTTGTGGAGCTAAAACTCGCCGCTGAATTTTATGCGTCACAATTTCTTGTGTAAAAGTGCACAAGCCGCGAGTTAATTTTGTTATAACAACATTTTTGAATATAATGAAAAATCTCGTGTAAGTTGTTCCACAGCAAAAGAAATATTTTCAATTATTGGGAATTATATTTTCAATTTAATCAACACGAATCAGAAAAATTGCCTTAACACCAGTGCAGCAGTTACTCTCCAGTACTGGAAATCACAATTAGTCTTTTAACGGTCATGATTTCTTACATGAATGGTAGCTAGGGAATTCTAGTACCCGATGTAATGCAGTAGGTAATGAAGTGCATTAGTTTTATTTTTCAAGTAACGGGAGCAGTAACTTATGAAATAGCTAGTGAATGGTAATGCAGAGAGTAATTGAATCATTACCGGCAGTAATATCCGTGTTAAATTCATGAGTGAAATACATTGTGGTGGTTACCAATAGCTAGTGAGCTCACTCATTCGCCACTGGTGAGGCGAAATGCTGGGTACGTACAGCGCACAGTGTAACCGTTTCATATAAGATGTGGCCAAAACTATTTGCTGTTGCCGCAGAGCAACGAAATTTGGTGTGGACGAATTTTTTACATAGATTAAGAAATTTTTCAAATATTGGTCAAATCGGACAATGACCCCGCCTAACTCCCATGCAAGACAAAGTTAAAAATCTATGTATCTTTGGAATCCTTCAATATTTTTTAAACCAATTTCATATTTGGTCTAAAATCACTTCAAAAAACATTCGTACCAAAAATGGCTATAATCAGACCACTATTCGGGGTACCCTCCATATAACCCGAATTTTAAATATATCGTATGTTTAAAAATAAATACTTTATTTTATTATAATCACACGAAAATATTTTCAATATTATAGCCAGTTATAGACCAGTTTTTGGGGTACCCCTCATACAACTTCAACTCTTAAAACGCGAGTACTTATATCATAATCACTTCATTTGAACAAAATAGCATAGAGAACTTTATTTTATCCCAACTGTCTTTGCTTAAAATAGCCTGAATTGATACACTATTGGGGATACCCCCAAATAACCCACGTTTTTGAAACTCTTTCACTTTAACATTTAAAAAAAAAGACGTTTTTCCAAATAAAGATTCCTTATAAAATAACTTCCTTTAAAATAACTTCCTAACTTCCTTCTGTGCTACCCCAATTTAAACCAAATTTTCAAAACACCAAATTTTCAACACAAAAAAAAAACAATTTGAGACCATTTATATAAAAAATTTTAAAAAATAATATATTCGTATATTTTATATATACAAAAGAAAATTAATATGAAAGTTAAATTACAAATAGAAAAGAATTATGTATAAGAATTTCTGTAGTTAATCTGTTTCATCCGAAGTGTCACTTGAAACAAAATCATCCAAATTTATATCAGAAATGAAGCTAATATGAACTTCGGCATCTGTACTTTCATCTACAATATATGGCAATAAATCTTTATAATCATTTCCTTTTGTTTTGGCAATATGTCTGTTCGAAGAAATGAGAGGATCCGAATTTATCAGTAATGCAGCCATAAGATCACGATTGCAATTTTCCCTTGAATTTTTCCTTGTCGTAACCTAATCGATATTTTCTAGATTCCTTATGACTAGATTCTTATGCGTCTTCAGATAAAAGTCCAATTTATCATCAGAAAAATTGGAAAATCAGAAAAAGTCCAAACACATCCATGAATCAATCTTTTGTGGACAGTTATTGGCATATTATACCAAGGATAATTATCCACATATATTTTAAAAGTATCCTTTAAAAGTGTACTGAACCTTGTATTTATTTTTTGTCACTTGAGAGTGTTCTCAGAATCAAACTGAAATTTTTTAGAAAACAAATATTTATGTTTGTTATTTCATACATCATTTCAATATTTGAAAAAAAACCTTCTGGCAATATTCCCATCGTTTGAAGTGTCATATCCTGTTTTTACTTTATCAATAATTCGAGAGGCATCCTGTATGCAATATGAATTAGGCATTCAAAAGTTTAAATCTCCATACATGCAATGTAGATAATCCATATTGTAGATGTCTTTCGTCTATAGTTCTTTGCATGCAATGAAAAGAATTCATTACAAATGGAGTCGCTCCACATAGATAACAATTTATTGATGCCTGCACCATCAACCATTGTTAAATACAATTTAAAATTTATTTCAACGTTAAAATCAATAATTTTTGTTTCAAATGACAGAAGTTTTTCTATTTGCTCCATTAAATCCATTTTTACATTATGAATTAATGAAGGTTTTTTTTTGCATAAAAATAAGTTTAATAGTACTGCAAAATAACACCGATGATGGGGTTTTGTTCAATCATACTTCTCCCTGGCTATCAAGATTAGTCATTTTCAGAGGAACCATTGCAACAATAAACAAGAATTCATCAGTAATGTTTTCATCGGAAAATTTTTGTTTGTAAACACTTTGACCGAAATTACCATCAAAGGCATATTTGCATTCAAGAACACAACTAATATTATATTTTATTTCAATTATTTTTAATAAACTTGAAGCAGTTTAATTAAGCAAGTCCTACATTCTTACTTCAGCTGATACTTCTGAAACTATAATAGGCTTTGGTATAAGGTCGTTTTTGTGTGTTTCAATTATTTTGTAATCACGAAAACATTCAGGATGGAGTCACGAAAACAACCGATTGCAATATTCTATAACGCCCTACCGATAATTTCTAGTCATAATATAGGCCAAGTGCTTGAAATGGTGTTAGACATTGATTTGTAGACTCAGTAAGTTTCCTTTTGGCTAATAAACTCTCTGCACTTTAAATTTCTTTTGGAGATTTCTCATTGACTAATTGCTAAAATTTTCGGCACTTTGTTCGACTGGATGCTTCTTCGAAAATCACTGGTTTTCTACCCCCTTTGGTTTAAATTTTTCTAAAAGTAGGAGTATCTTGTGTGTCTGATATATTCCGTATGCCTCTACTTGTATTGGGTTCCTTGAATTTATGTAATTAGCTATAGATTAAATATTTCAGGTTTACCTTAACTAGAATTCTCCAGAGCCCTAAAGTTTAAATCTAAAGAAGCCAACTTGCTGTTCCAGGAGAGTCTGAGTTAAATTACTAAAACGCGAATGAATTTACATCATCTAACCTGTCAGTAAAACAAATAAGAGGAAATTGGAGCCAAACATGATGTTTCAAATGCAGATGATTTTCGATGTACGGCTTTGAATTCTTGATTAAATTAAAAAACAATAAAGTGCACTTTGTCAAGAGAATGATTACTTTAACAAGGCACCGAATAGTAAGATTTTAAAAATGATTCTATATTGTCCTCTTGCTTTTTAATTGTACAATCAATCCTTGATTGTTTTCATAAATTGAAAACATCTCTAATAAAAAGTGGTGGTGCCATTTCTAAAACATTGTTTTGTTAGCAAAAAATAAATTCACTCAATGTGAGAAATTTTTCACCTTTTATATTTTAAAACTGGTTAACTTCACTGCACTGAGAACTTTTTGATAAATATGATAACTTTGAAAGACTTTGGTTTAATTAGGTAATAATACTTTAGTTTATTTTAAAGATAACGGCATAAGTCATATGTTTTTGACAATCAGAAAGACTGATATCAAAAATAATTTGCGTCCTAAAAATATGCAGTACAATTTTTTAAAAACGTGTGTATTCAAAAAGTTTGTAATATTAATATTTAATGGGGCTCTATTTTGGATAAATAAGTAAGGGTTAGACCAACTGTTGCTACACGACCCAATTTTACGCATGTTTTTAGTGAGCAGATTTTTTGGTACAAAACTTAATACGATATATACTCTCATTTAAAATGTTCTCTCTCTAACTCAGATAATTTATAACACTTTTAATAGCTTTAAACGTTGAGGGTTGTATTGGAAGTGGTCGAATTTGAGGGCGGACTGCGCCTATTTTTTGCTTATTTCGCAGTTTGATGCAACTTTCACACATACCAAATCTTATTTATGTACCTCAATTATAAGCAATTTTATAGTATTCATCATGAATATATTCATGATATATATTCAGCATGAATCTGCTGCAGTGACCTGAATAAGAATCAGGTATGTTGGGTTTTTGCCTGCCATAAGCTTTATGTTATTCTTAATGCATACTCAGTTTGATGTTGGATAGAGGTGCAATCAAACGCATTTATTTAAGATAAAAATACATTAATATTAATAAAAAAGATTTCATTCTGAATGGATATTGATAAAATGAGTAACATTAAAAACTGTTTAAAGTGTTATAAAATTTGAAATCCTTTAATGTTCAAAAATCTTTAATCTTTAAATGGATCAACTGGAAGTGACAATGAATTGGGCAACAATTTAGTGGCTGCAAAATTGTTCAATGGCGAGTTCGTATTGAAAGACGTTAAAAAAAAGTGTAAAGTTTGGAAAGTTTTTTCTAAATTAGTTAACCAGAGTGGAGAAGAAATCAAAAATTTTGTTAGCTGCAAATATTGCAAGAAAATTTTAAAATATAGTAATAAGTCAACGTCTAACTGATGATATAGTAATAAGTCAACGTCTAACTAACCATAGATGCTATGGTTTAGGAATTAAAAATAAAACTTCAAAAATAGAAGTTGACATAGCGACAAAAACAGAAATCACAAAGGTTATGACCAAATGGGTCATCAAACGTTGTAGACCTTATAACTTAGTGAAAGATGATGGTCTTCATGAAATGTTGCTACACTTTGCATCGATCGGAGCAAATCAAGGCCCAAATATAGACGTAGAGAAAGCACTTCCTCACCCTACAACAATAGCGCGTAACATAGTCGATTTATACGATCAAAGTTTACAAAATCTTAAAGAAGATATTGTCTCAATACGGCAGAATGGTTATCTAAACGACCGACATTTGGACGAATGATTTTTAAAAAAGAATCATTTTGCGCTAACAATACATTTTGTGAAGAACGGTGTTTTGGTTGTTCGATTGCTTTAATTGGATTGGATTAATTGGATTAATATCAATGGAAGGCGAAAGCTGTACAGGTAATTGCTTTTATTAAATTACAATTACATTAAATTACATTAAATTTATTAAATTACAAATACATAAAAAAATGAAAACATTACAAGCAATATCGACCTTTTCTAAATTGTACTATTGCTAACTGATTTGCTGAATTGTGTTGAACTAGAAATGTTTTCGAAGTTACCCTTATTCTTGCTTACTGTACTAACAACGAGCACATCCGTGGCTAACAACACAGCGGTTGCGCAGTGGCAGCGTAATAAAAGTCACCGAGAATAGAAAATAAAGAGAACTAGTATCGCCTGTGGCTGAAATTTGGCCATATCAAAATCTGATTCTTTTGTTTTTTTGCTGAACGCACCAACCCTAGCCTGAACAGAAGTATTGAACACAATAAACAATTATAAATGTGTTTGCTTGTGTTATATGAAGCAAGCAGCAGCTTAAGTACCGTGGCTGAAGTAAGTAGACGCGGCGGCAAGTTCATTTTATTCAGATTCAAAAATTAAGATAAAGCAACAACAACAATTAGGCTATTCACAGTTTAAACGTATATTAACAAAGCGTATTTAAAGCATTTGTTATTTTCGAAACTGTGAGCACCTCAGTATGTGTTTGTCGTATTCAATGATTTTGCAACGCTGTTATATATGCCCTAGATAGGGCATACAAATACGAGACACAAAAAACACGTCCAAGGGCTACTTTTATTTACGCGTGGTTGCGTATTTGCGTTTGCATGCCTAAATAGTTATTCATTGCTATTTTGAAGTATCTGCGTCACTCTCGCATTCTACTCTTGCTCGTGTATTCTACAGTAACGACGTTTAACACAGTTGTGTCGTTATATATTTTCTTGTTGGTTTATCATTGTCCCATTAGGAAAGAATGTTTTTACATTTGCTTAATTTTACCTATCTTAATAACAACATTTTCGAATAAAAATTATATTGTGCAAATCCACTCAAAAATACCTTTCAATCGATATAAGATTTATGTGATTATGTTGGGTTTAACACAGGTAAAAAGGAATCACAAACTTTTTTGTTTGCGTATTAATATAGAGATGTTGCTTGCTACGATTTTTGGGTATATGTTAGCTATGATAGATCTTAAATAAAGGCTTAAAAAGATGTGCGTTGTTGTTGTTGCTGTGATTGACGTGCGTTGCTGTACTTGTTATGAGCTGTGGTCGTTGTTGGTGTAATGACCAGGGGTTTGGAATTTATGACTTTTTCCCAAAAACTGTTTACAATAAGGTTCTTAAGGGAGGTTTTAGAATTAGTCCAGTCAATAGGTAAGAAGAAATGTTATTAAAAATATTTTGAATTATTTACTTTTTTAAATTTTTCAATCCCGAATTAGTCCCGGGATCCCGGGATTATCGGGATTGATAATCTTCGAAAAAAGCTTTAGGGATTGGACTCCCTTGTGAGTATATACAACAATATATAGCAGTGGCGTGGATAGCTTTTGGTTCTAGGGGCAACCCGTAAAAAATAACCTTAAACAATTTTCTTTTAAATATCTGATTACATGCGTGTTTTGGAATGTTGAATGCCATGTTTCACAGACTTACTTTGTTTAAACGTCAAAAAATTATGAAAAGATGCTATGTGAAATATGCATTTATATTTGCATATATGTGTAAATATTTATTTCGGGGTTTGTTGAAAATAAAGTCGACAATTTTCTTAAGTTTTTAATATGCAAACTTCATAAATAACCAACCTACGAAAGTTTTTGAAATTCTGTAAAATATTATCTTTTTCTGTCGTTTACACAACTAAATCCCACATTTTCAAAGAAAAAAATGTCCAGTCTGCGACAAACTGCTCTAAGCAAAACTGTCTAAATTGACTACGACAGTAACTACTCTTCGCAAAATGCTGTTTCGACTCAAGGTATGATAAGAGACGGTAGATGCATTGTTTCAGGTAGAGAACTGTCAAAACAACTAAAAACAACACTGACCAAATACTCAGTTTGTCAAGTAACGGAAAATTGCTGCATTGGTTTTTGCAATGATCAGCCATGTGCAGGGGCGGATTTAGGTAGAGGATAAGAGGCTGCAGCCCCCGGCCCCGAGCTGGCAGGGGCCACGCAGGCGCTTCTGTCAAAATGTCTAATTTGATTTTTTAATGCATTTCGATTCAGGAACAAAATTTGCATTTTCTTTAATTTTTGTTCCTTATTATTTATGTTCCTTTTTGCTTGCGTCTATTAAAGCAAAAGGATGCAATATTAAAAAAAAAAATTACCCTTTATGGGTATGAAAATCATACCCATCGCATGGAAGTTTTATACACTAACCACAAATCCAAAACCCTCTGATAAGCAAAATTGGTTACATTAGTAGTTATCCAAACCAAAAAAAAAAAAATAAATAGCAGAAAACAAAGTTTTTTCTACTTACTACACATTGTCATAAGAATGGTTAAGTATGTGTTTTTGTTATTGTTGATGTGAGAGCATTGTTGTTTTTTTTTTTTTTGCTTTTGCACAACGGAAAGAAATATTACCATTAAAGTCATAATGCTACATTAATGCATAAAAATGCATTAAACAATTTGATTATCCTAGATCCGAGCTAAATGCTCTGTCCTTAAGTAGGCCCCGTGTTGATTCTAGCCCCAGGCCCCGTTATGAGTTGATCCGGCGCTGGCCATGTGCCTACTTTCTTTTATTCTACCATGCGTCAACTGCGACATCTGAGTCTGCTGGTCTAGCTGTTTATCGCTTTTATTATTTTGCGCAGTCACGCTCAATTTTTGGTGCCGTTGTTCATTTTTCCGCAGCAATTTAAACTCTACTAAAATTAACGTTAGAAAAGCATACAAGCTGAGATTGCTTATGAGTATGACAAATATATTCCTTGCAATTGGAAGGCGAAATGATTATTCTAATGTTGATTTAGTAGTTTATTTGTTTGTTGTTTGTTTTCGATGTTAGCAGCTAATAATATTTCAAATTTAATAATTTTTTTTTTTGGGAAATTTTTTTGGGAAATTTTTTTGTTTATAGGCTGGGCCGAAAATAACATCTACAACGACAAAACTACACTGACTGTATTTCAATTAATTAAAATCGAAATTTTGGAATATTGCCCGCATATATATATTCCAAGTATTTATTGCCAAACACGTATGCGCAGTAGCAAAGGTTAAGTGGTAACGAAAAATATTCACAATCGTACCGGCAGTTTTTGCTTTTGTTAAAAAAATTTAAGGTAATTTCAAAAAATTAATTAGCACTAGTTAGTATCGATTCATGATTATTTTTTGTAAGCAATAAATTTTTTTGTGATCAATTCTATGTACTATGGTGCGATGTAAGCATGTTGAACCTGTAATCGTATGGTGCGTGGTTCAATGCGAACACTGAGCGGGAAATTGCAATTATTCCCGACAGGTTTCTTGATAATTTTTTCATTTAAATATTTATAAATAAAAAAGATAAATAACAAAAAACTAAAACAGCAGGGTCTGTCATCTGTGTTGTGAGGATCAAACCTGGTACTACTCAAACCGCCAAATTAAGGTAATAAATTCTCTTAGTAGCGAACTTGGGCGACAAAAGTAAAAAAATTCCAAATACCCTAATCCAGTACTTGAATATTATACTATTTGTATACCTGTCATAAACAAGCATAGCAGTTGCAAGGTTGGGTTTTAATTTATCCTAAACGGTACAAATTGATTTTTTTATATTATTTTTAAATTAGTACTAGTATGTAGGCAGACAGCTTTTTAACTATTTGGTTCCACTGCAGGAGGAATTAGCAATAAATTAGCAATCCTCCCAGAAATTCCATTTTTGTGTAGAAGTTTTACTTCTATCGAGCGTGGCGGACACACACTTACTTTTTTTAAATCAATATTTTTCTTAGAATTGCTTATAATAAGCGTCGAAATTTTAAAAAACGGTGACTGTAGTTTCGCTATATAACACTGAGCACTATTTTTTTTTTAGACCTAACTAACATTCAGGGGACGTCCCGAATAAATGCAAAAGCATTGTATTGATTCGGAAGACGGGTAGTGTCAGAAAATGACTTTCGTTATTATTATGCCAATTTTTTATTTATCATAGAATTATGTCGATAATCGCAATTCAAAATTGTTTATGCATAGGTTTTGAAAAATTAAGTCCAACTTCATGTCACTATATCTCTAGTTATTCTTGACCAATTTAGAAAATTAAAAACTGAATTACATTAAGTTTTGGGAACTTTCTTTAGAAAAAAGATACAGTTTCGATAGTATCGTAAGTGTGGACGTAGAATTTTTTGTTTGATATATTTGTTGATTGATTTGTTGTTCTCGTTATACCCCAAAGCGTAGTGCGTAAGGGGTATGTTAACTTTGTCATTCCGTTTGTAACGCCAAGAAGGAGGCGTGGCAGGTATAGAAAAATATATATATTTTTGATCAGCATCATCTCCTGAGACGATTTCCGTGTGACCGCCTGTCTGTCCGTTTGTCGACACGATTACAGCCGCAATTTTAAAGCTATCTCAATGAAATTAAAAATATACGTTTATTTTTAAAAAAGGAAGATCAAGTTTGAAAATGGGCAAAATCGGATGAAAACCATGCCTACCTCCCATACAAAGTGACTTTATTTTAAAATTAAAATCTGTCTAAATTATCTTAAAATTTCAAGAAAAGTCTTGAAATTTTGCATATAGGCTTTGATATATGACATAGACCACCACTATGATATTTGGCAAAATCGAATGAAAACCACGTCTACCTCCCATACAAAATGGCTTTATTTTAATCGTTAAATCTCTTAAAAATTCACAAAAATTAATGAAATGTCTTGAAATTTTGCACTTTAGCTTTGATATATAATATGAACCATACGATATATGGCAAAATCGGATCAAAACTTCGCCTACTTCCCATACAAAGTGACATCATCAAAATAGGAAAACTTTCGTTAATATATAAGTTAACGCAAATAAAATTTTAATAAACAAAATATGCTGACAACATGACTACTGCTGCACGCGCATCCGCTGCACTGTGGGAATGCCAACGTAAGCTGATACAGCAACAACAATAGCAACAGCGGCAGAGCAGCTTTAGGTGTAATATTAAGATATGAAAAATGTTTAAGTTAGTTACTAAGTGTTATTTAACTAATAAAGTCGCACAAGCGAAAATAAAAAATATTTTTTTTTAAAACAAATGTAGTTTAGTTAAAATTTACTTATAAAACTGAATGTCATCATGTATGTCGTGGCTAAAGACTTCGAATATACTTCAATATGACCGCGGGGGGGTATTTTGGCTTCGGTACTCTGCCGAAGCTCCATCCTTACTAGTTCATAGTTATACTGGTTAAAAATTAATATAATAGGCCTGTTCGCGTTCTTTTACAGTAAAAACTTGCCAGTAACAATTTTTTGAGAGTTTGCGTGAGAAAAATTCTATCGCAATACAATGAAAATCTAAAATAGTACCCGAACAAAAAATTTGTTAAAATTTGCAATGCATGTCGAACCGTCAGAAAGCTGATATTTTATTTGCTTACCCATTTTTTTTTATTTTGTACATTTGAAACATCTGTTTTTATTTTTTATTTCATGAAAATTCTTGCAAGTAAACCAGCAAAAATTTTTTAAAACTTAACTGAGGAGAAAAATTGTACTCTCTTATTTTCTTTTTCACTTGCAATTTTTTTCGGTAAATGAACGGATTTCTTTTAACAATTTGTTAAATTTGTACAAAAAAAAAACAATAAACTGCAAGAACGAAAGAAATTATATATGCAAATATTTCATACATACGTATTAATAACAACAACACAAGCAGTTACTGAAACGATTCTTGATTTATATAATTATACTAGCTTATACCCGACTTATACCCGCCCCTAAAAGAGGGCGTAGCTGTAGCGAAGCCATGCTTTTATAGTAAATTCGGACCGAGTTTCATTGATGTGTGACTTATTTCGGAAGCTATACCGAAAATTTTTTGTGCTGAAAAAGTACCACGCCCCTCGTCCAACGCCCATAAAATGTTACCAGTGCAACGACATGTGCAAATTGGGGTCGAATACTGAATTCCGAGGCTGTGCCACCTACAATTCCAAAACAATCCATAAAAAAACCAAAAGTTAAAACAATCCATAAAAATGTGCATTATCTTTGGTCCAACAGAAAAAATTTAAGATTTTTTGATGCAAAAGAACTTTTTCATTACTATTATTTCTGACCAGGCGCGGATTCAGGGGAAATTTTGAGGGTTCAAACTCCTTCCCCCGAAATTCTCGGAGAACCTGTATTTATTTATTATGTGGTCTAAGGATACTTAAAAGAAAAACATCGATTTTTTTAATAATTTATTTTAAATATTGAACTTGAGTTCTGTTCCTGTTATTTGTTATGTTCTTTGCAATATCGCGCCCTGCTGTAAACAGTCATACATCGGTGATTCCATATCAAATCGGACGTTTTTGTCCAAAAAGTGAATTTGACGATACCGATTTTTTTCAAATTTTGCACATCAATAATATTTAAAATATAGAAATATTATAATATTTATTAAATTTTTTTTAATTTTTACACAGTGGAAAATTAAAAAAAAAAAATCAAAATTAGTCATTCGGACATGAAGGAAAACAACTAATCTTCAAAACTTCAAGTCCTACAAAAAAATTTTCAGGATTTTTTTAAGAGATCTTTTTCACATTTCACATTTTATAAATGTGCAGTTTCTTACCAACACATTACAGAAAAATTAAAATTTTTTTGACCACTTAAAATTTCATTCACATTTTTCAAGATCAGCACGACTATTTTTTTGGAGTTTTTTAAACATCATCGTGTTGAGGCATTCATTCTCAATGAATTCTTAATGAATTGTGTGTCGAATAATTAATGCTTACTTTTTTAAACGAATTTTTCAAAAATTGCCTAAACAATTATTACATAAAAAACTCTTTCATTTTTAATCAAAAATGTAATTTTTGAGTACTTTTTGTACTTCTTATATTATTTTATAATTTTTAAGCTAGTAAAGCTCTTGATTATGCTTCAAATTTATATAATTTTTTATTTATTTTTGTATTTATTTCTTTTATTTCTTGATAAAAGAAGTCGTAGGAGGTATACTATCTGAAACATTTAAAAATACAGTAAGAAGTACAAAAAATACTAAAAATCCCAGTTTTAATTTGAAAGTGTTTGTATGAAAAAATTTAGTATGAAGTTTTTGAAAAATTCGTTTTTAATAGTAAGCACTAATTTATCAATGTAAAATTTTTATAATGGATTGAAAATAAATGCCTCAATACGACCATGTTTTCAAAACGCTTAAAAAAATAGTAGCGGTGACCTTGAAAAATGTGAACTAGTTTCCAAAAATCTAAACTTTTTATAAAAGTGTTGGTAAAAAAAAGTGCTGGTAGTAACGTGCGAAAATGTAATCGGCATTATATCGAAAAAGTCAAGAAAAAAGAATATCATTTTACAATTGGGCTATTCACAGTTTAATCGTATATTAACAAAGCGTATTTATAGCATTTGTTATTTTTGTAACCGTGAGCACCTCAGTGTGTGACTGCCGTATTCAATAATTTTGCAACTTTGTTATATATGCTGTAGACAGGGCATAAAAATACGATACACAAAAAACACGCCCAAGGGCTACTTTTATTTACGGGTGCCTACGTATTTGCGTTTACATACAAAACAACAACAAAGCAAAATGCACTTACGTCAGTTGGCGTAAAAATAGCAAATAGTAAATTAAACAGACCTGCGTACTTAAACTATGAACACCATTTATCTAAAACACAGTTGATTTGATTTACTGATTACATATTTTATAAATATACTATGCTTATCGTCGTTGGGCGTGCAATACTGCGTATCAGCCACTTGCAATACCGCGCATATTGCAAAAAGGCCAAAACATAAATTTTGATTTTAGTTCAATTAGATTTAATTAATATAGGGCGGATTTTCCATTAAATGCTGATTTTAGAACAAAGCAAGTATCTTATTTCGAGGGACAGGGGGCGAACCTTCACATGGCAACGGGTCTGACCGCCTCAACCTGGCGATAAAAGCTGGCATCACCGCCATCCAGGGAATGCGATTGAATTGGCCCCGACGGAGGAAAAGGACGAAGCCGTCAAGGACGCTTTCTACGCTAGTCTTGAGGACGTATACGCCCACCTTCTGGTCCATGACGTGAAAATAGTCCTCGGCGATTTTAATGCAAAAGTCGGAAGGGAAGGCATCTTTGGCTCCACTGTCTGTTTGTTCAGTCTTCATGAGACCTCCACGAACAACGGTCTAAGACTGATCAACTTCGTCGCGGCGCGAAACATGGTAGTTAGTAGCACCAGATTTAGGCACAGCGACATCCACAAGGCCACCTGGCTGTCCCCGGATCAAAAAACGCGAAACTAAATTGATCATGTTGTAATCAACGGAAGGCATGCCTCTAGTGTTCTATATGTGCGTACATTTCGGGGGGTCAACATTGACTCCGACCATTATCTTGTTGCAGCCAAGATCCGCATGCGATTATGCAATGCGAAGAACATACGCACAGGAATGCAACGAAAGCTAGATGTCGCTAAGCTGCAATTACAACGGACTGCCGAGGTCTACTCCGCTCAACTTTTGGTTAAGCTCAATCTATCAACCTCTGGACCCGACGACTTTGGGCGCATATACCCCACTCCATGCGCGCTGCCGCTGAAGAAGTCATTGGTTTCCGGCGCCAACAACCTCGGAACCAATGGTACGATCAGGAGTGTCGCATCGCGACAGCAGTAAAAAACCTCGCATATAGAAAAACTCTGCAGTCAGCTGCAACGCGAGCCGTGCGAGAAAACTACCGCGAAAAGCGGAAGGAAGAGAGGCGCCTTTTCAGACGCAAGAAAAGAGAGCAGGAAAAGCGTGAGCGTGAGGAACTAGAGGTATACCAGGGCAAGAAGGATGCACGAAAATTCTATCAACACGTTAAACGTCTAACCCAAGGTTTCAAGCCCGGAGCATCCACTTGTAGAGACAAAAATGGAGATCTGAATACGGATACACAGTGTGTGCTGAGATTGTGGAGACGGCACTCTCCAATTTACTTACGGGCGACGATTCCACCAATGCCGCCCATGTAGAGCGCAGTTCAGAGCCACCAATCAACGATGACGGAGTGGAAGTACCACCACCTAGCCATGAAGAGGTTCGAGTTGCTATCCAACGACTCAAAAACAATAAAGCAGTGGGTGCTGACGGCCTGTCAGCTGAATTGTTTAAAACCGCATCAGCTCATCAGCAAAATATGGCTAGCAGAAAGCATGCCCGACGATTGCAACCTCAGCGTACTGTGTCCTATACTTAAGAAAGGAGACCCAACAATCTGCGCCAGTTATAGAGGTATCAGTCTTATTTCCATCGCATATAAGGTTCTCTCAAGCGTACTGTGTGAAAGATTAAAGCCGATTACAAAAACACTGATTGGACCTTATCATTGTGGTTTTCGACCTGGTAAGTCCACCATAGACCAGATTTTCACGCTACGACAAATCCTGGAGACTGTCTTTAACATCATCATGGAGGGGATCGTACGAAAGGCCGGTGTGCATCGTAATGGCACCATTTTCTATAAAGGTGTCCAGCTCCTTGCGTACGCTGATGATATTGATATTGTCGGCAGAACCAAGAGAGATGTTACCGCTGCTTTCGCCGCTATCGAAAAGGAATCAGCCAAAGTGAGTTTGACGATAAATGAGGGTAAAACATGTATATGCTGTCTACAAACAAGGGAGTGCGGCGTTTAGACTCCCACGTTTCATCCGGCAGCTATAACTTTGAAGTAGTCAAGGAGTTCGTATACCTTGGCACTGCGATTTATACCAACAAAGAAATCAGCCTGGAGATCAAGCGAAGAACAATAATTGCTAATAGGTGCAAATACGGGCTCAGTAAGCAACTAAGTTCCAGAGCCCTCTCTCGATCGACAAAACTAACACTAAGACCAAAACTACAAGACGCTCGTTCTACCTGTGCTGCTTTATGGCGCTGAGGCATGGGTAGTTTCGCAAGCTGACGCAGACGCTTTGGGGGTGTTCAGGAGAGAGGTTCTTCGCAAAATCTTCGGTCCTGTCTGAGCCGGCGATGACTATCGCATCCGAATGAAGCACGAGCTGTATGAGCTCTACGAAGACATTGATGTAGCTCGGCGTATAACTGTGCAACGACTACGCTGGCTGGGTGATGTCCATCGTATGGACGACGAAGCTCTAGCGAAATTGGTGCTCGAGGGGAGGGTCGCTGGTCAACAACGACGAGGGAGACAATGCTTCCGATGGATGGACCAGACAGAGGAAGCCCTAACCGCACCGATTTGAGAAGGCGCGAGTTACGTCAGTTACGCAACCAATCCCATCCAATCGTTTATTTACATATAAAGTATAAAGATTTTTAAGCACTTTTATTGCATTGCATAATGTTCCCATGAACCCAAATCATGCAACACTTTAATAACCCATATTTTATATATTGCCTAAACACTTTTATCGCATTGCATCATGTTCACAGATTGCGACATGCCTTTGTCAATTCGAAAAATGCATGCCGACAATCCATCGAACCCAAATCTTGCAACACTCAAATTTTATGAATTGCTTAAACACTTTAGTTAAAGCAAGAATATTATATTACATTTCAATGACCTACTCACTGTGAGCAGAATGAGGGGGAAAAACAAAAAAGACAGAAACATTTATATATATATATGAAGCATTGGAAAACATTTAAACGAATCACATAAGAACCAAATATATGTAAATAAAAGATTGGAAATGTCTGTAAGTTATAAATTTTATACTAGAGTTAAGAAACATCAGTTCATTTAAAACGCTCAACAAAGAAAGTTCAAAAAAAATCAATTCGTTCTTTTAATCAACCTCCTTTTGCTCTAAAGAGACAAAGAAACATAACTGGCGCAGTCGGCACCTACCAAGTCTTAAGACAAGTAGGAGATTTTGGAAACCTAAGTTCTCCAAAATAATGACTAAAGTTCTATAAAAACCCAAACCAAATAAATTAGTTTCAGTTCAAATAAATAAATGAACATTAACTGAAATTAAACCAAACCAAATAAATTAAGTACAACAAAATATAAGTAAACATTAAGTGAAATCAAACCTCAAAAAAAAAAAAAAAATTTCAAAGTTTCAAGCAATTTTTCAACATTAAATCTAAATTTAATCAAAGTTTCAACATTGATATTGAGTGAACTGAAATTCAACTAAATTTAAAAAAAAAAACAAAGGAAAGTGGAAATGGCGTTCACATTAACAGCAAATGACGTAATCAAAGACGCCCAACGAATACACGAATACGAGAAGAATAAGAGAAGTGGATACCTTGCTACCAATGCTCGACAGTCAACCTGGAGCGAAAAACTACGTTTTCAAGAGGGTCATCATGAACAAAATACAAGGACCAGCTCTAGACGTCGTAAGGACTCTCGGAACCGAAGCATCTTGGAACCAAATAAGAGCAGCACTCATCCAGAACTTTGGGATCCAGCAATCTTACCATAACTTATATCAAAAAGTCTTCGCAGCTAAAAATCATAACGTAAGAGATTATTTTATGTATTTAAAAAACATCTTATACAAATTAAATAAGAAATTCGAGTATGATCAAGATAAACCTCCCGAGTTTAATCTTATTAATAATGAATCCATAGTTCTTAAGACATTTTTAAATAACTTAGATATAAATTTAGCTTCTATTATACTAAATAAAAATATATCTAGCCTCAGAGAAGCATTCACCTTACTGGAAACTAATAGCTTAATTAGAATCGAAAATATAAATCCTAATATACAAAGAAATAGACAAAATCCTAGGAACAATTTTAGTCGTTCGCAAAATCAGCCCCAAGAAAATTACGGTAATGCAAATAATCAACCACAAAACAACACATATAGAACTAGTAGACCTGTAAATAATTCAGGATTAGGATACAGTAACCAAAATAAAAATTTACAAACATCATATAATAACTCAAGACAAACAAACCTAAATAGGAACTATTTTGAAAGACCACAACACAATTATTACAGGGTTAGAACGAAATACATCATACACTGGACAAATTATAACCAACCGAAGTGCACAAAATAACGAACCAATGGAGGTGGACCATTTACAATCCCAAGACGTAAATTTTCTCATGGACCCGACGGTACGAATTTACCGATAATAGAAATAACGATAAATCAAGACAACATTATGTGCTTAATTGACTCCGGATCAACCACTTCATTTACTTAACGAAAATTCATTACCTCAGTATCCGCGAATCCCATTAAAAGAACCACTTACATGTAGATCAATTAATGGCATAATTACAGTCTCACACGAAATAATAACTGAATTTCCTAAAGAATTTAACGAAAGAGTATTTATTGCCTGGAAATTAATTAAATTCAAAGGCAAACAGTTTGACGCAATTATTGGACAGAATTTATTAGGACCACTAGGAGCAATTATTAACATGGAGAATAATACATTGACAATTAACAATAGTTTTATCAAATTTGTCGGTTCTTGCCCATACCAGACCGAAGAAATTCATCAATTAGAGCCTATTACAAATAAAATATCCGGATACAAAGACTTATTTAAGGACCTTAACCCCGAAGAGAGAAGAGAATTAGCGCAAATAATCACATCTAATAAAGACCTTTTCTATCACGAAGGTGACCAATTAACTAGTACTTTCGTTGTACAACACGAAATAATAACTACAGTTAATACTGCGATATATTCCAAAATATACAGATATCCACAAATACACGAACAAGAGATAAAAACACAAATCAATGAAATGCTTAACCAAGGCATTATTAGGGAAAGTAATTCACCTCATAACAGCCCACTGTGGATTGTTCCGAAGAAAACGGACAATTCAGACAAGAAAAAAATGGAGAATTGTAATAGACTATAGAAGACTCAACGAAATAACAGTTGACGACAAATTTCCCATACCCCACATAGACGGAATTTTAGACAAACTCGGACGAGCACAGTACTTTACACCACTGGAAGAGGACAGAAAAAAAACAGCGTTTTCTACACCACTAGGGCATTATAAGTATATCCGTATGCCATTCGGTTTAAAGAATGCACCATCCACTTTCCAGCGGATGACAAACCATGTCCTAAAGGACTACATAAACACTATCTGCCTCGTATACATGGACGATATACTAATTTTTAGCACATCCATGAAAGAACACACCGACAGTATAAATAAAATATTAAACAAACTTAGAGAACATAATCTAAAGATACAGTTCGACAAATGTAAATTTTTCGCGAAAGAAACACACTTTCTGGGTCACGCTTTAACACCCCAAGGAGTCAAACCCAACCCTCGAAAGATCGAAGACATCCTAAAATTAAAAGTACCTTCTACACCCAAACAAATAAAGTCATTTTTAGGCGCCACTGGTTATTATCGCAAATTTATAAGAGACTACGCAAAAGTAGCACAGCCAATGACTAAGTACCTAAAGAAGGGAACAAAGTTATATATAAACGACCCAAATTACATTAACGCTTTCGAAAAACTTAAACACATTCTTACAGAAGACCCAATTTTAAAATATCCCGACCTTAATAAAACGTTCAAGTTAGTTACAGACGCTAGTAACTTTGCCATAGGTGCAGTATTACAGCAAGATAAACATCCAGTCTGCTTTGCAAGCAGAACTTTAAATGGCCACGAACGCAATTACTCAACAACAGAAAAGGAACTCTTAGCCATAGTTTGGGCTACCAATTATTTTAGACCATACCTATATGGTAACAAATTTATTTTATTGACTGACCACCAGCCACTTTAATGGCTGTATGCTAAATCAAACGGTAAGGATATTAATCCGCGGTTACAAAGATGGCTCCTGAAATTAGGTGAATATAATATGAACATAGATTACATAAAGGGCTCAGAAAACAAAATAGCTGATTTCTTAAGTAGAATTAATAATGAAACAGACGAAACAAATGCTCTCGACAATAATACGGAAGAACCTTGTAACCAATCCATGCAAAATAATATAGACCATAACGAAAGTATAGCTACAATCCACTCTCAAGAGGAGGAACTTAATAATCACATCCCAATATTGGAAACAATAGTAAACCGTTTCAAAACTCAAATTATTTTAACAGATAACAAAACAAAAGAATTCGAAGTAATACACAAAAACAAAAAAATTTACATTTCCCGCGAAGACCTAGATAGCAACATGTCAGACATTCTAAGAAGACATATTAAAAACGGTAAAGTTGGTATTTTCAGCGAACTTAATTATACAGAATACAATAAACTTCAGCAATTAATCATAGAACTTTTTGATGGCGTACTATTAAATTCGTAAAATGTTTATACCACGTAAAAGACGTTAACGAGGAACAAGCTCTTAAACAAATAAAAAAATATCATAAATTTGAAACAGGACATACAGGAATTAACGATAATTATGAAGGTCTAAAGAAATCGATCTACTTCCCTAACTTAAAAATTTTAATTCAAAAATTTATAAACAATTGTGATACATGCAATAGGGTAAAATACGATCGAAACCCGATCAAGAATAAATTTCACCCAAAGGGTTTTCGCAAGGAAAACCCCAAAAACGTTCATGAAGGAAAATGTAATAAGATCGACATACTCAATAATATACGCAAAGAAAAAGAAAAATACATTAACAAGCACAATAGAAAACGAGAAGAATACACAGAAAATAGGGAAGAAGGCTACGTAAAAAACTACAAATCAGTCAGACACAAGCAAGAGCCAAAATTCAAGAAATTAAACTTATCAAATATCCATACAACAAATATTAAAAAACAAAATAAATTTGCAGGTACACTGGATCCTCAAACTATTCCTGATAATGATGACCTCTACTCTGGCGCAGGGACAAGTAACAGTAGAACAAATAGAAACCGATAAAGGGTATGTTGAATTACAGACAGGAGATATAGACATCGTTAAGAGCTACATCACAATTCTTCATATTGTAAATCCATCGGAAATATCACTTATGCTAGACGAATTCGAAGCAAATATTAAACAAGCAAACCTACAAACAAAACAAGCAACACTAAACATGCAAATTACCTTCATTAGAAATAAAATCAAAAGTCTGACTTCACACAGACAAAAAAGAGGCCATATAAACCTAGTAGAAGCAGTACAAAAATGGCTTTTCAGAACAATGAATGACTATGACCGACAAGATATAGAGCAACATCTCAACACGATAGACACAAATAATCACAATGCCATACAAAATCTTAGCAAACAAATTTACATTAATACAAACTTCAACAAAACATTTTATAAACTGAAACAAATCATACAACACGATCGCGATATAATTACAGCAAGACTTAATTCAATAGAAAACTCATACACTTAAATACACAACGAAATTTTATATATAGACTTCGCCTTAAAATTAAAAATATTTCAAGATAACGTAGAACACATCCAAGACAACATTGCAGCAAGTGGTCTAGGTGTACTTCACAGTAACATGCTCACAGACGAAGAAATTACAAACTATAACATAGATGCTCAAAAATTAAAAAATATTAAATTAGCATCACTCGTCGACACTAATAATAACATTATCTTCGTTATTAAAATCCCCCAAGAAATAGTTACACTACCGAAAACTCTTTTAATGCCATTAGCAGACGCCAGTAGCTTCGAACTAATGTTTAATCCAGAATATGTTATAAAATATGGTAGCGAAACCTTTGAGTATGAAAACCAAAGAGACTTACAACACTTAAAAAATTATAATAATTGTTTAGTTAAAAAGAATTGTATAAAAATCTTTAATAACGCATCAGAAATAATAAATATTAATCAAGGTATAATCGTTGCAAAGAATTTTTATAACACTACCATAACAAATGACTGTAATAATAAAAACAGAAAACTTAATGGAAATTACTTAATTCATTTTAATAATTGTACTATTCAAATAAATAATAAAAATTTCACTAGCAAAACGAAAACATTTAAATATAGCATTGTACTACCAAACAACTTAGAAAATATGAAAAATATAAATAAAAAACTTATATTTGATGACATTGTATTAAAACAAATAGAAAATATCGACTTTATAAAAGAAATTAATTATCAAAAGTAACAAAATTATATAAATCTAACAATATATATTGTATTAGCCATAGCTATTATTATTATAAGCAGCCTACTCGGAAAACTTATTTATAAAAATAGGAATATTAAACTTAATATTAATACAATGTCGACTCAGGAGAGTCTCCAATCTAAGAGGGGAGGAGTTACGTCAGTTACGCAACCAATCCCATCCAATCGTTTATTTACATATAAAGTATAAAGATTTTTAAGATTTTCAAGGGAACATTGCATCATGTTCCCATGAACCCAAATCATGCAACACTTTAATAACCCATATTTTATATATTGCCTAAACACTTTTATAGCATTGCATCATGTTCACAGATTGCGACATGCCTTTGTCAATTCGAAAAATGCATGCCGACAATCCATCGAACCCAAATCTTGCAACACTTCGATAACTCAAATTTCATGAATTGCTTAAACACTTCAGTTAAAGCAAGAATATCATATTACATTTCGATGACCTACTCACTGTGAGTAGAATGAGGGAAAAAAACAAAAAAGGCAGAAACATTTATATATATATATATGAAGCATTGGAAAACATTTAAACGAAACACATAAGAACCAAATATATGTAAATAAAACATTGGAAATTTCTGTAAGTTATAAATTTTATACTAGAGTTAAGAAACATCAGTTCATTTAAAACGCTCAATAAAGAAAGTTGAAAAAAAAATCAATTCGTTCTTGTAATCAATCTCCTTTTGCTCTAAAGAGACAAAGAAACATAACTCGCACGCAAAGCAGAGGCGCCTGCCGAGAGCTGATGAGGTCGGCCGAAACCCCAACAAGGGTTGTTACGGTCTTCTAAGTAAGTAAGTAGGATATAGTGCGGCCATGCTAATTTTTTGTGCATTGGTCGACAGCAACCATACGAAGTAAATTACCAAATCTTAGTCTTCTACGGTAAAAACCGTCTGATATAAAGCATTTTACTGATTTCTGGGCGGTAAAAGTGGGCGTGACAACATTTGTATATACATAGTGACTGCCACTTGGACCCATAGCACCTGCATACTAAGATTCACTATCAAAAAGTGTACAAATCAGGAATAAGCATGATTTCGATAAAGTGGGCGTAGATATAGTGCGGCCAGGCCCATTTTTTGTACATTGGCTGACAGAAATCATATAAGCTTAATTACCAAATCTTAGTCTCTACGGCAAAAGCCGTCTGATATAAAGCATTTTTACTAATTTGTCGGCGGTAAGAGTGGGCGTGAAAACAGTTATATTTACATTGTGACTGCTATTTGTATCCATAGAACCTGCATACCAAGTTTCACTATCAAAACTTGAACATCTCAGGAATTAAAATGATTTCTGAGAAGTGGGCGTAGGTATGGTGTGACCTCGCCCATTTTTTGTACAGTCACCGAAAGTAACCTTCTGAACAATATTACCAAATTTTAGTTTTATACGATTAAATCCGTCTGATAAGGTATGCTTCATATATATAACGCCACTTTGAAATTTGACACATTTTTGTAACGGTCAGTTTAAACAAAAAATAATCTTTTGCGAATTTGGTCATCTATGCACAACAACAATAGTGAGCAAAAGTTAAGTCTATTCTAATAACGGTACATTTTTTATTGCTTAATATCACTTTTGATGCTGTTTCATCTTTGTAACGCCATTTCAAAATTTTAAATAAAAAACGATTTCTTTTTAAAAAATTAAAAAAAAAATCATTAAATTTCTGTTTTATTGACTCCAATAATATTGCAAATGCGATTTGGCAGAATCACGATTTTCCCGCATAACTGATTTCCGTTCTTCCACGTTGCCAAATTGTCTGTTATTTTTATACACCTGGCGAACAAGAAATCCCCACAAATTCTCTATGGGATTACAATCTGAAGAGTACGCCGGCCACTCCAATAAATCAATAGTGGTATTCAATTAACGCCGTATTTGTGGTGTAAATAGCGTATGTGCTGTAAGTTCATACAACTTACCACACATACGCAGCTTACATCACAAATACGTCGTTCATTGAATACCACTAATGTTATTGGCCTGAAATTATCTCAATTTACGTGGATTATCGCATTATCTTACTGGAAAACTAGTTGTGTCTGTCCATTTTTTTCCAAAAGTGGAGTCAAACTGCTCTCCAGCACACGAGTGTAGTCAGCGCTCTTCATGCTTGAACTTTCAATGTCAGAAAAGCACCCCACATCATCACATTATCTCCACCGTCTTCTTTTTCGCGGGGTATGTCGTATTAATAATGCCAAAATCTATCCGGGCCATCAAGATCCCATCTTTTTCATCGGAAAAAATGACATGTATATAATAACCCTCAACGTGGGAACCTTTTTTAACACATTTTTAAAAGGCTGACTGGTGGTCAATTTGTTCCTATGTTCCATCTTGCGAACTCCAAGCTCTTTCTCTTATGTTTGCTAGCAAGAGCAGAAACACACTTCATAAGTTCACTGCGGATATGTTTACTCTGATGTAGCACTCTTCATACCGGTGTTCGGGAAACTTTTTCAGCAACAAAACTCCGCAACTATTTCAAACTGTGTGTTGTGTTGCTTGCAGCTCGGATTATTTTCCGCTGATCGCGGTAAGAGGATTTTTTTTTTGCCCGAACATTTTGTTTTGCCGTAATTTTCAGGTTTGTTAAAAAAATTTTGAATCACTCTATGGCTGCGATTAATTCTATGCCCGATTTACCGAAATCCATAGCCTTCTTCTTTAAGAATTTTTTCCCCACTTTTTCGCAAGTAAGTTGGGTGGCATGAGGCATTCTGGTCTATATTATTGTTAAGGTCTTAAAAACTGAATAGACAATTTTATGAATCTCTATACTTCAAACGTAGCAGAAGGAATAATTGCAAGTGGCGTTATAAATACTAAACAGTATTAAAAGTAATACATTTAGAAATGAACAATATACAGTTATTAGAATAGACTTCGCTCTTGCTTACTATTGTTGTTGTGCATAGATGACCAGATTGTAACTGGCCGTTACAAAAATATTTAAAATTTCGAAGTGGCGTTATATATATGAGACACACCTTATATAGCATTTTTTTTGGTTTGTGGGCGATAGAACCAAATTGGGTTGTATGGGATGTACCACTCCCGCTTGTCCAATCAACACTAAACTTCACAGGAACACTCTCAGAATGTTGCTTCAGTATCCCTAAAAATTTCATGAAGATTGGTTTGGCGGTTTTGAAGTCTATACGTGATATACACACATACCCTCTAGATAGAATAAAAAATTTCCTCTTTCCCTTTTCTGCTTTGCTCATACCTGATATTACACTCTCTTCGTTTTATTCAGATATAAGAAACGAAGAGAATAAGAGCACGATGCTTTACTAACAACAGCAGGTAGCAAATAAGGCAATAAAAAATAACAAAAATATCAGTATTCATACCCTGAATATTTAGCGAATATTTTTTTATTCGTTCGTTCGTAGAACTAAAAGAATGTTTTTTGTATTGTGACCCAAAGGAGGGTGGTTGATAGGGGGTAGGTGTGTTCGGGAGAAATATTGAGGAGGAGCAAAAAATAATAGGACCAACCCATATATTTGACCCCTCCAGGAGTCCAGCTACGGCCGATATAAACTATTTTCGACAGCTTTTGTGTTTATTGTATGGGGAGCCAAAGAAGGGTGATAGATAGGGGGTAAGGTGTGTTGTGGAGAAATGTTGAGGGGAAAAAATAATAGGACCAGCTCATATATTTGACCTCTCTAGGAGTACAAGCTACGGCCGATATAAACTGTTTTCAACAGCTTTTGTGTTTATTGTATGGGGAGCCAAAGAAGGGTGGTAGATAGGGAGTATGTGTGTTGGGAGAAATGTTGAGGGGCAAAAAAAAATAAGACTACCTCATATATTTTACCCTTCTAGGAGTTCTGCTACGGCCGATGTAAGCTATTTTCGACAGTTTTTATTTTTTTTGTATGGGAACCCAAAGAAGGGTGGCAGATAGAGGGTAGGTGTTTCAGAAGAAATATTGAGTGGCAAAAAATAATAGGATCAAGTCATAAATTTTACCCCTCTCGGAGTTCAGCTGTGGCCGATATATACTATGTTCGATAGTTTTTATGTTTTTTGCATGTCAACCCAAAGAAAGGTGGCAAATAGGGGGTAGATATGTTTGGAAGAAGTGTTGAGGGGCTAAAAATAATAGGACCAGCCCATATATTTGACCTCTCTAGGAGTTCAGATACGGCTAATGTAAACTATAACAGTTGTAATGTTTTTTGTATCGAAGGTAGCGAGTAAAGCAACCAAAAATAACACAAAAATCCATTAAGAATGACAAAAAGCTTATTGCGGAGAAAAACCAACATACCTGATTCTTATTCAGGTCACTGCAGCAGATTCTTGAGTATTCGTGTAGTTTATTAAGTACTCAGAGAAATAACTGAAACAACTCGTAGATCGCAAGCTCACCTCAGTGCAAAAGTGTATGAAAAGAGCACAGAGAACAAATAAAAAGTTATTCTCTTGCGCTACACGACCTGTTGTTACACGATCTGTTGCTTACATTTATTCGCTTGCAGCTTTGCTTGCAGTGACTTCTGCAGCAGAGAATTAGGATATATTCAGTTGATGAGTATATTCATGCAGGGCTCTAATACTCACATATCCACATACCCACATACATACATCCATTTTTATATATATATAGATATATTGATTTATAACAGTACTTTCAAAAAGTCCATAGTATGACACATAGATGGAGTTACTAGATTTTTCCATATAATTTTTATTTAGTACCAACCTTTAAACGATACGTATAAAAATTTGACAACAATCTGATTCGTAAGTTATAGCATTTTGTGTGCAACAATTGTTATTGAAAAAAAAAAAACAGGAAAAAAGTGAATTTCGAGTTTTGATAAAGCATTGCTTTTTAATGAAAAAAAATACAGTGGAAACCAAACAATGGCTTGATAAACATTATCCGGACTCTGCTCCATCGGGACAAATGGTAGAAAAGTGGATTGCTGAATTTAAACGTGGTCGTACTAGCACAAATGATGTAGAGCGCAGTGGACGCCCAAATCAGACTGATATTCCACAAAACATCAAAAAAATCCATAAATTGGATATGATCGATCGCAAATTGAAGGTGCACGAGCTAGCTGACATTGCAAGGATATCAGATGGTAGTGGTTTTACTATGCAGGAACATTTGGGTATGCGAAAGCTCTGTGCAAAGTGGGTGCCGCGTGAGCTCACAGTCGACCAAAAACAACAACGAATTGATGCTTCAGAAGATTGTTTGGCGCTGTTAAACCGCAATAAAATCGAATTCTATCGTCGATATGTGGCAATGGATGAAACATGGTTTTACTATTACACACCAGAGCCCAAAAGATAGTCAGCTGAGTGGACAGCAGTAGACGAACCGAATCTAAAGCGAGCAGAGACTGAACAGTCAGCTTGTAAGGTGATGGCGTCTGTATTTTGGGATGCGTAAGTAATAATAATCATCGACTATGTCCAAAAAGGAACCACCATCAACAGCAACTATTTCTGTGCACTTTTGAATGGATTGAAGGCTGAAATCGCCAATAAACGGCCACATTTGCAAAAGAAAAAAGTGTTGTTTCACCAAGACAATGCACCGTGTCTGAATTGGGCTTCGAATTACTTACCCACCCACCCTATTCTCCAGATTTAGCCCCCACCGACGTTTTCCTGTTTTCAGATCGCAAATTTATGCTTGCTGGAAATAAATTCAAGTCCAATTATGAAGTAATCGCTGAAACTGGTGCCTATTTTGACGAGAAAGAGGAATCATACTATAAAAGTGGTATCGAAAAGTTGGAAAATCGCTATTCTCGTTGTATCGCTCTCGAAGGCAACTAAGTTGAATAATATAATCGAGTTTTATCAAAATTTTGTTTTCTTTTACTTATCCTACGGATTTATTGAATGACCTGTTATGTAGTAGCGCTGCGTTTTTAAATATCAAATATAAACTAATATAATTAACTATGCATCGCTTCTTCGTATTGCAACGTCTTATTTTCTGTATGTATCAGGCGGACAAAGCGAACCTACCCTAACTGATTGGAGTCTGCCAGCAGACTAAAAGCATTCAACAAACAAGACGATGTTGTGTTCGAGATTTCGGCACAAACTAAAGTAACAAGCATAAGAACGTCAGCAGCAACTGAAGCATCAATTATTTTCTCATACAAAAATGTGAATTTTTCTTCTTTTCTTTTGCTATCTTGTGGCTTTATTAGAGAAGTGACAAAATCCAAAGTTAGATATTCCTTTTATTGACGTTATAAGTGATATTTTGGCATGCATTTTTTCTTTGTATGATGAATATTAAAGGCTGTATGTATACACTAAAGTGTTATCATGACCTTCCAAAAATTTGTGAAAATACGGCCATACAAATCGCGCTGCAAGACGTATACATTTGAATTCGTTATTCGGTTCACTTAAAAGGATCAGTTGGCAATAACTTCATATATTTGGTAATGTCTTAATGGCTCTGTAGGGGATTCGGACCCGTGGGGCCCCCATATCTACGCCTCTGATAAAGCTGTATTATGATGGCCGTGGTCGAACGTGTAAATGCAGAGAACTGCTATGAGCATCCGACTGAAATCGGATATCGGACCCTTCAAAATGAACAAATAAAAATAAAGCATCATAGTTAAAAATATATATATTTTTTTGTGTATTCAATATATTATATTAAAAACAACAACTATTACTATTAAGCAATGAAAAGCTCATTCGCTTGTTAGTCAGAAGTGGGAAGAGTGAAGAGTGTTGGTTGAAAAATTGTACTCACCAGTCTCTAACGCACAAAAAACGCACAGTTTTAACAAAAAAAAAAAAAAAACAGTTGAACAAAAATCGTTATTATTCCCACGGTATTATTATTAAATAAAACGCAAAAATGAATTTTTGTATTTACAAGTATAAAAATGTAATAATCTGAAACATTTCGTTCATAACTGAGCAATTTTTTAAATTGTTTGTTATAAGCATTTGTCTTTTTTTTTTAATTTACAATTTTTTTATTAGGGAACGCACAATTTAGACATCGTTATTCCTTAAAATCGAAAATCAGTGGTTTTATATGCTTTTTTTTAAAAAAATTATTTGCAAAGAAAAAAAAGACGTTTCTTGAAAATTGCATTTTATTGCTTGCATAGACCTATAAAGGATTAAAAACGCATAAACAAAAATTTACTTAATCGACAACACCAAGACCAAGATAATACCCCCAAGAAAAGTAATGATGGTAAATAAATCTTCCTTCAATACTGTAATTTCAATTTATGAAAATTTATTAGTTGCTTAATCAAAATTTGAAACAAAAAAACTATAGTTTAAAATAGTACATAAAGAATTGTTTAAACATCATTATTATAAGGTTCTCATTTTAAACCATTGGGACTCTTAATAAAACTCGTACGGATTAGGACAAAAACCTTAGGTAATCTGCTACGGGAATAAGAAATCGGCGGAAAAATGTTTCGTTTTTCCACTAGATGCTCAAATCCTGGAATTTGAAATTGTTTGCACAATAGAGGAACGACATAATTATCTTTTTCTCAAATAGCACATTATTTTGAAATATTTTTTTTTTATATTTAGATTGAAAAACTTTTATGTGTAGTATTATTTCCGTTTTGACTTACGCCGTTATAAAATACGTAGCTATAAAATGTAATTGTAAAAAATGTTATTTCCAATCTTGGGTCTATTTTTTCAAACCTAGACTTTTTTCAGAATTTTAAAAGCAATCTATAAGCCTAAATTATTAATTTTTCGTGTTTTATTGACAAATATAAGCATGTTTGAACTTTCCCGAGTTACTTTTGTCAACCCTAAAGTATGAAAAGATTTTAAAAAATAAAATCCAAACAGTAATATTTTCTGGTTTTATTTTCATAATACATCTATATATGTATATATAAAATTGTAAAAAAAAAAATCTGTACATGAAATATTTTTTTTTAAATTTCTTTTGCAATGGACGTTTTGAATGACGCTGAGTCCGAAAATCGCATTTTTAAAATTTTTGTCTGTCTGTCTGTCTGTCTGTCTGTTAAAGCATCACGCGAAAACCACTCGATGGATTTAAATGAAATTTGGTATCTAGGGTCCTTATATCCCCGGTCATAACATAGGCTACTTTTTATCCAATAAAAAAGGTTGGACCCTGTAGGGGGCGCTGCGATCGGCTCCCTGGCATTCTTTTTTTAGCTTATCTCCGAAACCGTTCATCCGATTTGCATGAAAATTTGTATGTAGAGTTTCTCGGACACGGTGAATTTTCATGACTTATTTACACTGCTCTATCTTGAACACTAGAGGGCGCTGTAGTACAAATATCTTAAAAAACGTCAAAAAACTCCTAAGTCGCTCATACGATTTGCATGAAAGTTGGTATATAGATGTTTTCGAAAACGGTGAGTTTTATGACATATAAACTGGGTTCTATCTTGAACACCAGAGGGCGCTGTAGTACAAATATTTTTAAAAAGTCGAAAAAGCCCAAAACCGTTCATTCGATTTGCATGAAATTTTGTATGTAGAGGTTCTCGGACACGCTGAGTTTTTTTGGCTTATTTACTCTTTTCTCTCTCGAACACCAGAGGGCGCTGTAGTACAAATATTTTGAAAAACCTATAAAAAAATCCTATGCCGTGCATCCGAATTGCATGAAAATTGGAAAATAGGAGTTTTCTGATACGGTGAGTGTTTTGGACTTATCGTTTTGTGCTGTTTTGAAAACCAGAGGGCGCTTCAGTACAAATATTAGGAAATCGGGAAAAACTCCAATACTGCTCATCCGATTTGGACGAAAATTTGTAAATAGCGATTTTTGAGTACGGCAAGGGTTCTGGTGGTATCTTTTTTGCTCTTTCTCGAAACTAGAGGGCGTTGTTGTCCAATTTGTACGTGTGTATGTTATTAAACTGTTCCTTAACGGATGCACTGATTTTGATGAAATTTTTTGTATGTCTTTGAGTGGATCCCTAAATGGTTCAGATTCACTATTGGACCCGGTAGGTGGCGCTGCGATCATGTTTTAGGCATTTTGTTTTTATAGTTTATCTCCGAAACCGTTCATCCGATTTGCATGAAAATTTGTATATAGAGGTTTTCGGATATGGTGAGTTTTTATGACTTATCTACTCTGTTCTATCTTGAACACCAGAGGGCGTTGTGTACAAATACTTTAAAAAATTTCTAAGCTGCTTATCCGACTTTCATGAAAATTGGTACATAAGGGTTTTCTAATACGGTGACTGTTTGGGACTTATTTTTTTTTTTTACTATATCGAACACCAGAGGGCGCTGTAGTACAATTTTCTTAAGAAATCGTGAAAAGTAGAAAGCCGCTCATCCGATTTGGATGAACAATTTTATTAAAGGATTTTTGTGTACGGCAACTGTTTTGGCGTTATCTCTTTTGCTCTGTCGTAGTGGGCGCTGTTGTACAATTTGTACGTGTGTGTGTTATTAAACTGTTCCTAAACGGCTGCACCGATTTTGATGAAACTTTTTGTGTGTGCTGAAGTGAATCCCTGGATGGTACAGATTCGCAATTGGACCCGGTAGGTGGCGCTGCGATAGGGTTCCATGAATTTTGTTATTATAGTTTCTTTCCGAAACCATTCATCCTATTTACATGAAAATTTGTATTTAGGGGTTTTCGGGTACGGTAGTTTTTATGACTTATCTATTTTGTTCTATATTGAACACCAGAGGGCACTGCAGTACAAATGTTTTAGAAATGTTGAAAAACTCCTAGCTGTACATCCGATTTTCGGAAAAAATTTTTACATTTAAGTTTTCGGATACGGTGGGTATCTTGGACTTTTTTTTCTGCGCTATCTTAAACACCAGATGGTGCTGTAGTACAAATCACTTAAGAAATCGTGAAACACTCAAAAACCGCTCATCCGATTTAGATGAAAATTTGTATATCGGATATATACGATTTGATTATCGAGTATGGAAAGGTAATTGGCGTTATTTTTTATTCTATCTCGAAAACCGGAGGGCCCTGTTGTACAAATACCGCAAAAAACTCAAAACAACTCATCCGATAAGTATGCTTTTTATAAGTGGTTTTCGTGTGCGGTGAGTATTTTGGCGCTATATATTTTGTTATATCTTGAACCCCAGAGTGCGCTGTACTACAAAATACAGTAAGGCAAATTGCAAAGGGTGATAAATATCTTCTTTTCCTCTTTATGTGCATTTATATTCCACTTCCATTCTTCACAAATCAGGACAGCTGATGCTGAACTCTGTGGTATTTGAGGCAATTTCCTCGCGAGTTGCCAAGAATTCGTTGTTGCTCTGATTTTTTTTCAAAAATGTGCAATCTTTCGAATACAATATAAGACTTGAAAATATATTTTTGTAAGCGATCGGCGGCACGCACAACCAATTCACGATTTTCCTAACTTTTTCTCATAATTTTCAGAAGTTGAAGCTACATTTTGTTCATTTTGCCGAAGTTACCGGTTTGAAAGATGCACACAAAATTCCTTGTAAAGTTTATAAGAAGTTTTTTCAAACCGACGAATGAGTTCAAAAATTATTCATATCAACTCCCGAGTTAAGCTGGGTATGCAGCTAGTATATTAATACAACTTTTGTGTTTGCGTTTTTAAGCCCAAAATTTTAAATATTTTAACCCCTCGAAAGTAAGCTTTGAAATATTTTTCAAAAATAAACGTTGAAGTTTGAAAAAGACACACAAATTGTTTTAAAAATTATCCCTATAAAAAAAGACACTATCCTCGAAAATTTGTACATTGTAAAGTGTGTCCAAAAGTCACTGACATTTTCGATCGGGCAATTTTATTTTAATGACAATTACTAAATCTATAACTGTCAATCATGGAGGTTTAGTTATAGAGAAATTTAAGGGCTAACAACGCGTACAAATTGTTAAAATTCACTACCAAAATAGTGAACATTTTTCGGAAATGGTTCGCAAAATCAGCATTTTTATTGGTCATCATAACGCAAGCGCCGTCTCGCAACACTGTGATCAATTAAATCAATGAGTTTGAGTCAAATGGCTCTTGTGCACGCGAAAAGTAGTGGTCGTCCCCGTTCTACCCGTTCGGACGAAAACGGAGTTCCAACTGCCCATTTCAGCAATTGATCCAGAATTATGCCAGAATGCAATGGAAACATTTGTAACGAGAGTATAACTTTTTAACTAAACTTCAGTGCGATAGTGAGGCATTTCAGTTGTGAATCTTTAATAATGTCCTGTGTATGTGGTCAAAAGGTTGATCGCGGTCAATCTAAACTGCAGTGTGCGGGATGCAATAAGTTTTGCATTTGGACTGTGTCAAAATTTTACCAGCTGATCTGGAATTCATGCAAAGCGCTAACAGCCCATTTCATTCCAAGAGTTGTGCAACAACGCGCTGAAAATCTATTCGATCGCCCCTCCGACTCTCAAATTCTAAGTATCTTCGTTCAATCTTAGATTACGTGGAATTAAAGAAATTTTTACTCGAAGTTGATTGGAATGATTTAGTTTATCGAGTTTTTGGAAGGAGGTGGCCTACAGAAAGGCCTTAAGCGCCGTCGTTTCCATATTTAATTGTTCTGTCAACTTTTGCCCTGTTATAACTGCACTCCAACGTCAAAGTCGCAAGGATATTCGCAATAGTAACGGATATAAAAACAAAAAAACGATACAGACTTGGAGCAGATACTTTAAGCGCTTGTATAAGTCTTCATTTAGGAACCAACAAGTACGTGCGGTTTCATTTAAATGTAGCGAAAAACATTTAAAACTATTAAATTTAATTTTATGTTTTTTGTGAATGAAATATGCTATGAAATAACATAGCTGTTATGAATTTCTGAAGTAGCTAGAGATGGCAAATCAAACGTGTTCTACTTTTTAACACTTTTTATCAATTTATGTGTTATTGAATGTATAACTGCTATTTTTTAATTTTTAGGTATAATATATTTGTAACACAATTAATGTGGGGCTGGGTATTTGGTAATTGGATCGGTAATCAGTTGGTAATCACTTGGGTAGTTGGTTATCGGTTGGTAATCGCTTAGGTAATCGGTAATTGGATGGTAATCGCTTCGATAATCGGTTGGTAATTGGTTGGTAATCGCTTCGATAATAGGTCATCGGTTGGTAATCACTTCGATAATCGGTAATGTGTTAGTTATCGCTTCAGTAACCGGTGGTAAATCACATCGTTATTGGATAATCGGTTAGTAATCGTTTCAGTAATCTATTGGTAATCGCCTCGGTAATTGGTAGTCGGTTAGTAATCGGTAGGGGGTTCGGTAATCGGTTGGTTCTGATGGGAAATTATAAGATGTGCTAGGCTGGACTGAAGTTGATGTAGAGTATAATAATGTTATTCAGAAGATGAAAATTTTTCTTATTCTATCTTTATCTCAGAGACTTATTTCGGGGATACATTTTTGGAAAAATTTCATATTAGCGCCAAATATTATTGTATCTGTAGAAGAAATAACCAAAAATTCTGAGGAAGTCATAGATTATGAAAAAAAATGTATCCACTAACTTCACTTCAACGTATGTAACATGTGTTACATGTATGTTCACATCAGTATGTTAAGCAATATACCTTTCGATCTCGCGCTATTGTGTTCAAAGTTGGACAAGAAGTTTTCCGTCGTAACTTTGCGCAAAGCAATTTTTAGAAAAACTTTAAGGCCAAACTGAGTCCTATATATATTAAAGCTCAAGTTCGCTTTTTTATATGGTTATACTGGTCCATCACATATCCTGGGAGGCTGTAATAATAACCGTAAGTACTATATCAGGTAGATTGATTGGCAAAGATGGCTCCCAACCGGTTTATGCAATCTCACCAAGAATACGCCTGAGATAAGGTGTTTCTGTTTCTGTGACACTCTAAGGTGAGCTAATAAAATCTGCTTTGTATCTGGTAACAGAAATTTTAAAAAGCTGAGTAGAATCTTGTACATTACAACTTTCAACTCGTGTCGATGCGGATGGACTTTGTTCTGTTCTCTTAAAAAATTGTGCCTATAGCCTAGTGTATCCGTTAACTATTATTTTAAACAGTGCGCTAAATTCCGGTACTTTTCTTGATAGTTGCAAGATATCTTTTATCACTCCAATTCATAAATATGGATGCAAAACAATACCGATTTCTATGCTGACAACCATTTCGAAGCTTTTTGAGTCTATAATTAAAGAAAAATTCTTCTTTGCGCTAAAGAACATTATTTCTCCGTGTCAGCATGGTCTTTTTACTGGCCGCGCTACTATTTCTAACTTAGGAATTTTGTTTTTCAGCTTTTGCTAATGGATCCCAGGTAGATGTCATTTACACTGATTTTTCGAAAGCAATTGATAAAGTGTCTCACTTTCTTTTAATAAAGTAGCTTGAAAAATTTGGTTTTCACTCCAGCTTTTTGAGTTTGATTGAATCTTATCTAGTAAATAGAAAATGATTAGTTGCTTTTGATAACGTTCAGTCCAATTTGTCTTAAACCGACTTTCAACACATTTGTTTGGAAACGAGTGATTGTTATGTTTGATTCGTTCCGAACGACTCGATTTAAAGATTTCATAAAAAACTATTCTGGAAAACATGAAAAAAAATTTGGGCGCCCACTAGACATTAATGTATTTCAATAAAATTTTTTGGAAGTCATTGGAAAAAAAGTTTAATCGATAACATTTATTAAAAACCGAAAAACAAAATTTTTTAGGTCTCTCTTATAAAACAAAAAAAACAAAACGAAATGGCCTCTTCAGTCCTTGAAAGGACTTTGACCGAGCTTCTTATGATCAATTGTGTTATGTGTGTTGTGAACACAAATGATCGAGAACTGGACCAACAGTTTTTACTCTCTGAGGCTTGCCATTGTCTGCAGAAAGGTGACGGCCGAACAGAAAAATTAATTCAGTTGAAAAAACTTTCTGTGTCAGGTGGGACTCGAACCAGGGCTCTCTGGAGTATAGGTCACACACGCCATATAAAATAAGCAAATAGCAAACATCACCCACCTATCTTACGTATATCGGTGATTCAATATCAAACCGGACGCTTTCCAAGCTCACATATTTTTAAAAATTTGGTACTTTGCTTGCCGATAGTACTTAAAGAACTAAAATGTTTGCATATTTTTTTTTATTTTTTTTTTTGCAAGTTATACACTGGAAAATTGAAAAAAAATCAAAATTTGTAATTCGGACATGTAGTAAAACAACAACAACTTCAAATACAACCGAGATATGATTTTATGTCCATAACATTTTTTTGTTGTAGGACTAACTGTTTTGAAGTTCGGCTCCGTGGAATAAAAGGATATTCTGCAGGTGCTTAGCTGTACGCGAATATGTACAAACGAATATTCAGTTGTCTCTAACGAAAAAATAAATGGAAAAATAAAAAAATAACAAAAAAAAAAAATTTTTTTAACTCCAATTTAATATGATTTAAAAAAATATACTTTCTTACTTCCATCGTTCGGAATCACACCCCGACTTCGTCGATGTCTAGTTTACTGCGTGCTCTGCTAAGCCTGTTGCACCACAGTATATGTTATTTTATGTCGGAACATTTTTTTGCTGCTTATTTTTTTCAGAAAAAGAAAAGTTTTGTCCTTAATTTTAAATGGTCGTTTATGAGAAAAGAAGTTTGTTTCTTACAAACGAAGTTTTAAGTTACAACAAACAAATTCTTCATTTGCGGCAATTGAAAATTGTACGCATTTATGACAAGCAAAATTTATTTCCTGCAACTAAAAACCCATTTCCCGCAACTGTTTTCGTTTTTCGTAGCTGTTGAAACTATTGCAAAAAACGTTTTCAAGCACGATAAACGAAGTTCGTTTGCGGCAAACTGGCGATAAACGTTTTTTTTCTTTGTGTGTAGGGATGCCAGCTAAATTGTGGTTTGTATTTGTATTTATATAAAATTTGGTGTTGGGACAGACACTAGGTTAGGGCTTCCAGACGTCCCGGTTTTTGATTGTTTGTCCCGGTCCAACTTTAACATGTCCCGGAATTATCTGAAAAGGTCCCGTTTAAAGATTAAATTATCTCTCAAAAAAATCTTTCATCTTCAGTTAGTTGAGCTTCTCCCTAGCAATAATCGATAATTGATATATCACTTGCAGAATCCAATCTCTAATTAGCAACAGCTGTTTTTAACTTAATTTATTGTGTGCTTGTTTTTTGTGCCTGCTGTAAATTTTCATGTAAGTTTTCAGGTCAAATTTTGCTGTTTATATGTTCATATTATTTTTAACTACCTTAGAAAATGCCAAAGAGGAAGTGTAAATTCCTTCCCAAATATACAGCAGAGTGGTCCTTTATAAAACGAGGTAGAAGTGATCACGATTCTTTGTGCAAGGTGTGCGATTGTTATATTTCCATAAGGCACGATGGACGGTCAGACATTGTTGACTACATCGCAAGTGCCAAACATAAATCGATGCCTTGTGAGGCTTCAACTTCGAAAGACATTGTTTCGTTTTTTGTGAAATAAAACACAACACAACTCAACTGATCTCTACCGCTGAGTTAACAACTGCATATAAAATCATTAATCACTATCAATCGTTTAGCTCAGTAGACTGTACTACTAAACTACAAGAGTGCAGTATCCTACTAAGATACAAGAGTGCAGTATTCGGACTCGGAAATAGCAGCAAAACAATCAAACGCTAGAACCAAAGCAACAGCTTTAATAAAGAACGTTTTGGCTCCGCATTAAGTTGCAAATTCTGTAGAAATAATAATTAAAGACGTGCCTTTTTACGGAATTTCAACAGACTCTAGCAACCATAAGGCCGAAAAAAAGTTTCCATTGTTGGTGCACTTTTTTACTAAAAAAGAGGGATTGCAAGTTAAACTATTAAAGCTTATAAATTTACCTAACGAGACTTCAGATTCTGTGACTTCATTTTGTACTGACACATTAAACAATCACAAAATACCTTTAAAAAATCTTGTAACTTTTGGTGCTGATAATACCAACACTAACTTTGGTGGAAGAAAAAGGGAATAAATAACATTTTTTATAAATTAAAAGAGGCTTTAGGAAAAAACATCGAGGGAATTGGTTGCCCTGCTCATATACTTCACAACACAGTTTCGACTGCAGTGGATGTCATGTCAATCAATGTGGAATCTGTGGTGATTAAAATATATAAATAGTTTTCTATCTATTCTATCTTATAGTAGATGTCGCACAGTGTAAGGTTTTGTCAATCTAGGGGAACTTAATTCAATTGCAGGCGTTGTTTAAGAGATTTCGACTTGAAATTTGGTGTGTAGACTTTAATGTTCTATGGTTTGGTTAAGCTCTAAGATGAGCAACATTGGACAGAAACTACAGCACCCAAACCCTACTTAAACATCCTTTTTCTAGTTTTAAAGTCAAACAAGTACTTGATTTATTTTATATTTACCTCTTTTTTTATATTTAAGGAGCTATATTTATAGAGAAGATATTAAATTAAACAAAAGGGGGAAAATGTTTCTTACTTTCAGGGTTTCCAACATAAACAATAAATTAAAACATAATAATATAAAAAAATAATGAAATAAAAGTTTGTTAATTTAATCATAATATTCTTCGTTATCAGAATTATCTTCGTTATATTGATAGTCCAATAATAATTCTACCACTTCCGCAGATAAATCTCCTCGCTTGGTTTTTGGTGTTGTACGTAAACTGCCTATAAATGGGTCGGATGAAATAAGCAGTCCGTGCAATAAATCCGTATTTGTGTCCACTCGTGATGTTTTTCTAGTGAATAATTCGCGATAATTTCTTGCATCTTTATTTCTCGATTCCTGCGCTTCTTCTGAAAAATTGCCAATGGGTAGGATGCAAAAAGATATTATATCCTTTCCGTGGTATAAAATTTTATGTACAGTTACTGGCATGTAGAACCACGAATATTCCGACAAATAAAGTTCTGTAGTTTCTTCCGTGTAACGTTGAAAAGCAGGTATATTAATTGAGTAACCACTTCCTATACAAGTTAGTATTGTGCAAAACTTGTTTATGAGATTCAAATTTATACCCGTTATGTCCGATGTTATTACGGCATCTTTGAAGAATCTTCTGGCTGTATTGCCATCATTGGTATTACCGGTTTTTTGCTTTGGCATATCCACTAAAAGACCCGTCTCGTTTCTAAATCGGGATTGAATTTCCTTCTTCCTTTCAGCTACATTAGCTTTATTGGCCTCACCTGTTACATACCATTTTTTCATTTCCATCCTATACGAGATGTGCAGAACGCATTCCATAAATCGTATCCAAGCATGTAGAGGTGAAAGGCCAAAAGCAAGCATATCTACATTCATAGCACGTTCTGATAAGGAGTTTATACTATTCATTGTTTTTGGAGTAGCACCGCACAAGTAACATGCTTGTGATGACTTATATGTTGACAACGCATTGCAAACTTTTCCGTCAATCATACATAAAACGAGAGTAGCTCTTACTTTAAAATTAAAATTCTCCGTTTGAATGCTAGTTGGTGCCAAAGCTAAAATTTGATCCTGGATATGCTTCACTTCTTTTATAATGACATCATGCGTTTCTTTTGCAAAAACAAATTTGATGAGTCGACAATATCTGGTCGAGGATGTAGCAGGGTTATGCCAATAAATTTGTTTTTCGCCTCTAGTAACTGGACAAAGTGAAGAGGAACCATAGATATAAGAAATAAGCTTTCATCTGACAAGTTGGGGTCCGCAAATTTTTGTTTGTAACGGCTGTGTTCAGCACCATCACATCCCCATTTTATTATTATGCTTATTTCATCCTTAATATCCGTTAGAGTCTTAAAAACCTCTTCTTGTGCATTTATCAATCTTTCCACTGTATGGTCTATTAGCGACTGCAAACTTATTTCAGCATATGTTTCAGTAACGGCAATATTTTTCGGATAGCATAACATTTTTGAGCCCTTTACCAGGTCATAACACGGATATAATTTAGGGCTACAAATCTTTGTGTGCTGCCGTAGTGCTAGGTATTGGTGTACGGATAAATTGGTGTCTATTATCATGGCAAGTGCTTGGTCAGCTGACATTCGTTTCATTTCACTATTACATATCCTGCGCCTTTTTATCGATGTACCTCTTGATGGGGAAGAATTTGCCAATTCCTTTACTAAATCCGCCGAATCCCTTTTCCCGCAAGATCGAATTTTAAGCTCTGTTGCCATAATCAAATGGTCGCTAGATAATTGGCTCATAAGTTCTTTACACTTTCGTTGTTTTGTTTTCGGACAGCATTCTGAAAATTGTTTTTCTTTTCTTCCGCAAGTTGATTCTCTCTTACAATTAGAAGGCGCAACGTCAAGAATAAACTCTGAAGCGTTAATTTTTACTTTTAGCCTATCAGAATTTTGATGAGATTTTGGTGAGATTTACTCCACCTTACTTCAAAATCGTAGCATAGCTTTCTTAAACGTGTTTTTAACTTTTCATAATCCACATCTCTTCCAAAAATGGTTAACATGTAAGTTAATACCGATTCAAACTTTTCAGGTTTGATTTTAGTTACCCAAACTTCAAACACAGCGTTGCGTGATTTTCACTCATTATAAAAAATTAGGCCTTTGGGCAAAATTTAAGCAATTTTTTATTTTTTGTATTACTTCTGGAGATCTATCCGCTTATAGAATTTGTAACTTAGAATCTATGAAAATTGATTTTTTTTTTCAAAATTTGCTTACCTTTTAGTTGATGATTGAAAATAATAAAATTTTACAATGCAGATATCAAAACGCCTTATGGCAAGTTATACAAATGAACTAATTAGGTTTTAAACAAAAATACATTTTTTCTAAACAAAGCACGCACGACTTTACTTTAAGCACATCAATTTTGTGACTAATGCATGCTGACAAATTTATTTTTGTATGTATATCAATAACACCTGTGTCATAAACCGTTATCTTGCTGAAAAGAATTTCTTCATTCACTTTTGTGTTCATTTTCGTAACATTGGTATATTCTCGAACATGTACTAAAAGGTCATTAAATTTGAAACAAATTTTTTTTTTGCATTAAGTCCCCTCAGTTTGGCAGAATCTTACACTGTGAGTCGGTGGCTCTCATTAGTACCAGCTATAGAAAGAATCTTGCAAATGTGGAAGCCACTTTAAAATTTTTTTGCTGACGAACAGTGCGTTCCTTGCAGTCAAACCTAAATCAGCGCGTATTGAGCGTATCATTTTTACGCTGAGCTTTAACGCCGAAGTACCATCCCTAAATGAAAGCGGTTAGCGGCAAGCAAATGTCAAAAATAAAACATGAACGAATTAGATGTACTAGAGAATATTTAATTTTTAAACCACATTTCAAGTGACCACCGAAGTTAAAATTATTCTTAAGCTAAAATATCAACAAAATTCTTACCTCCATATTGTTAATTCAAGAGCGTGCTAAAAATAATAATATTAAGAATTGTCACATCAACATTTTTTGCCTTCTGCAGCCAACTTTAATTCCTAACGCTCTGTCAAAATTGGATTTTCCAACCGCTCAGCGTTGCCGCCGTGTTATTATGGTTTGCTGCTTATAAATCGTATGGCCATGAGAAATTTTTGACAGATAAAAAACGCTTCCGCGCTAATTTAGGTTTGACTGTAATGCAATTGTTGAATTTTTTAACAACCCTTTAGCTGAAGTTTATGTGTCATTTATTCTCTGACAGTCTTTCATGATTGAAAAACTAATAAAAAAAAAAAATTGAAAAATACACAATTACAATAATGAAAGTGCAAAAACTATTAAATGACACTAAAGATTGTTTAAGAGACAAGTTTGAAAATAAATGTTTTGGAAACCAAACAAATATTATTTTAGACTTGAATATTTGAATATTTGTATTCAAGACGAATATTAATTTTTGAAGAGAATGCGAAACATTTTTTAATACAGCAAATAGTTATTTGCAAATAGTTATTTTAATTGGATAACCTTAAATAATGTATCAAAGTGGGCAGAAGTTAAAAGAACTATAATGTATTTAAGTAAAAAAAATATAACACTTTCAAAAAGAACTTTATTGAATGTTAAAGTTATGAATTTGAATATAAAAATGTATACGAAAATAGAGAGAAAAAAAATGTACTTCAAATAGAACAGTATTTATACGCAATATCTAGGCATAATGCAAATGTTGAGCTAATTTTTTCACTTATTTCATCTCAGTGGACTAAGGAAAGAAATTCGCTCAACATTAGCACGGTAGAAAGCATAATTCAATGCAAAGTCAATTTTAAATTGACTTGCACAGAGTTTTACAATTATATTAAAGGCAAGCCGGAAATTTTGAAATAAGTTCAAAGCAATGAAAAATATGACTGAAATTTTAATTGTAATTTCGATATGAATTTTTATTGAAGAATGAAATCTAGTCTTTTATGTTAAGAATTAAATGTACAAGAAAAAAATATGTGAAAATACGATTTTTGTTATTTTATTTTGAAGTTTTTTTTTCGGCAGTTGTTATAGAGTTTCAGGGGTAGTTTTCAATAGTTTCGCCAAAGTGTCCCGGTTTTGCAATAAACATATCTGGCAGCCCTACCGCATCCTTTGTTAGAATTTAAAAATTCTTTAATTTTTTGTCATAAGGTTTCCGCCTAATTTTTTTTTGTTTTTGTCGAATTCGTTGGAAAAACAAATACAAAAGAAAAAACACCAAAACTCGTTACAATTTAAAAAAAAAACAATATCGTTACAGTGCATACAGTTCATATAGAAACTTCACAGGCACTTTCATTTATTATGTATGTTATATGGGCAAATTCTGACGTGTCCGACGTTTCATTTGGACGCGTCTCTTAAAAATTTTTCGTACGAACCAGAGATGTATTTGGCATAGGTGTATGTTTTCCAAAAGCTTTCTATTGGTATAATAAAAAAAATCAAAGCAATTTTTATTCAACTTAAATTTCTAACAATATTTTTATTTTAAATATGCGCTCGGACGTTTCACGAAACGGAAGTCATTTTGGGACTAAGTTCATACTATGACTAGATCTGCAAATTTAGCAGCAGTATAAAACAAGTCGGATGACAATTTTTTTATAAATTTGACAAGCTTTCAGAATAGCCATACGCCGTCTTTATTAAGGGAATTTTGAGGCCACAGTAAATTATTTTATTTGTTCAGACCATTTGTGTCGGACGTTTCAGATTTTTCCATTGTGATTATATTGGGTAATTAAGTAAATACGTAATTTAGTAATTGAGAAACCAACTTGATGTCATCGTTGGGAGTGCAATACCGCGTATTCGCCACTTACACATACACACGGTGATAGTAACATTTTACAGGAGTGCAGGAAAACTGTTCTTTTAAACTATTGAATAGGTTTTCAATTAAACTAAAAACATTTATTGAAATTAGATACTTGCTTTCTTCTGAAATCAGCATTTAATCCGCCATTTATTAATAAATCAAATTGAAGTAAAATGCAAATTTAAATTTTGGCCTTTTTGCAATATACGCGGTATTACAAGTGTCTGATACGCCCAACGACGACATATTGTTCTTTCCTTGCCTCAATTGTTTTATTATTATCTTTAGCCGATACCTTCCATTTTCAATAAAACAAAAAATTAACAAAAACTACATTTGTGAAACAGTGTGGACAATTCGATCAGAATGGTAAATGAATTAATGTATAAATTGCTTAAATAAATAAAATTCAAATGTTTCTCCGAGATAATATTCTAAAATCATAAGTTTTTAATAACTTTTAATTTTTCACCTGTGGTTCCATTTTCTGGATTTGCCAATATGTAAGCCTGTTAAAAAAGTGCCTGGCGAAGCGGGAGTTCAGATAGTTTTCTATATTTTCCACCTCAAATAGTAAGCTGCGTAAAGTTTCTTCCTGTGGCGCCTGCTTCTTCAAATATAGTTTGATAGAAGATAGCTAGAACTCTCTTAGTTGCTTGTATCAGCCACTTCCAGCATCCTCCACTACTCGGGTATCCAAGACAGTTGAACCCAGGCATGTGAATAATGCAGCTCATCTTTTCTTACTTCTCCGTCCAAATGATAAGAATAATATTATTTTGTTTGCTTTGAAGCTTAGGCTAAATGGTCCGTTGTTTTTTTATGCAAATAAATTAAAAAATTTATTTCATATTTTTCCTCCGACGTTTCGCTGAGTCTTTTTCAGCTTCCTCAGGGATATTTATTGAATAAAAATTTTAAATTTCACATTAAAAAACAGATTTTACTACCCTATAGGAACAAACTAACTTGTTTTTAAAAACAACTAATTAAAAAACTAATTTAAAATAAACTAGTATATGAACTACTTTAAATTACATTAAGGAGGCATCCACTTCAATTCTAAAAAGTTTTTATTGCATTATTTATGAAGTAATTAAAATACTACTTAAAAACAAGTGGTTGATAAACTACTTTGAAAATATTATTTAACCATGTTATTTCATCAAATATTATTAACTTTAGACCATCAGTAATAGTTTTCAATTGGTTATTTTAAAGTAATTAAAGAAAGTAAATAAAAAAGTAAATAACATTTATATATAACTAGTTAAACAAGTAGTTGAAAATATATGCAGACGAAAGTCAATTGACTTATTTAGCGGACATCACCATAGAAAATATGTTAGTTCGTTCTATGGAAAAAAGTCAGAATTTCAACTAGTTGTGGTTGATAAAAAACCACTTTTTCAACTACTTTTAAATTAGTTGATTTTCCTACAGGGTAATGACTTAACATTATTACAAATTGGAAGCACGAACAAAAAAAAAATTAAAACAATTAAAAACAATACTGCTAAAAACTCGTCAAGTACACTTAATGTTAATATTGCACTATTTCTAAGAATACTGAAAAGAATACACTATTGATAAGAATAATGTCCCAAAATAATGTGAACCTGTGAAGGTAAATGGCCGTACGATTGGAGTTACATGGTCTCATGGCAACTTATCTCCGAAAAATTGTAATTAAAAGTTTTATTTATTACATAGAATCACTCGCGCAGTTAAATTCACGGTAAGCAGGAGCGCGAATTTTATATTTTGTTGGGCCGTTTGCCTTTTTTAAAAAATATTTGAAACACGATTAATTGACTTGTTGTTACGAGTCTCAGAATAGAACTGCTTCTTTTATTTTATTTAATTATGTTCTTTTACTTCATTGATACAAAGTGCTTATTATACAACTTACTATAAATGTTGCAATTCTCTTGAATTGCATTTATTAATTCTTAACACTTTAATGCGGAACTTTCATGACTTACATATTTTACAATCTTTCCGCATTAAGGTGCTTTACTTAGTCATAATGCTGAATTGTCAATTCATGCTTATTTCCTTATTTAATCTAGGTGGTTTATTTGGAATTGTCAGCATGAATTGGTCAATGCCATTTGACTTACTTAAATTTTCTTGCATATATGTAACTACTCCCCCCTTTAAATTTGAATTCTCCTGAATTCGTTTGTTAAATTTTACTTTAATGTATTTATGTTTTGTAATTAAAATAGCAATTATTGTAATTATTGTAATGGTTAGGAGTATGTTATACCCATATGCAATTTTACTGTGTAGTTTTAAATTGAAAATGCTTTTAATATTTACTTTATTATCCTCAACTATTTCTTCGAATGTAATTTTTTCAGTAAAATTTTGTATGTCTTCATATTTTATACTTATAATGTTGGTTTCAACGTTTTCAATAAAGTTAGAGAAATAATAGTCATTAATTTGCATCGAACAATTGTTAAATTGTAGTACATAGTTTCCATTTAGAATAGTATGATTTTTATTACATGTGTTGTTAATAGTTAAATTGAATGCATTTTTTACAATGACAGATTTTACATCTAATGTTATAATTTCTAATTCTTTGTTTGTTATTAATTTGCATGTTTTTGTAATAATACAGTGAGTGCTGGGCTTTAATTGTCTTAAATATTTATTTTCTTCAAACTTTAGAGTCTTGTTTTCATAGGTAAATACTTCTTCTATTTCTGCTTCTATTTCTTTTTGTTCCTTATTTGGTAGTGGTACAATTTTTCTTATTTTTATTTGTATAAATATTTTTGGAATTTTTATTCCAAGTATTAAATATGTATTATTAAAAATTGCTGTTCCTAACTGTAAATACTTTAGTTTATTAAAATCGATGTCAATTTTAACAATTTCGTTATCTGTTAGGATATTCGGATGTATTATCCCATATTTGGCTGACACTACATTATCTTGAATGTGTTCAATTTTATTTTTTATTAATTGAATTTTTATAATTTGTTCTAAGTACATATTTTGTTTGTATTCTTCTTCGATCGCTTTGTTTATAGTGTTAAAACCTTTTTCAATTTCTTTTCTATCATTTTTAATAATATCTTTAAACTGTGCAATCGCTGAGTTGAAATACTCGTTTATGTGAATTTGTTCGTTTATTGTCTCGTTCGTCTGTAGGAGGTGATTTTGTATAGTCTGCCTGTCATAATCGTCCATTGTTCCAAACAACCATTTCGACAAACTTCCTACTGCATTTACTAGTCCTCGTTTTTGTCTATTTGCTTTTGGTATTAACGTCAATAATTTGTTTCTTGCTTCTAGTAACTCTGCATGTAATATTTCTTTGTTACTTGTTTTCATAAGTACAATATTATTCGTCATTTCATTTAGAATATTTTCAATTTCTTTATATTTATTATGTGTACCACTATGTCCGTATCTTTGACTATTTCTTGTGTTCGTATTTGAATGTCTGCAAATCCTGTCTGTTCGGTCAATTTCGTTGTAGTCAGTGATCCCTTAGTCGGATGTGTCCATATCAACATCATTATTATTATTACCTGGAATATCTGAAAATTTGAATGGCTTTTTAATATTGCAAGGATGGATGTCTCTTAATTTGCCTTTCTTGTATTTTGGCTGTTCTTTATGTCTGACAGCTTTGTAATTCTTAAAAAATCCTTCAGTCCTCTTTTCCTCATAATTCTGTCTTGTTTCATTAAGTTTAGTTATAACTTTCGTTTTCACCTCTTCTAAATTTTTCCTTACTGTTTCCTGATCTATTTTATTATTATGTACTTCGTTTGGTGTACATTTTATCGTTGAATGGAATCTATCATTATAGTTTCTAATCGCTTTTTGTATTAATTGCTTAACCGGTAATTCTTTGTTCAATTTGTATAATACCCTAAACTTTTCTGTTATTGCATTATGGAACCTTTCAATGTCTGCATTGCCAGTGTGGCTATTGGGCTTAGTTAAATGAAGTTCTACGTTCTCATTAGCCAAAAATTCTTTTATTCTTAAAGTTTTAAATTCGTTGTCTGCAATTATTTTCTTCGGTTTCCCTAGTTTAGCAAAATGATCTTCCACTTGCTCAATAATTGTAACATGATTCCTGTCACTCAATGGATAAGCTGCGCCAAATTTAGAGAATTTATCTATTACAGTTAAAAACATAAATCTTTTTATGACATAAGTGTCCATATGTATGATTTCGTTTTCTTTTGTGAGAGTTTCTGTTAGCATTAATTTGGGTTTGATTGGTTTTCTATCATATTTAACCTCTTGGCATACTTCACATTGATTGATAACTACCTGAATTAGTTCCATTAATTTTGGATAATATATTTTATTTCTAATTTGATTAAACGTTTCCTGAATACCTGAATGGATGCTTTCTCTTACATGATAAAAAGCAATTTGTTTGGTAGCTTCAACTTCTGTTTCAATGTCTTGTGCTCTTTTTGTACACTTAGTGAATTTGATTTGGCTATCATTGGAATACATTTCGATGAGTTTTTCTTGAACTTTATTATATTTGCGTTCGGATATCTCTGAAAATATTCCTATCTTTCCTTTTGTAATATATTTCCTAAAGATTTCTCCCATGTTATCAAAATCACTTTCGGCTATAAAAATAATTCTTTTTCCATGTAATGATTTAAATTCGTCTGTTTTGTTATTTGTTAGAATTATCTGGGTTTTGTACTTGTTCACAATTTCTTCCTTAATAAAAAAATGGTCACCTAAATTTTCATCAGCTGAATGTGCTGTTGCCATTGTCTCATCATCCTCTATATTATTAACTGAAAAAAAATTTGATATACTGTCATCCTCGCCCTCTATTTTTTTTTTGAACTAGCATCTTCACTTTCAATTCTACTTAGGAAATCTGCTACTTTATTTTCTTTGCCTTTTAAATATTCTATGTCAAATTGGTATTCTCCTAACTTTAGGAGCCATCTTTGATGTCTCGGTGACATGTCTTTACCTCTGTACTTAGCATGTAAAAATTTAATTGGTTGATGATCGGTTAGTATTTTAAATCGTCCGCCGTAAACGTATGGCCTAAAATAATTGCCACTCCACATTATTGCTAGAAATTCTTTATCCGTTGCTGAGTAGTTTCTTTCGTGGTTATTTAAAGTTCTTGATGCATAACACACTGGATGTCCTTCATGCGATAGCACTGCACCAATCGCGTAATTGGATGCATCTGTTGTCAACGTGAACTGCTTTTCAAAGTCCGGATAACGTAAAATGGGATGAGTACTTATTAGTGTTTTTAATTTCTCGAATGCCTCAACGTATGTTGGATCTTTTATATTAATTTTGGTTTCCTTTTTCAAATATTTCGTAATCGGCTGTGCTACTTTCGCATAATCTTTTACAAATTTTCGATAGTAACCGGTGATTCCTAAAAAGCTTTTTATTTGCTTTTCCGTTCGTGGCAATTCTAAATTTTCGATAACTGTAATTTTGTTGGGATTCGGCTTCATGCCGTCTTTCGTTAAAATATGTCCTAAAAATTCAGTTTTTTTCTTTAGGAAATTGCATTTATCTATTTGGATTTTTAAGTTTTTGCTTTCGAGGATTTTAAAAATGCCTTTGATTGCTTTGATGTGTTCATTTAATGATGTACTAAAAATTAAAATGTCGTCTAGGTATACGACACACGTTTTATTGATGTAATTTCTTAAAATATCGTTCATTAAACGTTGAAACGTAGCTGGTGCATTCTTTAATCCAAATGGCATTCTTACAAATTCGTAAAGGCCATGTGGAGTAACGAACGCGGGTTTCTCCCTGTCTTCTTTTTTTACTAAAATTTGGTGATAGCCTTTCGCCAAATCTAACGTTGTAAAGTATTGGGCTCTTCCTAATTTATCTAAAATTGAGTCGATATTGGGCAAGGGATATTTATCATCTATCGTTACTTCATTTAGTTTCCTGTAATCTATTACTAATCGATATTTTTTTTCGCCTGAATTGTCTATTTTTTTCGGCACTATTATTAGTGGACTTGAATACCTGGAATGACTTTTTTGAATGATACCCTGTTCTTCCATTTCTTTAATCTGTCTCCTAACTTCCGTTTCGTGTTGAGGGGGATATCGGTATAGTTTCGAATTAATCTGCTGTTGTGTTGTGGTTTTTATTTCGTGTTGAATTTCGGTAGTGTTGGTTAACATGTCTCCTTCTTTAAATAATAATTTATTAAATTGCTTCAGTAGTTTAGTAACTTCTCTATACTCTTCTGCATTTAGATGGTCTAATTTTAGTCTTTCTATATCTAAGTCACTAGTTTCAAGAGAATGAATTTGATTAAAATCATACGGGTTGTTTAGAAAATAGCACTCTTTTTTGTTAAGTATTATTTCTTTTTTTTCGATATTTATTAGAGCATTTAAATAGTTTAGTATGTCCATACCTATTATAAAGTCATATGTCCTTCCTTTCAATGGTGTGACTTTCCATCGTACCCTAGCGTTGTTTGGTAAGTTGAATTCGTCCGGTGCTTCTGTATGTACTTCGTATTTTATTGTATCTTTATTTGTAATTGTACTAAATGTTATTGGGTCTTTTAACTTAATTTTATAAAACTCTTTTATTTCACTATTTATCAGGCTCAGACTAGCTCCTGTATCTATTAGTGCAATGTACTCTTTATTCTTGATCATAATTTTTATTTTGGGTAGACATTCCGAGGCTGCTTCATAAAAAAAATGCTATTATTTATTTCTTCATTCCTAACGTAGTTTTCTACGGGTCCTTGCTGACTTTGCCTATCACAGCTTAAGCGATTTTGGCTAAACTGTGGATTAGGACGATCTTCTAATCCCGATTCACCATAATTTCTTTTTCTTTCAATGTTATCTATTTCAATAGGTTCGACCAGCCCTTGTCTAAATGGATTCAAGCGATTTTGGCCCGAATTTTGTCTAGGGTTTCCTGGCATTTGATCTCTACCATTATTGAAATAATTTCTGTTATTGTTGTTATTATTATTGTACCTAACCTGCCCTGAATTAAATGGTCTTCTGATTTGACCAGAATTATTTCTGTTGACATTGTTTTGATAATGATTATAGATATTAAAATTTCCTCCCTGTGGTGGATTATTGGACCTTTGACCCATGTCCTGATACCTATTATTCCATTGCTTTGCTATTGTTCTTTCTCTCTTATTTTAAATTTCCTGTACTCTGTCCTAATACAGCTGTCCTCAAATCTTCTACTAGTCATTATTTTTAAAATATTATTCAAATTCCTCTCGTCATATATTTTGTCTAACAATGTACCCTGTGTCATTTCTTTTATAGTATTTACTAGTAGGCTGTCTATATTGTTTAAGTCAATGTAATGGTCACCTCTGTAATATACTATCAATTCGTCCGATTTATATTTAATGTTTTGTATTTCAATCAACAATTCACTTACATTATTTGCTCGAAGGTTAGCTATTTTTTTGTATAATTGATGAGGTTCCACATCAGGTCGGTAGCGCAATTTGAGTGTTTCTTTTATTAACTGCCAGTTATCTGGTGCTGGTATGTTAATGATGGCGTCCTTTGCTTGTCCCTGTATTGTCCTGTAAAAAATTGTCCGCACTGCTTCCCTCTGAAGGAACTCGTCATTTGTTGTTGAGAGCAAATATTCTATATTGCTAAAGAACGAGTTTATTGTCACTTCACCCGTTCCAGTAAATGTTGGTAGATGGTTTATGGTGTTCAGTAAACTTCCTTGGCTGTTTGTTTGCGTTGTCCTGTCTCGCAGCTCTATGTACGCTGTCCTTAATTGTTCTAATTGTCTCTCCCGTCTGGCAAGTTCTTCTACCAGTTCTACGGGTGGAATCTGGTTCTGTTCCCCCGATGGTATTTGATTGTCCTCGTTGGTGAGCATCCTTCTTTGATCGTGTAATTCCTTTCGTCGATTAATCGTGATTACTTTTATTTTAGGCTGTTATTGTGAGTTGAGTATGCTACTGTTACTGCACAGGAGATTTTAGTATTAACTTTGTTGTGGGTTTACAGAAAAACTATTCTTTTTCTGTCACTTATTTTGTGCTTACTTATTTGTAGTCTGCACTTTTATTTTGTGTCCACTTAAGTTTTACTTTAATCACTTCACAAAAACTTTAGTCACTAATTTTGTGTTTACTTATTTGTAGTCTACACTTTTATTTTGTGTCCACTTAAGTTCTGCTTCAATCGTTTTTACTTATGTTTAGCTTTTGCTTGTATATAAGTTAATTGATTTGGGTTGTTACTCAATGGTTTGTTTTTCGTTTTTGTTTTGTACGACCGAACAGAATTCGTATCACTGGATCCTTTTTATTTCTTAAAGGATCCTGCCGACTGCGCCAATTTTATATTTTGTTGGGCCGTTTGCCTTTTTTAAAAAATATTTTAAACACGATTAATTGACTTGTTGTTACGAGTCTCAGAATAGAACTGCTTCTTTTATTTTATTTAATTATGTTCTTTTACTTCATTGATACAAAGTGCTTATTATACAACTTACTATAAATGTTGCAATTCTCTTGAATTGCATTTATTAATTCTTACCACTTTAATGCGGAACTTTCATGACTTACATATTTCACAATCTTTCCGCATTAAGGTGCTTTACTTAGTCATAATGCTGAATTGTCAATTCATGCTTATTTCCTTATTTAATCTAGGTGGTTTATTTGGAATTGTCAGCATGAATTGGTCAATGGCATTTGACTTACTTAAATTTTCTTGCATATATGTAACTCGCGCGAGGAAAACAGTAAAAAACGAATATGTAAAATGTTAACCGCTACTGGCGAGAGGGAGTTCCACCTGCTCAGTCGGGACGGGTTTGGGTTTTACACCAATAAAGAGTAGTAAAAATGGATACTAATCAACAGGTGGGCTTGATAAGACTTTATATCAAAGTCTCAAAAAGAGTGGGACAAAAGGGGCACCACAATGACTAAAAATCCTAAAGGTCCAAGGGGTCCAAGGGAATTACCTGAACCCTCTCACAATTCTACCTAGTAGAATTAATTATTTACCTGTCCTTGTCCGAACTCGGCTCGAGTGCAGGGTCCTAACACAGAAAAAACACAATGGGTCAGATGAACAAAACTACAAACATGAATATCGAACAATTACACTAAACAAATGAATCTACAAAAACTACTCAACTTATCTGACGGCGTACTACGACCGTCTAAGCTACTTGTAGGCGGAACACACTACCACATGCACGTAAATCTCACGCAACTCCTGCCGCACCTCAGCAGTCCTTTGGTCCCGGCTCCGGAATCTAACACCTTTCGTTTGGGTCGACACATAATTGTAGCACAACGTTTTTTTTTATATGTTTTTTTTCGCGGTCGCAAAATCGCTTAGTTTTTTTTCACACACGCACTAAAACGCTGTTCAGAATGAACTGAACTGTCAAGCCTTATCTGCGATTGGATTGGACCATAAACACCGCCATCTTTCACTAATGCAGATGCGGTTTACATAAGAATAAATATTCGGAATGGAAAGCTTTGTTCAACCTTTTCATAAAATTCCTCAAGGAATTTTGTGGGTCCTTTTTTGAATAAATTTAAATAAACCTTCCTACCCACCAAATGTTTACACAATTTTGGCGGCATACGCGTTAGTATTGGTGTGGCAACGTTCCACACTTTTCATGCCCACAATGTCAACTCTCATCGTGAATGAACAAAGTGATTTTGAATTTCTATTCACAATTATCGTTCTGGTCACGTTCGTATAGATCAGCTTTTCCCAACCTCAGGTCGCGACCCAAATGTAGGTCGCGGATAGTTTACACTTGGGTCGCGATAGCGAGCAAGGAAAAGAACGAATTTCTGAGAAAAAAAATGTGAAATCATATGCATAGGTCACTTGAAAATATTATTTTACATCTACATACTACACTTTTATAGTGTTAGTAAAAACAAAGGCATTTGCGTCTGAAAAAACATATCGCACTCGTTCAACAATACTGTATTAACTCAAAATTTTTTATTTTCTCTTTTTGGCAAAAAACAATACATAACACTTATGTCCATCTATGGTTAAAAATTCCCATAGTTCTGACTACTCTTTGTTAATAAAATTACATGTTGAGACCTTTTTCCTGCTACAATGGGCTATTTCTGTGAATCAAGAAAACAAAATTATTTTGAGTTATTTGAAGTGATTGGCCTTAACAAATAATTGTTTTGTTGTTTAAAAAGTAGTATTTTGAGTTAAGTTATTCTAATAATAAAAGTTTATTTTAGTCAGGTAGTATTTTGAGTTGCAATTGTTTCATTGATTCAAGCTAAGTTAATTGTTAGTTTTAAATCGAAATATGATTGTTTTCATGAAATAATTCTTAAGTTCTTTTTTGAGTTGTTACTGGTTTCGTGAAATAATTCTGTTTTTTGTTGAGTTATTATTGTTTTAATGAAATAGTTTTAATGACACTTTGTAATATTATCACTTTATTATTTTGTATTTGAACAATATAGCATTTAATTTTTAATCAGCTGGGTTTATTAAACATAATAGTGAATACTTGAAATCAAGAGGTCTAATAACTTCAGTTAACAAAATGAGTTGTCCAAATGAAGAGCACTATTCATTATTACGCAAAGCAAAAAATATCGGTAGTGAAAGCTGTCATTCTTCTGGTAGCAGCTCTTCAGATCCGTTCAGTAACAATTCGGAAAATGATTTTGATCCACGTACAGTGAATGATAGCAGTTCTTCGGAGTCAGATTTAAATGAGAAAGTGGTAAAAAAAAGGAAATGCGAAAAAACAAGTACTTACTCACCATGTATTTTTATGCACTACAAAAGTATAACTTAAGAAGTATAACACATAAATATCTAATCCGAGGCCATACTCAAAACGAAGGTGATAATGTACACAGCGTTATTGAGAAACAGGTAAAACGGCATCTAGTCAGCAGACCAATATATACACCAGGTGAATATACGGCTCTAATAGCAACAGCAAAAAAGACTGGAATGCCATATAAAGTTCACGAATTGTCTCATGAAGAGTTTTATGATCTAAAGGCCATACAGGAACTGTGGGGCAAAAACTTTGTTGTAAATGAGGAGCGCCAAAAAATAAATTGGCATAGTATTAAAACTCTCCGTGTAGAAAAGGACAACATCGATTCATTTTTTTACAAAATTTCATACAAGGACAAAGACTATTTAAGAGTTTTTGTACATAAAGATAATTTGAAGTCTACAGATTATTGGAAAAACCTGGAGTAAGTTCTAAACCCATTTTCAAATTCTAATACCAAACTTACATGTTTCTAATTATTTGAGGTTATCTTGTGTTTATTTGGGAAAGCTGCTACTGTCGGAAAATAAAAAAAAGGATATTATGGACCTAGTCAAGAAAAACATAATCCCTAAAAAGTATTACGAATCATACTACAAAAATATAATAGGGAATTAATTTAATAAAATATATATTTGAAAGTTTTTAGCAGTTGTTAGCATTTATTTAGCTTTAAAAAACTTTGTTTACTTTAGTCTTTTCTCATTTCATGATTAACACTTTTATTAAAAAATGTATTAAATACAGCAATAAATTTCATGTAAACAAACACAACTCAAAATATTTACTTCTTATTAACAAAAATAATTCAAGAAAATGATAATAACTAAAAAAATCGCGTTTCTATCTGCAAACAATAAACAAATAAAAAGATTATGTGGTGCAATACAATAATTGATGGGGTTTCTAAATATTGCCTAACATTTGTTAGTGGAAAATTCCTTAAGCATTAAGAAAACACTTTTTTGTCTCTCCTGAACACTTTGAAGTTTTTGAGTTAATACAGTATTGTTGAACAGGTGCGATATGTTTATTTTTATGAAATTGAGAGTTTTCTCACGAAAAAGAAGCATTCGATGGCTGACAAATTTAATGGCCAAGCTTGGCTGGCTAAATTACCATTTTGGGTAGATATTTTTGAACGTGTTGAATACCAACATGCAGGGAAGAAATTTTACCATGGTTGGCATAGGCCAGAAAACTAGTTCGTTCAAAAGCAAACTGGCACTGTGGCTTGTAAAGTTTTCCAAAGAGAAAAATGCATCATTTCTTTTCCTCAATCAGTTTCTTGAAGATTCCAACAATATTTCTCTTCGCAATTTGGTTGAGAATTTTGATGTGCTCTTTCCGAATTTCAACTTTTCTATTTCGTATTGTTGCCGCTTGAGCCGCCATATTGGCGAAATGGCTAAAAACAGTTTTTTGCTAATATCTCCTTTCCAACTAATTCCACGATAAAAACATATTGAAACCAAAGAAATGAAAACCAAATGAAACTAGAGAAATTCCTAACAATACATGTTATAACCTTTTTTTCGAAAAATCATTAGTTTTGGCGTACTGCTAAAGTGGAGCGCCGCAAAGTGTATTTCAAATAATATAAAAAATTTTTATATTAAAAATATATATATATTGTATTAGACTGCGTCAGATTTCTATTTAAAATACTTAAACATTTGGGATCCGGCGTTACCCAAAGAATTGTAAACAATGGTTGCGAATGAAATAATTTGAACTATTAAAAGTTAAAAAATTGTCGAAACCAGCCCGGTTCTGCTCGGAAATCCGTTTTTTTTTGGGATTTTTTTTTTTATTTTTAACTTTTACTACTCATCCTTAAAATATAATTTTATACTATACTATTTTATATATAAATATATATATATACTATTTTATATATATATTTTATATTTATGATAATAATATTACGTAATATATAATAACTAGAAGTCAGTAATTGTAGTAAAAAACTTTTTACAAGGAAGTAGGTGTTTCTTTATTTTTAAGTGCTTTTTTTAAAGAAGTTTTTCAAATTAATTGGCCATTATGCACTCAAAATAAACTATTTTCTTATAGTTTTTAAGGTCATCAACTTCCGTGCCCTTATTATGAATTTGCCTACATTAAAAATAAAAAACTCATAATCGACAATTTGTTTCATATAATGGTGGCACCGTAAAGTTGTAAAAAGTTCTAAATGTAAGATATAGAAACTCATAGAAATCTAAAAAAAAAAAAAATTGTCATTTTAAGAAAAATCTTTCTTTATTAAGAATTTCCTTACCAATTCTATAATATGGGATAAAGAATGCTGAGACTTGTCCGCAAAGTTGCACGCGACAGTTCTGATATTAAATATATTTTCATTTTGAGATAACTTATCTTTGGGTTTTATAAATTAAATATTCAAATTATTTTTGGGTCGCACTATAAATAGGTTGGGAAACACTATTATAGATGGTCACGGAACAGAGTGCGTTCAGTCTCGTGGGATTAGGGATTTGTCTGGACATAGTAAAACTACGAGCTCTCCATCATTTGTGATCAAACATTTCACAACACGCACAACACAATTTATCATAAGAAGCTCGGTCAAAGTCCTTTCAAGGGCTGAAATTGCCATTTTTTTATCAAGGTACACGCAGAAAAATTTTTCGTTTTCCTCAACTGAAAAATTAGCCAACTATACTTAATTTGCCAGCTGTAGTAGCTGCAAACAAATGTTCAGTTGTAACATTTAAAAAAATAACGAAACGCAATTCGTTTTCTAATAAAAATAGCAATGCCCTACTTACTGAATTATAGCACATACTGAATTGTAACGGTGCGCAATAATTTATTGACTTTTGCGCGATGATAGAGTACTGAACTCTTAACCGTGAACTGACGGGTTCGAACCTTACAGTTGGATCTATTTTTTACATTTTAATTTTATTTTAACATTAATTTTTAACATACGAATTTTTATGCGGGTTGCATTCAGGGCAGCCATTTTTAAATTCCCGTCAGAAAACTCGCTCAAGCCTCTAATAGTCACATTGGAATTCCGGATTGAATTTCTAAACATAATCATGCCTCCATTATTCAGTTATGATTTCAAGGTTGAAATTAAAATGTAATTCAGGCTTTTTTTACAGACCTGCATTCTAACCTGAAATTTAACAAAAAATCAGTCCTTTTTTATTTCAGGCCAGACTTCATATCTAAATTTGAAATAAAAATTGATATTCAGACCAGAAATAATAGACGAAGATTTAAAAAAAGTAATATCAAATTTCAGGCCTGTAGAGACGAACACTTGTATGTAAAAATCAGGATTGTTTTTAAGCAAAGGGGAGGCCTCGGTCATACCTGTCAGGTCTGAATTCTTGCCTGATCAGGCATGACATTTTCTGCTGGGTTCTTTTGGGTCATACTAATGCAGGTTTTTTTAGTAGTACATGGTAAATTAGAAATTTTTTTAAAATATTGATTGCAATATAATTGTTGAAAATATGTTTGCAAAATTGGCGCTTTTTCCCTATAAACAGTTGCGGCGTAACATGAGTTGTCAACCGGGGCGTTTTTCTATTGAGCTACCCCAAAATAAAAAAGGAAATACTAAACGTATTTACGTAATTTTATTTTGCTTAAATATTTGATCACATTATCAAATTTTAGACAAAATAGAATGATTTGTTAGCCGTTCTTGACTCATTGTGGATCTTAAGTCAGATTTTATCAACTTCAACTTTGAAAAGCTTCTTTTACACGAAGCCACTCGAAGCCGTAGAAGCTCCAAGGTAGTGCACTGGACCTCCACTGAAAAATCTCCATGATAATGTCCTCTGCAGAAAATTCGTCATAGATTTTTGTCTATTTTTTGTCAGGAACAAAAACCGGCGAGATCTTTATAAAATTCGACGAATAATGCTTTGCTTATTTCTTGAAATATGTTTAATCTTATTTGGGAAATGAAGTATAATTTTTTAATTTATTTTTGCAATTACTTTACGCTTTTATTTTAGACACAACCGACTTCTGCGAGAATAATTTGGTTTTTCGGAAAGTAATTTCGTTTTTTTCAACCAACTTCACATTTAAGCCGCATAATCTAAAGTATAGACATATGACATAGCTAGGCTTGCTTGTGAAAAAATCCGATTGATTCTGCTCAGTAGTTTTTGGTTTATAGTCTTTTAAATATGGAAAGCGAAAAACAGCATTTTCGGCATATTTTACTTTCTTACACAGTACAACACATGGTTTTGGGACTCAATTCTGAGAACTCCACGTAAAAGTAGCCCCGAGAAGAAGTTTTGCATCATTCGTTTTGTCAAGTTACATGCGATAATAATTTAATATCGATTTCAAGTTAGTAAGTATCGTATAGGGGAATTTGTCACGTTTTAGGCTCTTTTGTTTCACATAACTCGAGAACCACTAGTCCGATTTAGCTGAAACAAATTAAACAAAATTAAGAATTACAATTTCTTTAATCTGTTTATATAACGTTTCCCTACATAAGCAACAGTTTCGCAGTTATAAATAAATGTATGAAGAAAAAAAATATTTTTTGCCTGAAAATTGAAATTTTTTTTATTTAAATTCGTAAAATATCCAAGACTGAAAAAAGTGTCAAGTCCTATTACTTTTACGTAAAGTCACATAACCTATGAAAAAAATGAGACATAGATCATTTAAATCAATGTATGCGTTTCGCTTTTATTCACAATTAAGTAAAGGTATGAATTTCAAAAATTTGCTCAAAATTCTTTGTAAAAAACATTGATGACTTTTTTATGATTCTCAGAATTAAAAAAAAAAAAGGATTAAGCAAAAGGTTATTTGATATTTATGATTGCGGTACCAAAGTAATAAACTCTAATAAATGTGATTCTCAGATATAAAAAAAATTCCACCTACATTTATGAGTTTCGAACGTTTCGAAAAATTTATAAAGCACACCTGAATCAGGTATATAGCCACCCTTAAAATATGCGCCCATTCATTTTGCTTCATTTTTTGCTCAATAACTGGATGACAAATCCACAAATATGTGTTTTTTCTTTATAAACTTTATTTTGCATGAAAATAAAAATTGCGATTCATATTACAGCTATTCTTACACAGAAAATAGGACATTTTTATATGTTATCTATGCATAAAAACATCTATGGGCAACGGCAAACTGGCATCCGTCAGTTTGACGGCTAATTTGAGCGGCGGGTCACTCCATAGACCTTAAACATGAAATGTGCGCAAGGTTTGGGTCCCACCACATTACTACTGCCCAATGAAAACTAAACCAGCCTCGGTTAAGAACCCCAATTACGTTGACGACCACCGCAAACGAAAAACGGACAATGATTTACGGATGTGCACCTGGAATGTCCGAACCCTTTATAGGGAAGGTGCCATTATCCAACTGGCGGAAGCCCTCAAAACAATAAAATCTGACATCACCGCCATCCAGGAAATGCGATGGAAAGGGCAAGGCTGCTCTAAACAAGCACACTGCGATATCTACTACAGCTGCCATGCGGAGATGCGCGAATTCGGATGTGGATTCGTTGTTAGCCGGAAACTACGCCACCTTGTTTCCCGGTTCACACCTGTCAACGAAAGATTGGCCACGATCCGCATCAAGGCAAAATTTTTCTCCATCAGCCTTATTTGCGCGCACGCCCCGACGGAGGAAAAGGACGAAGCCGTCAAAGACGCTTTCTACGCTAGTCTTGAGGACGTATACGACCACCTTCCGGTCCATGACGTGAAAATAGTCCTCGGCGATTTTAATGCGAAAGTCGGAAGGGAAGGCATCTTTGGCCCCTTGTCGGTCAGTTCAGTCTTCATGAGACCTCCACGAACAACGGTCTAAGACTGATTGACTTCGCCGCGGCGCGAAACATGGTAGTTAGTAGCACCAGACTTAAGCACCTCGACATCCAGAAGGCTACCTGGCTGTCCCCGGATCAAAAAACGCTAAACCAAATTGATCATGTTGTAATCGACGGAAGGCATGCCTCTAGTGTTCTAGATGTGCGTACATTTCGGGTGGTCAACATTGACTCCGACCATTATCTTGTTGCAGCCAAGATCCGCATGCGATTATGCAATGCGAAGAACATACGCACAGGAATGCAACGAAAGCTAGATGTCGCTAAGCTGCAATTACACCGGACTGCCGAAGCCTACTCCGCTCAACTCTCGGTTAAGCTCAACCAACCAACCTCTGGACCCGACGACGCCGGCGGACTTTGGGCGCATATATCCCACTCCATGCACGCTGCCGCTGAAGAAGTCATTGGTTTCCGGAGCCCGCAACCTTGGAACCAATGGTATGATCAGGAGTGTCGCATTGCGACTGCAATAAAAAACGCCGTATGTAGAAAAACGCTGCAGTCAGATGCAACGCGAGCCGTGCGAGAAAACTACCGTGAAAAGAGGAAGGAAGAGAGGCGCTTTTTCAGACGCAAGAAAAGAGAGTAGGAAAAGCGTGAGCGTGAGGAACTAGAGGTATACCAGGGCAAGAAGGATGCACGAAAATTCTATCAACAGGTTAAGCGTCTAACCCAAGGTTTCAAGCCCGGAGCATCCACTTGTAGAGACGAAAATGGAGATCTGAATACGGATACGCAGTGTGTGCTGAGATTGTGGAGACGGCATTTCTCCAATTTACTTACTGGCGACGATTCCACCAATGCCGCCCATGGAGTGCGCAGTTCAGAGCTACCAATCAACAACGACGGAGTGGAAGTACCACCACCTAGCCATGAAGAGGTTCGAGTTGCTATCCAACGACTCAAAAACAACAAAGCAGCGGGTGCTGACGGCCTGTCAGCTGAATTGTTTAAAACCGGCGGCGATGAATTGATAAGGCGCATGCATCAGCTCATCAGCAAAATATGGCTAGAAGAAAGCATGCCCGACGATTGGAACCACAGCGTACTGTGCCCTATACTTAAGAAAAGAGACCCAACAATCTCCGCAAGTTATAGAGGTATCAGTCTTATTTCCATCGCATATAAGGTTCTCTCAAGCGTACTGTGTGAAAGATTAAAGCCGATTACAAAAACACTGATTGGACCTTATCAGTGTGGCTTTCGACCTGGTAAGTCCACCATAGACCAGATTTTCACGCTACGACAAATCCTGGAGAAAACCCACGAAAATCAAATTGACACACACCAATTCTTTGTCGATTTTAAAGCTGCGTTCGATAGCCCGAGAAGGGATTGCCTATACGCAACAATGTCTGAGTTCGGTATACCTGCAAAGTTGATTAGACTTTGCAGAATGACGTTGAGCAACACACGCAGCTCCGTCGAGGTAGGAAATGAGCTCTCCGAAACCTTCAAAACCGAAAGAGGTTTCAGGCAAGGCGATCCACTGTCTTGCGATCTCTTTAACATCATCATGGATGGGATCGTACGAAAGGCCGGTGTGCATCGTAATGGCACCATTTTCTACAAAGGCGTCCAGCTGCTTGCGTACGCTGATGATATTGATATTGTCGGCAGAACCAAGAGAGATGTTACCGCTGCTTTCGCCGCTATTGAAAAGGAATCAGCCAAAGTGGGTTTGACGATAAATGAGGGTAAAACAAAGTATATGCTGTCTACAAACAAGGGAGCTCGGCGTTTAAACTCCCACGTTTCATCCGGCAGCTATAACTTTGAAGTAGTCAAGGAGTTCGTTTACCTTGGCACGGCCATTAATACCAAAAACGAAATCAGCCTGGAGATAATGCGAAGAACAATAATTGCTAATAGGAGCTACTACGGGCTCAGTAAGCAACTAAGTTCCAGAGCCCTCTCTCGATCGACAAAACTAACACTCTACAAGACGCTCGTTCTACCTGTGCTGCTTTATGGCGCTGAGGCATGGGTAGTTTCGCAAACTGACGCAGCCGCTCTGGGGGTGTTCGAGAGAAAAGTTCTTCGCAAAATCTTCGGTCCTGTTCGAGACGGCGATGACTATCGCATCCGAATGAACCACGAATGTCCATCGTATGAACGACGAAGCTCCAGCGAAAAAGGTGCTCGAGGCGAGGGTCGCTGGTCAACGACGACGAGGGAGACCATGCCTCCGATGGATGGACCAGGCTGAGGAAGCCCTAACCGCCTTTGGTGTATCCGATTGGAGAAGGCGCGCGCAAAGCAGAGGCGCCTGGCGTGAGCTGATGAGGTCGGTTGAAACCCGGACACGGGTTGTTACGACCACCTAAGTAAGTAAGTAATGCATAAAAACAAAATTTAGAATATTTTCAATTATTGTCAATATCCATCCTCGTTGAAGTTGACGTGTGTGGTTCTGATGATCTTCTTTTCTTCGTAGGTTGTTTATATTCATGTTTTGAGTCTGCATCATCATCCGAGATAGACATAATATTCAAGGGCATGTTTTGTTCAGTGTGTCCACCATAATCTTCGGTTTGACGTTTTCGGTATGATGTTGCGCTGACATTTTGCTCTGTGAGTTTTTTACGCTTCAAAAATGATGTCAAAAATTCTGAATATTTTTGTGATAGTCCCATCTTAGCAACAATTTAATCCATTTCCATTTGTGTTAGCGGTTGTGGTGTATTATTTTCAATATCGGGTGTCTAATCAGCATGATTCAAATTGGTCGGATTGGTAAAAACGGTTTCAGCTTGCAGGAACACCGTATCCAGACTTGGAGGTTTAGGTGTATCGGTATCAGCAGCGCGTTTAACTGGAAGTGTGGCAGTAAAAGCAGCAATGTATACTTTTGTTTTCAATTGTTTTCTGTTTAATCCATGACGATAATATATGCATGGTAGCACCTGGATTCATCATGTCCAGTTAGGTCTTCCACCCAAATTACTGGCTTCATAAAAGACAATTTTGCACCTTTTCCATGTATCGACTTTATAAGGGTATTATAACAACTTTTGCACACTGTGTTCGGCGTAAAGTTTGCACCACTTAAATCTGCTTCATCAAAATTATGACAATACGCTGCTTTATTTAGGGTATTTAGGGTTATTTAGGGTTAGGGGGAAATATATTTAGGGTATTCACTTCACTGCTGAAATTTCAGAAATCGGAAATTTCAGAAACTATAAATCAATCAAAAGAAACTAATGGAATTTCAATTTCGTTCTTAATTGCAGAAATTTCATTAGCATAAAGACGAGATTTGACAGAATTGCTCTTCTTCTTATAGAAATTATCATATTCACAATGACTCACACTCATTAAACAGATTCGCATATGCTTACTGAACACATCTTTTCTTCGCAAATTTCCGACGATTATTTTTCATCAACTCAATACATGATTACATTTAAGCAAACTTCGGAAAACCAAAACAACAAGAATTGCAATGAAGTTTTCGTAAATTTCAGCATTTCTGAAATTTCAGCGTTGCAGTGAATACCCTTATTATATAGGGTGGTTTAATTTTAAGGGCCGATGTTGAATGTGAACCACACCTAAACGTCAAGTTTTTTTTCTGCATTTCATTTGGCATTTCTCAATTTCAGACTAACTCAATTTGAACCATGGAAAGATACACAAGCAACGCGTTAAAGTTATTCAGGCTTATTATGAATATGGGCGTTCAAATCAAAATGCATATAGTTCATATCGTGCACTTCGTGATTTTTTCGGTCAACTTAATCGTCCAAATGTGCGTACAATCGGAAAAATCGTGCAAAAATTTGAGCAAACCGGCTCTGTAGGAGATGTGAAAACACTAATACATGCTCGTACAGCTCGTACTGCAAAAAATATTGCTGCTATTCGCGATAGTGTGGCTGAAGAGCCGTCCACCTAAGCTCGTCATCGTGCCCAACAATTGCACCTCTCACGTTCGTCGTTGATGAACATTACGCATAAAGACTTGCATTTGCACGCTTACAAGGTGCAATTGACTCAAGAACTAAAGCCTCTTGACCATTTCAGGCCTCGTCAATGGTCAGAATGGTGGCAAGAAATGGCAACAGTGGATCATCAATTTTCGTAGAAAATCATCTTCAGTGGATTTGTCAATAAGCAGAATTGCCGCATTTGGGCGAATGATAATCCAAGAGTGATTGTCGACAAACCAATGCACCCACAAAAAGTGGTTTATGGGCTGGCGGCATCATCGGGCCGTATTTTTTCCAAAATGAGGCCGGTCAGGCAGTTACTGTGAATGGTGTTCGCTATCGTGAGATGATAACGAACTTTTAATGGCCCGAATTGGAAGATATGAATGTGGACGATATGTGGTTTCAACAGGACGGTGCTACTTGCCACACAGCTAACGAAACAATGGCTCTTTTGCGTGACAAATTCAATGGCCGTGTTATCTCACGTGGTGGCGATGTCAATTGGCCGCCAAGATCATGTGATTTGACACCGTTGGACTTCTTTCTTTGGGGTTATTTGAAAGAAAAGGTGTACGTCGATAAGCCAGCAATAATTCAAGAGCTAAAGGATGAGATAATTCGGCACATTAACGGCATAGAACCTCACTTATGCCTCAGCGTCATCGAAAATGTGGACCATCGGATGGAGGTGGGCCGCCGAGATCGCGGCGGCCATTTGGCCGATATTTTGTTCAATACATAATTGAACCATATCAATATTATCATAATAAAAGAAATGACAATAATTTCCTAAATAATTTGTGATTTATTCAAAATCAACATCGGCCCTTAACCACCCGTTTTGTTCTTATTCACTTTTAAAAACCGGAGAAAAATTCACTTGTACTTTTCGGGCTCGTCGACACTTGTTGAATGACAAAAATCGATCAGTGAACACCTATAAATACTACGTACTTCTCAATATTTTACTGACAGGTACTTATGAATGGACGCATCCAGGTATCCAACGGAAAAACACACAGCATTAAAAAGTGCACGTCCCTTTTTCCCTTTAATTGACTAAAGGAGTACCTAACATTAAAAACAAGAACAGGAATTCAGCGTCCACGCACATTTATAATCGTTTATTAGTTTGCTATTGCAATCTTTAAAATGAAATAACCTTTTGTTTATTACTTATTTCTTTTTTGATTCTGAGAATCATAAAAAAGTCATCAACGTTTTTCCCAAAGAATTTTGTACATATCTCGAGCAAATTTTTGTAATCGAAACGCGTACATCGATTTTCATGTTCTATGTCTCATTTTGTTCATAGGTTATGTGACTTTACGTGAAAGTAATAGGACTTGACACTTTTTTCCGTTTTGGATTTTTTATGAATTTAAAAAAAATTTTTTAATTTTCAGGCAAAAAATTTGTTTTTTCTTCATACATTTATTTATAACTGCGAAACTGTTGCTTATGTAGGGAAACGTTATATAAACAGATTAAAGGAATTGTAATTCTTAATTTTTTTAAATTTGTTTCAGCTAAATCGGACTAGTGGTTCTCGAGTTATGTCAAACAAAAGAGCCTAAACCGTGACAAATTCCCCTATACGATACTTACTAACTTGAAATCGATATTAAATTATTATGGCATGTAACTTGACAAAACGAATGATGCAGAACTTCTTCTTTTCGGGGCTTCTTTCAAGTGCAGTTCTCAGAATTGAGTCCCAAGTCAATGAGATAAAAAATGTTGTACTGTGTTATTATAGAAAAGGTAAAAATGCTGTTGAAGCACAAAAAAATTTCATATGTGCAGCGAGAAGATGTCAAAATGTCAAAACTGGTTTGCAAAATTTCGGGCTGGCAATTTCATCTCAAAGATGCACCACGTTCTGGAAGGCCAGCTGAAGCTGATTAAAGACACAACAAAGCCATTATTTGATGCAAGCCGGCGAATAACTCAAGATCGCTGAAAGATCAAATTTATTGAATTCGACCGTTCATGATCATTTGAAACTGCTAGCTTTAATCTCAAAGCTCGACATATGGATTCCTCATGCTCTTACGGCAGAAAATTTGCGCCGTCACATTGATGTTTGTGATTTGCTTCTCAAACGCCAAGAAAATTATCAATTTTTGAAGCTTATCATCACAGGGGACAAGGAAAAGATGGATTGGCTCAAAGTACTTCGAAAGCCAATATTCATCAAAAAAAGTATACCAATATTGCCATCTGCTTGGTGCTATTTTAAAGGAGTCGTTTATTTTGAGCTTTTACCGACAACACAACGATTAATTCTGAAGTGTACTGTCATCAGTTGGACTAAATGAATGATTCCCTTAAAAGAAAAAGGTCCGGAATTGGTCAATAGAAAAGGTATAGTGTTCCGGTAGGATAAAGCCCATACAATTTTGACCACTCGGCAAAAGCTTTTAGAGCTTTGATAGGATAAACTGCCACACCCACCATACCTTTCAGACTTAGCACCTTCCGATTAATATTTGTTCCGGTCTCTACAAAATTTCTTAGACGGTAAAACGTTTAATTAAGGGGTTACATAACATTGGCAGTTTTTTTGAAATTGACTTTTTTTAATAATTTTGTATTTTAGTATATATTCTTAAGATTTAATTTGTAATTATATTCGACCTCTTTTCATAAGTTTTTGTGTTATTTTTATAACTCTAATAATTTTTCAATTATTAATTAAGAGTTATATTTTTGAGCTCAAGGTCTATGTTGCTTTCTGAAGAAAACAACCAACAACAACAACAATACCCTTTGTATAGAGTGACAATCATACAGCAGACTAGACAGCTGTTTCGTTAGCCGCTACACCAACTCATCAGTAGCCTTTATATGATAGCGTTGATAAACTTAGCCGTTCATGTCTATTTGTTTTCGTCAATGTTAGAGAAAATTACTCTGAATTACATTGTACACACAAATGATACGAAAAGCAGCTTAAGATTCTAAGAATTTCAAATTTCATGGAAAAATTCCTACGGGTTCAAAAGTTACAGCCGGATTAGTGAGAGCGCATTTTTAATTGTTGCGCTACCTACTTACGGCAGCTGGTATATACTTGTTTTACTTGCTACCTGACTTTTGGTGGTTGTTATTTCGTACCTACTTGAAGGGTGAAGCCCGAATTGCTAAGCGATTGCAAAAAACTATAAGAAACAGCACAACACAAGATAACGAAGGCATACAGTACGAAGCAGGCATGGCAGATTGAAGGTAACCTTTTTTTTCTTTGTGTTTATCTCGAATCCATGTTTTTCGTACTGGTTGCGGCACTAGCGGGTTCATTTTTTGATGAAATTCTTTTTTTTTGTATTTTTTTAAACTTGATTCGCTTACAGGCTTGAAGGCTTACAGTACGAATCAGGCATGGCAGATTGAAGGTAACCTTTTTTTTCTTTGTTCACAAACTTTGAACGCGTTTATCTCGAAACCATGCTTTTCGTACTGCTTGCGGCACTGCGGGTTCATTTTCTGACGAATTTTTTTTTTTTTTGTATTTTTTCAAGCTTGATTCGCTATCGAATGACACGAGCTTTTTTTTAAATTTTTTTTTTGATTTTTTATGAATTTTAAAGTCAATATTTTTTTCGAAAAAATACACTATCAAATTTGGAACATCACCAAAAATTGAAAAAAAATTAAAAAAAAGCGCGTGTCATACTATAACCAATTTAGTTAAGATTTAAAAAAGTAATTTTTTTTCCAGATCGGACAATTTTTGCAACTCCCAGCGCTGCAACCACGAGGCCCCGTTTTTTCTCTGCCGCCAGTTTGGAGCTCTATAAAACCATGTTGGAGGGAAAAATTTTTTTTTTTGAATTTTTTTATTGTAATTTGTTCAATTCTCTACAATAATACAAAAAATGTTTGGAAAAATGTTTGTTTTTGACTGAGATGAATTTTAAAAAAGGTCTGTTTTCTTTGCCGCGAATGTCTTCTCCCACCTTAAAATAAGGATGTCAAAAATCACTTGGATCAGTTTTTTGACTGCAAGGAATGAAAATTTTATAAGCGTGGAATCATGCTACTGCCAGAATGATGGCAAAGCATATTGGATCAGACTGGACAATATTTAATTGAATAAAATATTAATTCTTTATAAAAAATATAATTTTTATAAAAAAAAAATACCATGCGCTAAAAAAAATGACGAAAACAATACTCGGCTATTAAAAGAATAAAAACGATATTATTAACAAACGCCGAACGGCACGTGCAACGAAACGTTTTGAAATATGGTTAAAAAAATTAAATATTAGGGCTGTTCACAATCAGGTGCAAATGGTCTTCTATCATAGCATTTGCAAAATGGTAAAGTATAATTTTACTCTACACTAACAAAATATACAAAGATGCATTTACTACGCTTGTGTAAATATGCAACGCTAAAAACCCATAGTTTATATTTACTAAATACATATGCAATACAGAACTCTAACTTAGCTTAACTTATGATTAAAAAAAATAAAGTCGCTAAAAACAAAGATATGGAAAATAAGCAAATAAAAAACGAATCAAACGGGAGAAACCCAATAAAAAATTCATTAAAGAGTCTGTGAGTAATCAGCTGTTAATTTTATTCTTTGCAACAAGTATTGAAAAGTAATCCGAAAAAGACCGCTCACGATTGATGGCAAATTTTTACAATTGCATAAATTTGCAATGCCAAATACTCAAGAATACCCCTATTGTTATTAAAAATCGTGCGATAAAGAAAAATTTGGGAGTTCCTTCATTTTTTTGGGAGTGTTTTTAATTTCTCTTTAGTGTGTAACAGCACTGTTACATTGCTGAGTATATTCACCTTTGTTTAGCTTAAGAGCCTATATTAAGTATATTTACCACTCTCTAAGATATAGTACTCATATTCACCACTGTTTAGCTTAAGCATTAGAAATGAGTAATAAATGAATTCAATTTGGATAGAGAGCTGATAAGCGTAACAACGGAGTTTTATTTTATATGCCGACCGTGATGTCCGAAGATTAGACAATTTTGTAAATCAACAAAAAAAAAAACATACTACGCAAAAAAGCGCAAAATCAATTAATAAAGTTAATTAAAGATTAGTGCAATAATTGAACCAAAAACAAAATGATTTGTGCTACACCACTTAAAACATTTATGAAAAGATTAATAAATAATATAAATCGCATCTACATTTACCATGTGTTATATTAAAAATCTCAACAAGTGTATATAATCTTGTTAAAAATATGAAACTTTAATCAAAATAAATGCATTATAATTTTCAATATATGAATTTAATGCATTATCTTAACAATTAGCAAATTATAAATTAAATTAGAAATTGACTATTTGCTTACATAACATGAAACATAAATAATATATTAAAACTACAACGGGATACATCATGTCATTATCTTGTCATCATCGTGTCATGATTCTGTTCAGAGAAACGGAATGTAAATGTTGCAACAAATATATAAAAACAGCTACTTCTATGCCTACGGGAAAAAGTTTGGACAAAGTTTTTATGCATCACTTCATAAATATACTACGTTAGTAACACCTAAAGAGTTTTATTATGTACATAATAATACTGGGATACCGACATAAGTACAGCAATAATCTTTATGGCAGGCCAAGCAACAGGAGCAGTAAACAGCAGCTCATATATTTTAATGCAGCTTATATTATTTCTTTTATATATACACAATATATTAGGAGTGGTAATTTTTTTTTTCTCTATAAAAAATTAAAAAGTTTTCGATAAATAATAAACTAATGCTATTAAAATTATCTTAAACACTTAATCATAGGTTAAATTGGAAAACAAGTATTTTATTCTCTATTTCTCTGTTAATATACGTAAAACAGTTTAATACATAACTCTTTGATTGCGATAATGAAATGACAATTTAACTTCTTCCTATTTGTATCTATTCTTAAAATATATTATAACTTTATCGGTTTGTTACAGCATAGTAAAAATAACCTTTTCCTTTTAATGTCAGATTTAGAAAACATCTTCATATATTTATGCACAGAGTTTACTAAAGTAACAAAACGAGTGTTACAGAATCGTCCACTTTCAACGAGCGAAGCGAAAATTCAAGAGTAAAAAAGTTTTCTTATTGAAACCTACAATGCCATAATAATATTTTTAAACGAACAAATTGAAGAATGTCCAAGTGACAAGAAAAAAGCAACAAATGCAAAAATTGTACGTAATAGAGAGTTGTTAGTCGAGTGTTTTAGTAGATTAAAGTTTAACATAAGAGTGCCACATTATTCAGATCTGTTAGTTTTAGTTGACGCAGACATTACTGAACTAGACGATGAGCTGGCTGATACAAAGTCAAATGAATCTAATATCAAACGTTGCTCTTCGTTACCAACCCTAAAGGACACATTGGACATTCCAGACACAAATTATTCAACCTCGAGCTCACCAGATATTTCATTTATTTCTAACGTTGACAAATATCACGTCGAAATGGCTACTACCGAGCAAAAAAAATCATTTATAAACATGTGTTCATCGATGATTCGAGACAATTACAATGGAGATCCATTGGCACTTGAATCTTTTATCGACAAAATAAACTTGATTGAAGATTTGACGGACGCGAATTTGACAAGTACTTTACGCAATCGCATAAAGCCAGATAACTCTATAGTGGTAGCTGGTAAAATTGCGTCACTTCAAGTTAGGAACAATAATTATTCAGATTTTGCTAAGCAAGTCGAAGAGTTATCTGACTCTTTAGAACGTTCTTTAATTATTGAAGGAATAAGTCAATCAAAAGCGCACGAAATGTCGGTTGAACAAACGGTCAATGTATGTAGAATGAATGCAAATACAGATCTTGTAAAATCTATACTAGCATCTACTGCATTTACAGATTCAAAAGATGTTGTAGCGAAGTTAATTGTTGAGCAAACCAATGAAGTAAAAGAGCGACAAGTGCTTTCATTGCGCGCACGTCCTAACAATACGTATAACAATTATCGCGGCAATGGACACTATCATTCTAATAATCCTCGTGGATACAGAAATAATTTTTCATATAATAATCATGGGAATGGAAATTTTAGGCCTAGTTCTAATCGCGTTAACAATAATTGGCAAGGACAAAGAAATAATTATGGTAATAATAACAACCGAAGAACTAATCAGTCCGTAAATAACAACAACAATTTTAATAGGAGTGTTCGCTCTCGCAATAATAACAACAGAAATGCAAGCATTCGCACTTTAAACGTGAATGCCCCTCAGCAACGTACGCTGGGGGAAGAAAACCAAGAAAGTTAAATCAAGATAGTCCGGAAAAAGCAATTTACTGCCTAAATTTAAGCTTTGCTGATTTTATCGAAATTAATTTTACTGACTCAAATAAACTATGCACTTTCCTTGTTGATACTCAGGCTGACATTTCATTAGTTAAACGCTCTAGTATTAATAGCTACACAAAAATAAATTACAATGAGATAATAGATATCACTGGCGTAACTTCGAATACAATTTCAACTTTAGGTACAATAACTACTAACCTAGCTATATCCGATTGCTTGATACCACTTACTTTACATCTTGTAGAAGATGATTTTAATATACCGTCAGATGGTATACTTGGTAAAAACTTTTTAAAATTAAATAAATGCAACATCAGCTATGAAACTGATTCTATTGCATTATGCGTTGGCAAGTCAAAATTAGATCTTCCAATTTTACATGGGACAAACAATGATACTTTTTTTATCCCACCAAGGTGTGATGTTTTTCGTATTTTTAAGTTAGGCAAATGCTCACAGCCAGTTTTTATTGATGCAAAGGAAATTTGTAAAGGAGTGTTTACAGCAAAGTGTATCGTCGATACGAACCAATTAAAGTACGTACAAAATTTTACTCTCCAAACAGAAAACCTCTCAAATTACAATGTTTATATGATCAATACAATCTCTTCTGCTGTAAATCGTAAAACTGAATTGACAGCAATTTTCAAAAAACAAATGCCTAGTTATGCCGAGAGCAAACTATTGAATTTGTGTCTACAGTACGCCGACATATTTGCGTTAAAGAGTGACCGCATAACTCTTAATAATTTTTACGAGCAGAAGCTAAGATTAGTAGATAAAACACCTGTTTATATTAAAAATTATCAAAGAGAGGAAATTAATAGCCAAGTAGAAAACTTATTGCAAAACAATTTAATAGAACCAAGCTTTTCCAATTGTAACAGCCCATTAATCCTCGTTCCAAAAAAAGATCCAAATAACCCAAAAGCGTATCGTATGTGCGTAGATTTTCGAGCGGTTAATAAAAAATTGATTGCCGATAGATTTCCACTTGCTCGTGTCGATGATATATTAGACAACCTAGGGAGGGCCAAATATTTTTCCACATTAGATTTGTTTTCTGGATTTCACCAGATACCTCTTCATGAAGATTCGCGAGATGTAACTTCCTTTAGCACGGATAGAGGTGCTTTTCGTTGGAAAGTTTCGCCTTTCGGATTGAATGTTGCTCCTAATTCTTTTACACGGATGATGTCGATTGCATTTTCAGGCCTTTCACCAAACCAAGCATTCCTCTATGTTGATGATGTTATTGTTATCGGTTGTAGTGAAGCGCATCACTTAAAAAATTTATCAAAAGTTTTTGATACTTGTAAATCATTTAACCTTAAGTTGAATCCACATAAGTGCAACTTTTTTCGACCAGAAGTAACATTTCTGGGTCACAAGTGTACTGCTGATGGTCTTTTACCAGACAATTCCAAAATACATCCAATTCAAAGTTATACAAAACCCGTTGACAAAGATTCTGTTAAGCGGTTCGTTGCTTTTGCAAACTATTACCGCAGGTTTATACCGAATTTTGCATTGTTGGCAGCACCTTTAAATAATTTAAGTCGGAAAACTGTGAAATTTACATGGAGCAATGAATGTGAAACAGCATTTGAAAAATTAAAGTCGGCTTTAACGTCTCCGAAATTGTTGCAATATCCAGATTTCAACAAAAAGTTTGTTATAACAGTTGACGCATCTAAGATCGGATGTGGGGCTATCTTGAGTCAAGACCATAATGGTAATGATTTGCCAGTATGCTTTGCCTCCAAATCTTTCAATAAATCCGAGCAAAAGAAGCCAATCATAGAATTGGAGCTATTAGCTATATATTTCGCAATAAAACAGTTTCGACCGTATATTTATGGCACAAATTTTACGGTAAGGTCAGACCACCGACCTTTAGTTTATCTTTTTAATATGAAAGATCCAGCTTCAAAACTTTCTAGAATAAGACTCAAACTATCGGAATACAATTTCACAATTGAATATATAAAGGGCAAAACAAACGTTGGTGCTGATGCACTCTCGCGTATTACGATTGATGATTTGAAAAACTCTAGTAATCATGTCTTAGCTGTAACAACACGTGGAATGACTTAACAAGCAACCAAATCAAATTCACAAAGTTTCTCACCAACAAACAATTTTACAATTGACAAAATATTAGTTTATGATAAATTTTCATACGAATTCACGAATAAAATACCGAGAATAAGGTCCCAGGTAATTTATAACGAAAATAATACAACTTCAAATTTTCAAATTCATGCACATATCAGGCGTAAGAAGATTCTTTTAATGAGTGTTACTATTGTTAACGAAACATTTAGCTTAGGCGATTTGCTTTTGAGGCTGCAATGTGAAGCCGGCAATAACAACATTAAAAAAATAGAATGGCCCAAGGATGATATATTTTTTAAATACTTTTCTGTAACAGAACTTAAAAACCATGGTAATAAAATATTAAAATCGTTAGAAATTTTATTAACAAACCCTGTCGAAACGGTACTTGACAATGACAAAAAAACTACAACTAATGATCTTTATCATAATGATCCAGTATGTGGAGGACATTGTGAAATCAAAAAGTTGTATGCAAAAATAAGAACTAAATACTATTGGAAAAATATGACACGAGATGTATCTAAATTTGTTAAAATGTGTGAGAAATGCAGGGTTAACAAAGTAAAGCCAGGATTTAAGGAACAACTTGTTTTCACCCCAACACCAACACAACCCTTTGATGTAGTTGTAATCGACACAATAGGTCCATTACCTGAATCACATAATGGTAACAAGTTTGATCTGACGTTAATCTGCGATTTAACCAAATATTTAGTGACGATTTCAATACCTGACAAAAGTGCAAAAACAGTTGCTAAAGCAATTTTTGAAAGTTTTGTGCTTGTTTATGGCACTATGAACTCAGTAAAATCTGATTTAGGTACGGAATTTAAAAACGAAATATTTCGTGAATTGACCAATCTTTTAAATGTAAAACATGATTTCTCAACAGCTTATCATCATGAGACCGTCGCAACCGTAGAACGTAATCATAGAGTTTTTAACGAATATCTTCGTGCATATTTAAACGAAAATGTTTTTGATTGGGATACGTATCTTAAATACTTCACCTTTTTCCATAACACTACTTCGAATACAGCATTTGATAATAAATTTACGCCTTTCGAATTAGTTTTTGGCAAAAGAGCAACATTGCCACAAGAAGTAAGAAAGCAACTTATTGACCCAATTTATAACATAGACAATTATTCAAAGGAGGTAAAACATCGTTTACAAAAAACACACATATTAGCTAAAGATCTGATTAACAAACACAAATTAAAAAACAAACAATTATATGACAGACTTTCGAAACCATTATTACTATATGAAAATGATAACGTATTTGTTCAAAAAGAACCATACGATAAACATCAAAGCATTTATGAAGGCCCATATTTAGTTAAAAACATTGATGGAGTTAACGTCACCATTTATGACCAGGCAAAACAAAAGGAAAAAGTTATTCATAAAAATAGGCTAAGAAAAGCAAATTAATTAGTTTTAAGAACGTTAGTTTAACAGTGTAGCACAACAAAATTAAAAACTTCATTAACAAAAAAAAAAAAAAACGATTAAGTATATTAATTTTATTTAAAAAATAAATAAAAAACCCAAATTTTGATATCACTTATAGTTTAAGTAATCTCATAATTTAAGGCCACAAATATACTGTTAAAATTTTCATGAATATCACTTTTTACCTAAATACTTTTACATATCTTTATATTTTTAAATAAAAATAAAATCTAAAAAAAAAATAAGCAATATTCGCATTAAATAATACTGAATTCCATGAAAATGTAAATTTTATAAATATATTTTTTTTTAAATTATTTTAATTAAATTGCTATGAACGAACAAATTTTATAAAATGGAAGGAATAACTAAAAACAGAATTATGTATATTACTTATTGTTCATTTATGCAAGGCTGCGAACCCTATGTTAAAAGAATTCGTTCATTCAGACCAATTTAGATATAAGCCCTAACAAAGAAATAGTTTAGACAGGTAAGATTGATCAACTTACCTACCTATTTCTTTCTTTGGTAGGGAGGTGTAACAGCACTGTTACATTGCTGAGTATATTCACCTTTGTTTAGCTTAAGAGCCTATATTAAGTATATTTACCACTCTCTAAGATATAGTACTCATATTCACCACTGTTTAGCTTTAGCATTAGAAATGAGTAATAAATGAATTCAATTTGGATAGAGAGCTGATAAGCGTAACAACGGAGTTTTATTTTATAAGTGTTCTTTCGTTAATTTTATTTTAATTGGGTGTTTCTTTATTGGGTTATATAATTGAAACTTATTTCGTTTATGGCTTGGGAGTTATTTTAATTTCATTTGGGAGTTATTTCATTTTTTTTTTTTGATTTGGGACTTATTTTATTTCTCTTGGAAGTTATTTCTTTGGGAGTTATTTAATTTTTTCATTTGTGAGTTATTTCACTTCGCCGCACTGTGCAATAATTGCGGCCAAAATAAACTTAAATTTTTTTTTTAAAACTATGACTTATTATATATCAATCGACAGATAATTCAACTAAGAGAATTCTTAAAAAATTTTGAAAATACGTGAAGATTTGGTCAAACAGCATGACCTGAATATTGGTTATTTTTTCTGTGAATTTACCAATTTTCGTCTTTGCATATACCTTCTACAGATAAAATATCATAACTCTCGAACGAGATGTTCAAAGTATATAAAGTTGTATATTTTTTAAAAATATACAATCAATGCTTTTGATGGTATTTCCTTTTAAAGAAATCCTTCAATTAGATCAGATATAAAATTAGTTTGAAACATGTAATTTTTCTAAAAATTATTAAAAAATCTGAAAATTTCAGCAGTGAAGAAAGAAAAAGTATTTTTTGATTTTGCTTAAACTTTCAAAAAGTGATCTTTTATTTACTAAAAACTGAGGAAAAAAAGATAGAGGTGCGATCCTTCAATCAGAATCCTTCAATTAGATCAGATATAAAATTAGTTTGAAACATGTAATTTTTCTAATAATTATTAAAAAATCTGAAAATTTCAGCAGTAAAGAGAAAACGTATTTTTTGATTTTGCTTAAACTTTCAAAAAGTGATCTTTTATTTACTAAAAATTGGGGGAAAAAAGATAGAGGTGCGATTTTGCGTTTTTTGTCTTTAATTCAATTATATGTGATGACAGTTTTTCGCCTAATAATAAAATTTGTAAATTGAGTCATTTATACATACTATGTGAGACTGCTGTGGGATAAATTTAAAAAGAAATGAATCATGTTTGATAGTTTTATAAATTTGTGAATAATTATATTTTCAATATGAATTTAAATATTTCATTCCAGTCCTTTTTTCAAAAGTTATTCAACATTAAACATTGCGTTTTTAGTGATGTTAAATTTACTGAAATTGAAAAACCGGAAATTATTTTAAAACTTTGAGAGTAAATAGCTCCAAAAAACATTTTTTGTTTTTTTTTTTAATTTTTTGTGCTTATTCCTTTAGAATCGATTTCATATATTGCCCGCGGTATGAAAATTTTATGGCGAGTGAAATCGAGCGTTATCTAAAAAATCGAGCGTTACGCAGTCAGCGTTGCAAAGCAAACCAACAACGAAAAAATACCAACAAAATGCACACAGCAGCTATCTGCTATATAAAACTTAAAAAGTACTGGGCCAATTTTTATGAAATATGTTTTAAAATATCATATTTGTGCTACAGCACAGTATTTGGGTATTTTCGTTTTTAAATTTCAATACTAAGTTTATTTAATTAAAATATAAAGATTTGTATGAAATCATCCCTGATGCCACGCATTGCTTGGCCGTTTTCTTTTAACCAGCTTGTGCTTGCGACAGTTTCAGTAACCTCCATGTTGCTCTCTATCTTCTCTTTTTATGTTCAGCTAGCCACAGCACAACAAAAAAAATTGTGTGGGCTTGTGAGTAGCCGTTGCTCATACGAGTAGTTTGTATTAAAGTGTGCTTTTATTATAATTGATAATAGCTAATATAAAAGCTTGATTAATTATAAATCCAGCAAGTTTTATTTCATCGAGATTAGTTAAAAAGTTTGTCGAGTTATTTAATATTAAAGTGTAAGCATTAATCCGTTAAAAACAGCAGAAAATCGTTGTTTTTCATGCTGTTTTGCCTGAATTGAGTTTTTCGCAAGTAAGAACAATAAAACATAGTTATTTTGGTGATTTTGAAGTTAAGTACAAATACTTTAAATAGAATAACTCGACGAATTTTCAACCGATTTCAATTAAATAAAACTTTTTGGATTAACAATTAGCTGAATTTTTTTTATTGCTACGACATAACGGGACATTAAATACAAAATATGTCCACAAATTGATCTTAATGCGGAAAAGTATAAAAAATTTAAGCAAATTTTCAATTGTTTCATCATACAGATGAAGGATTGACCATAATGCAATTTTTTAAAGAAGACGTTAATTTAGATTTAGGTTCTGGTAGAACACAGGGAATGACTAGATATGGAACAACCATTGATGCGATGTTGTCACGATTACATTAAACCTAATATTACAGTATTAAATAATGACGTTACAATTAGGCAAACCTGGGCGTATTGCATTAAGTGAGGTAATGCTTTGATGATTTTTCCGTAACTAAATCAAATCAATGATAATGCAAATTTATTCAATTACCATTAAATATTACAGATTTAGTGCACTCATTTTTACACTACAATAATATGTTATCAAAGTAATGCATTAATATTTAACTATCGTTAAAGTGTATGATAAATAATGCACTAATATTGCAGTATCACTAAACCGTATTACGAATAATGCACTATTATTGCAATATCACTAAAAAGCATTATGGGGTTATGCAAAAGATTTTTTATGGAAATACTTTAACAAAAATAATTCAATGTAACAAGCCAAATTAAAATATTTTTCAAATTTAAGAAGAAACTTCTAATCTAAGTTATTTCCCTGATTATAACTAAACTTTTAAAGTTTTCGTATGAAAGACTCCGCCTGCGAGGCGTATTTACCATGCTAGCAAAAGAAAACAAGCGCTCGACTGGAGCAGAAGAAGTCATAGGTGTATTGTATTTTAAAAAAGCTTTCCGAATTAGGGGAAATCTCTGAAAGCGTCCGAATGATATATCGTTGTCTGCCTAATACAGATCCAATTCTTGTCTGGTGTCGTTTTGTTCTATGTCTTCTGTTAAATCTACAAATTAAATAGGAGCAGAAGGAAATGAAATAAATAAGAAAAAAAAATTAGTTTTCTCTTTTTCTATGCGTTTTTGACAAATGCTGGCAAAAGAACTGTCACTCCTACCTTGCAATAATAATATGGCCTGTTTCAATAATTTGTAATCGGTTATTTGACATTTCAATTAATTATTTTTTTACAGCGTTCCATTTTTAAACAATTATTGATATTTACGGAGCTGAAAACCTTTTTTGAGGAGTTTACCAAGATTTATTCGTCCACTTAATAGAGAATCTCGTCCACCTAATAGAGGTTATTTTTATATTTTAAATCAGATATAAATCCGTACGTATCTGAGAAAATAACTTGCATTAAAATTGGTTGAGTAGTTTGTTAGTGATAATGCAATAATAGTGCATTATTCACAATGCTTTTTAATGATAGTGCAATATTAGTGCATTATTTATCATACACTTTAGTGATAGTTAAATATTAATGCACTACTTTGATAAGAAATTAGTGTAATGTTAAAATTTGTGCATTAAATCTGTTATTTGTAATGGCAATGTAAAAACTTTTACACTAAAATAAATTTTCATCAATTTAATGGTATTGTAAAAGTAGTGCAAATTGTCCAGGTCTTCTATGGGTAATGTTGTGCTGACTGTCAAATAATCTCTGGTCACGTCACTTCTTGCGCTCTTTTTTCGTTTGATGAGCTCTGTGCGCAAAGTATGTTATACTGACGGTCATATGATCCCCAAATATTAGCATAATTTTTGCTACTTTTAGTACTTTATCCGAAAAAAGTACCATCGTTGAACATGGTTGAGTGTTGCTGTTATGCAGGTTTCATTACTGCTTTCATACTGAAATTGTACTATTTTAAAGCTAAAACAGAAATGTTGTAAATAATTCACCAATGCAACGCTGTTTTGGTCCTTTGATTTCATATTTTTTTCGAATTATTTGGTGACCGTCGTGGGCAAAATTTATTATCTCGCTCTCGCTCTCAATTTTTCAATTTACATTGAAACAACAACAAGGCGTGCCCATGGCGTGTTCATGACCGCCAGGATAACAGCCCTATTAGGCTGGATTCATTGATCATCTTCAGCAAATTTGCACTTTTTTTTTTTATACGAAGTTCTTGCGCTCGCCGTTCAGTGAGAGAGAATTGCTGCACGGTCTTCAACTTAATTAACATTGTTTTAATTTTCGCAAAAACATGCTGAAGGTGGTCAGTGAATCCAGCCTTAATGAAATACATCAATTTGCCTCATAATGAATTTATGTAATATACGTATATGTACTACTTACTTAGATGGCGCCTACAACCGTAAGTCGGTTTCCGCCTTTTGTAAGAAATTGCGCGAGCCATTTCTGTTTTGCGCTTACTGGCGCCAGTTGAAATCTCCAAGTTTCGTCAGGTTGCCCTCCACTTGGTCCCTCCAACGGAGATGCGGTCGTCCTCTTCTGCGTTGTCCGCCGCTGGGTACCGAATCGAATATTTTCTTCGCTGGAGCGTCGTCTTCCATCCGCTCAACATGACCTAGCCAGCGAAGCCGCTCGATTTTTATGCGTTTTACTATGTCGATGTCGGCGTATATCTCATACAGCTCATCGTTCCATCGTATTCGGTACTCGCCATTGACGCAGATTGGTCCGAAGATTTTACGAAGAATCTTTCCCTCGAACACTCCCAAAATCTTTTCATCAGAGCTGCTAATCGTCCAGGTTTGTGCTGCACATAACAGGGCGGGCATGATTACTGACTTATAGAGCGTGACTTTTGAGAGTGCTCTGCTTTTCAATTGCCTACTGAGCCCAAAGTAACACCTGTTGGCAAGAGTTATCCTTAGGTTATCTCTCTACTGATATCGTTGGTGGAGTTAATGCTGGAACCGAGGTAGACGAAGTCCTTTACAACCTCGAAGGAGGTGTTGTCAACAGTGACGTGGGTGCCAATACGCTGGGACTGTTTGTTTGTTGACACCAGATATTTCGTCTTATCTGCGTTTACTGCAAGACTCATACGACTCGACTCTTTTTCTAATTTGGAGAATGCTGCACTGACTTCGCGTGTGTTATGGCCAATGATATCAATATCATCGGCATACGCTAGCAGCATAACACTCTTATAGAATATTGTGCCGCTTTGTCTCAGATCAGCAGCTAGAATGATCTTCTCCATGATTAGGTTAAAAAAGTCGCACGATAAAGTATCACCTTGTCTGAAACCTCGTTTGGTAACAAATGGGGGGGAGAGGTCCTTCCCGATTTTTACTGCACTGCTGGTGTTGCTCAGTGTTATGTAATATATGTAATAAATATATATTTTAAAATTAAAAAAGTATACAATCCTTTTAGTAATATAAGAGATGCCTTTATTCACCCTGTTCGAGGAGAACCCTAAAATATATCTTAATTATTAATTTAAATTCTTTATAAATTCTTTATAAACCCTAAAATATATCTTAATAATTAAGTTAAATTCTTTGTACACTGGTCTGGTTATTCTTTGTACACTGGTTATTTGAAACATTCGTTTCAGATGGCTGTCCAGTCATATTGAAGACACGTCACACCAAAACTGCAAACTTGCATTTTTTGTTTGTTATATATTCCAACTGCTCTCTTAGCAGCAGACAGTTTTTTGTTTACATAGCTACAATGTACGCTAAGATTATTTGTATATCGTTGTTTTCGTTGTTTTGTTTGTACTGCATGTACAAGACTTTATTCGGTGAATCAGTGGACTCTTCTCTGCTGTTCAGTCTGTCGCTTTTTAATCGTTTGATTTGATGGTCGTGGTTGTGTCTTGAATTTAAATAATAGTTTGAATAAAGTTTATAATAGTTTGAATAAAGTTTGTAATAGTTTGAATAAAGTTTGTAATTTTAATTTTTAATTGTTTTATTTATTCGATTTGTTGAGTGAAAATTTTGGTGCCGAAACCCGGGAATTAAAGTGAAATAAATGCATTTCATCGTCTTGCATTTTGTTATCATCTCTACTATATTTAATTTTAATTTCATCTTGCCTCATATCGCTGCCTTGCTGTGTTCTGCGGATATATTGTTCTGCAGCTGCACTATTGTACTACTTGGGAACTCTTGTGTTAATCATCGCTTTGACTTTTAACAAAACTTAAACAACGATGGATAAATTAATTGAAGATCAACGTGCAGCCTTTGAAGATTTGTCACGTATGAAAAAGATAGTACGTGAACGAAAAACCAAATCTAAAGGATACTCGACCACAGTACTGAATGAATTAAACACCAATTTTGAAACGGTAAAGAAAAATCATTTTGATATTTTAAAATTAGCACAGGAAACATCAATAGATACAAAAGATATTCCCTACCTAACAGAAGAAATTTATTATAATTATAGAGAGTTAAATTTTGAATTAAAAGGAGAAATCCTTGACTTTATTCAAACAGATATAGAACCCTGCAGACCACCCCATTCGAGCACAGTTTATGTGCAAAGAGAGGACGCAATCGTGGGTATAGAAACAAAACTACCCAAGATTGCAGTTCCAACATTCTCAGGTGACTACCTGGAATGGTTTACATTTCGTGATTTATACACTTCTCTTGTTCACAATAATAATAAGCTGAACAAAATAGAGAAAATGTTCTACCTAAAAAGCTCCGTCAAGGGCGAAGCGGAACATTTGATAATACATATATTTGCAACTGAAGCAAATTATGATCTTGCTTGGAAGACGTTAGAGGACAGGTTCCACAACAAGCGCAGTATTGTCGATACGCTACTCCAAAAACTGTTCGCCATTCCTAAGTGTAATAAGCCTTCGCACTCAAACTTTATTAGATACTACCAAGGAATGTCTATCTTCACTTGCTAATTTAAATATCCCTACGGATAACTGGGACCCAATGATTGTACACCTAACTGTGCAAAAGTTTGATTCTGAAACTAGAAAAGATTGGGAGCACACATTAAGAGCTTCAAATGAACTTCCAGAACTTGAAAGTCTTTTCCAGTTCTTGGAAAGTACCTTCCGAACGTTGGAAACCTTAGGCACATCTGAAGCTGCCTCTAAACCAAAATTTATGAATGGGCCAACGCGCTCTCAGCTTAAGACATTCACTCTTAACAAATGTTCAGTTTGCCCTTGCTGCAAAAAATCTCATTCACTACATTATTGTTGGTCATTCAAATCCTATTCACCAGAAGATAAGATTAAGTTCGTGCAAAGCCTATTAATTTGCATTAATTGCTTAAGTAGCGGACATAAGGCTTGTGATTGCAAATCAAGCTATACTTGCCAAGTGTGTCATCAGAAGCATCACACTTTTAACAAAACTTAAACAACGATGGATAAATTAATTGAAGATCAATGTGCAGCCTTTGAAGATTTGTCACGTATGACAAAGATAGTACGTGAACGAAAAACCAAATGTAAAGGATACTCCACCACATTACTGAATGAATTAAACACCAATTTTGAAACGGTAAAGAAAAATCATTTTGATATTTTAACTCTTACACAATAACTTTCCAAGTGAAACCACAAAAAATGTCATAGCCAATCCTAGTCCCAGTCGTTTGCAAAATCATCATGTTTCAACTCTCGATGCGCATCAGCCGCAATACTCAACAAATATCTTACTTGCAACGATTTTGCTTGAAATTGAAACCCCAAATGGTAGAGTATCTGCAAGAGCACTTTTAGACCAGGGTTCTCAAGGATCATTTATTACTGAACAGTTTGTCCAAACATACAAACTTCCCTGTCATTCAACTCACCTCAAAATTCATGGGGTTAATCCTAACCAAATCAATTATGCACGGAAGTCCACTTACATGCGATTATATTCAAACTACGATGCCTTCTCTGTCGCTGTTGAAGCATTCGTTTTGCCTAATTTACCATATTTACCAAATCAAAGCGTTTCGCCATTAACGATACCACGATGCTTACCATTTAATCTTGCTGATCCTCATTATTTTAAATCACGACCAATCGATATTATATTGGGCGCTGATGTATATGGTTCAATCTTGAAAAAGGGTCAATACAAAAATCAGAATGGACTACTTTTCCAAGAAACTCATTATGGTTGGGTATTATCAGGACCAATAAGTACTGTAAATCAAGAGTTTACCAAAACTGTAAACTGTAAACCACTCACTTTTGCCAAATAGATGAGCAATTAAAGCTTTTTTGGTAACAAGAAGAACTGAGTCAAAAACGAGTACCTACATTAGAAGAGGAGGCCTGCGAGAAACACTTTGTTTTAAATCATGAAAGAGATGATACAGGTCGTTATACAGTCTATTTGCCATTTAAAGCTGAAATTGAAGGGAAATCAATTCCAGACTTTAAATATTCTCATATTGGATCTAGCATAAGGCTACGTTATATGGAAAAATCTTTTGAAAAAAAACCCGAATTTTATGAGCAATATAGTAAATTTATGGATGAATACCTTCATCTTGGACACATGCAACTAGTGGGCGAGTACCCACATGACGTAAAAAAGAAAGCATATTATCTTCCTCATCATGGAGTGGTAAAACAAAGTAGCACAACAACAAAACTTCGGGTAGAATTTGACGGCTCAAGTAAATTTTGTAATCAGAGGTCATTGAATGAAGAATAAGCAGTTGGTCCTGCTCTTCAATGCGATTTATCGCAAATAATTCTGCGTTGGCGCAGACACAAAATAGCTTTGAGTTCTGACATTGAGAAAATGTTCAGACAGATCATTATAAAACCAGAACATCAATGGTACCAGCAAATTCTGTGGAGAAAATCTACAAATGAAACAGTTAAAATTTATAAATTGAACACTGTAACTATGGAACTACTTCTGCACCATTTCTATCACTTCGAACTCTTCAGCAGCTTGCCAAAGACGAATACATTCGATATCCGGATGCAGCGGACAAGCTCTTGACTGATATATATGTAGATGATATCATGACTGGAACTGACGATGTTCCAGCAGCCCTCGCTTTACAACAGGAACTATGCCAGTTACTGAACACTGGCGGATTCAATTTGCGTAAATGGTCTTCAAATTCAATGGATTTGCTTCAATTAATTCCGCATGAGCTAAGAGAATCAGCAGATTCTGTTGATCTTAATCAAGATAATATTATAAAAGCATTAGGCTTATATTGGAAACCATATACTGATTGCTTTTCATTTATAGTTAACTTTGATACATCATCTACTCCTACTAAGAGAAGCATGTTATCGGATGCATCGAAATTCTTTGATACTTTAGGATGGCTAGCACCAACAACAATTCTTGCTAAATTGTTATTCCAGAAATTATGGCTTGCTGGTATCAAGTGGGACGATTTGCTTCCAGACGATATACGATTGGAGTGGCTTGAATATCGAAATACACTAAAGTGCTTGGAAGAGGTGCAGATTCATAGATATATTGGTATTTCAAAATGGAGGAAATGTTCATTACATGGATTTGGTGATGCTTCACAATTAGGATTTGCTGCAGTAGTTTATTCAAGAACTATCATTGAGAATTGAGACATCATTATACATTTATTACAAGCAAAAACCAAGGTTGCTCCACTTAAAACACTATCAATACCAAAACTTGAATTATGTGCAGCACAACTCTTACTTACTTACTTAGGTGGTCGTAACAACCCCTGTCCGGGTTTCAACCGACCTCATCAGCTCTCGCCAGGCGCCTCTGCTTTGCGCGCGCCTTCTCCAATCGGATACACCAAGTGCGGTTAGGGCTTCCTTAGCCTGGTCCATCCATCGGAGGCATGGTCTCCCTTGTCGTCGTTGACCAGCGACCCTCGCCTCGAGCACCTTTTCGCTGGAGCTTCGTCGTCATACGAGGAACATGACCCAGCCAGCGTAGTCGCTGCACAGTTATACGCCGAACTACGTCAATGTCATCGTAGAGCTCATTCAGCTCGTGGTTCATTCGGATGCGATAGTCATCGCCTACTCGAACAGGACCGACGATTTTGCGAAGAACATTTCTCTCGAACACCCCCAGAGCGGCTGCGTCAGTTTGCGAAACTACCCATGCCTCAGCGCCATAAAGCAGCACAGGTAGAACGAGCGTCTTGTAGAGTGTTAGTAGATAGGATATGGCGATTCTGGGCCAGGAGGAGCGGAGGAACAAGCCGATGACGTCACGCCCCGCACCCCAGCGCCATCTAGTGGGGGCTTTTTGCTCAAATGTGCAAAGGTATGTCTTTGCTAAAAGCTATTATGGTGTATGTCTTTGCTAAACGCTATTATGGTGTATGTCTTTGCTAAAATGTATTAAAAGTAGGCAAGTTTGGTGTATGTCTTTGCTGTAAGCTATTAAAAATGTACAAGTTTGGTGTATGTCTTTGCTAAAAGCTATTATGATGTATATCTTTGCTAAAAAAGCTATTATGGTGTATGTCTTTGCTAAAAATGTATTAAAAAGTAGGCAAGTTTGGTGTATGTCTTTGCTGTAAGCTTTTAAAAATTGGCAAGTTTGGTGTATGTCTTTGCTAAAATGGCCGATGACGTCACGCCCGGCACTCAAGTATGAACGGATTTCTGCTTGTGCTGGTGGACGGACAGACAAAAAACCGCAAGTTGTTTTTGCTTTAAGCGTTGATCATGTTCTTATCAGTGCTTGCATGTTTTGTTTTTTCTTAACCCTCGAATACCTAATAGCAATGACTCAAATCCTGCTGGTTGACTTTAGCTGAAATGATATGACTTGCTTTATGAAAATATATATATTAATATGGGTTGAAGCAATTTAGGTACGGCGAAGGTTGAAGGGTTAAAGAATTGTTTATAAATTTATCATAATGGTGCTAAGTATTAGGTTTATGTATTAGATTTGCATAAGTAGTTTAAGAATTGGATAACAACCATTTGAAACATAGGCGTATATAAGTGGGATACATCTGAGGTACAAGTCTCAATCCCCCGGCCAAGTCGTCCAGCAAAATCTCCGCCTCTGGCTTATATTTTATATAAATTCAAGAGTCTGTAAAGCTTCAAGATGCAGAAACTTCGAGAACATTTTAGAAGCTGACTTATGTCATTGTATGCCGAAGCGAATGGTGTGAGAGAGAAAGGGAGAGAGAGAATTTGATAGTAAGAGAGAGAAAGGGAGATAGCAAATAGCGCGATCCTATACAAATAATACTTCAGAATCAACCTAACCTTAGCCAATGCCATAGGTATAGGGGGGCACCCTTTATATATATAGGTATATATCTTTACCTACATAGGTATATAGGCTACTCTATAGGTATAGACTTAAAAATTTATTTAAATTTTTCTTTATTATTATTATTATTATTTTTTATATATATATATATAAACAAATTGTATAATTTTATTAATGGAAAAAAGTGATCTTATATTTAATTAATTTTTTCTGATTTCGCTGGTTAGAGGTGAATATTCAATTACTCGATCATGAATTACTAAACAGTGGGCTGAGGTTCTATCTGGAATCGGTTTGTTTGCTTCGGTTTCAAATTCAATTCGTACATCAATAGGTCCAACTTTAACTGCTTCATTTTGGTGTGTTACATCAACAACAATAAGTGGTGCAATAGCCTTAAATCCAACGACGTCTAGCAATGGTTTAGGTTCCCGCATATAATAACTTTGTTGAAATGTTGCATACATATCATATAGTACAGCATACTGTCCCATTTCAAAGCGACTATTTAAATCATCATAGGGATATGATTCAGAGTTTATATATACTTTTAAATTAGATATATTACAATGATCAAATATATTTCCTTCCTGTTTACTTTTTTCTCTTTGTAAACCGATTATAAGAAATCGTGGTCTTTCATTTTGCGGTGAAAGCTTAACATTCCATAAAACTTTTGTTTCCTTTGGTAGTATAGGATTTATATGATAGTCCCAACTTCTAAACGCCATTGGTATTAGCAAATTTTCGTTTTTAATTATCTTGTACATTTCCAATTTTGCAAAGTCTGATAATTGTATATGAGGCATTTTCCAAACTATGTCCAGTATTGTTAGCTTTAACTGATCAGTTCCATTTGTAGAATGATATGATCTATCACTATATGAAGAACGTTGAAGGATAAGTTCATGCTTCGAATTTAATATTATTTTATTATAATCTTCAGCAAAACCCAGGAACATTTTCAACGGCACACAACAACTAAAATGAGATTTTTCCAATGTGAAATTTTCATCAGGAACCCAACCTGCGTTTCTTAATGCGCCACTTTCAGCTTTATTCAATGAAACGAAATTTTTCATGGTTGATGAAATTCCAAGATTACGTGTACGATCAACTTCAAAACCATTAATTTCATAACGAATTTCATCAAACAGATATGAAACAAAGTTGTTTTTAAATTTCACACCTGTTGTTACTACATTATTTCCTCCTTCCTGTTTTACTATAAAACCATGAATGTAAATCATACTCTCACTTGGTAAGACAAACAGATCTTGATTTTGAATTGGTATACGAATTTCATCGTTATTGTTAAACGATTTTTGGTATGGATAGTAACTATGATAGTCTCTTTTTATAATACTCTCATCGTACATAGGTTGTTGAAGTACATTGAGTATTTCATTCATACTGAATTATTGGTTGATTGATTATCGATATTGTGATTGATTGACTAATTATCGATCAGTTTTAGCCGGTAGCTGTAGAACAGTACAGATCAGTTTTAGCAGTTAGCTGTTGAGTGGTACAGACCAGTTTAGCAGTTAGCTGTTGAACAGCATAGATCAGTTTTAGCAGTTAGCTGTTGAATAGTACAGACCAGTTTAGCAGTTTAGTAATAGTTGTTGTTGACTCTTCTCCCAAGATTAAGTCCCAAGGATTTTAAAAATTCTATATTATATCTTGTCAATGGTTTGTTAGCTCTTCTTCTTCCTCGTTCAAGTGCTGATGTAGGACTACCTGTAAATTCTCTTTGTATCTTATTTTTATTATAAATAATCATAATTATAATTGTTCTGGTTTGAAGTGTAGTCTTACGGTAATCTTTTCCCCTCGAAAATTTATAAGGTCACCGTCTTGATTCAAGATTCTAATCGTTATGTTGCTTACTTGTTGACAGTTGACAGGTAAATAAATGACATTTTGAGGTTTCTCTTTAATTTTATATCCGGGTGGAACATCTAGAGGAAATTCGTGAATAGTGTGAACGAAAGTGCTATTAATATATGATCCATCTGTCAAGTTGCTTTCGATACGTATTGTATTTACATTTGTAATATTCAAAGGTAAGTCAGATTGAAAATATCTAGTTGTACCTGACTGATCTATATTTATATATTTTGTTTTTTCTATATCTTGTAATGGCTCTATAGTAACCACATTGATAAATTCCTCGTACGGTAGCTCATTTTCTATCAATTTTCTTTTACTGAATCCCAACAACTGTCCTACACTGTTTGGTTTTGAAAAATCTATGTCTTCGGAGGAAGTAATTTCAGTTTTTAGGGTGTTATTGTTTCGCTCAATTTTTAAGTAAATTGAATCATCAATGGATTTTATACTTGACTCTAAGAAAGAAGCAATGTCTTTCAGTTCATATGAACCAACTGGAATTGTAATAGTATGTGGTCCGATATGGAATAAATTATTGTAATCATGTACATTTGGTATAGAATTAATAGATACAAAGTCTATAAGTCCACAAACATATCTTGTAGGTAATTCAACCGGAGGAAAATATTTTGCAACAAGAGTTGAAGTGGTTCCGCTTAAAGAGATTGTTATTGACATTATGCGTATTCGTTTTAAACTGATAGTCTATACCTATAGAGTAGCCTATATACCTATGTAGGTAAAGATATATACCTATATATATAAAGGGTGCCCCCCTATACCTATGGCATTGGCTAAGGTTAGGTTGATTCTGAAGTATTATTTGTATAGGATCGCGCTATTTGCTATCTCCCTTTCTCTCTCTTACTATCAAATTCTCTCTCTCCCTTTCTCTCTCACACCATTCGCTTCGGCATACAATGACATAAGTCAGCTTCTAAAATGTTCTCGAAGTTTCTGCATCTTGAAGCTTTACAGACTCTTGAATTTATATAAAATATAAGCCAGAGGCGGAGATTTTGCTGGACGACTTGGCCGGGGGATTGAGACTTGTACCTCAGATGTATCCCACTTATATACGCCTATGTTTCAAATGGTTGTTATCCAATTCTTAAACTACTTATGCAAATCTAATACATAAACCTAATACTTAGCACCATTATGATAAATTTATAAACAATTCTTTAACCCTTCAACCTTCGCCGTACCTAAATTGCTTCAACCCATATTAATATATATATTTTCATAAAGCAAGTCATATCATTTCAGCTAAAGTCAACCAGCAGGATTTGAGTCATTGCTATTAGGTATTCGAGGGTTAAGAAAAAACAAAACATGCAAGCACTGATAAGAACATGATCAACGCTTAAAGCAAAAACAACTTGCGGTTTTTTGTCTGTCCGTCCACCAGCACAAGCAGAAATCCGTTCATACTTGAGTGCCGGGCGTGACGTCATCGGCCATTTTAGCAAAGACATACACCAAACTTGCCAATTTTTAAAAGCTTACAGCAAAGACATACACCAAACTTGCCTACTTTTTAATACATTTTTAGCAAAGACATACACCATAATAGCTTTTTTAGCAAAGACATACATCATAATAGCTTTTAGCAAAGACATACACCAAACTTGTACATTTTTAATAGATTACAGCAAAGACATACACCAAACTTGCCTACTTTTAATACATTTTAGCAAAGACATACACCATAATAGCTTTAAGCAAAGACATACACCATAAAAGCTTTTAGCAAAGACATACACCTTTGCACATTTGAGCAAAAAGCCCCCACTAGATGGCGCTGGGGTGCGGGGCGTGACGTCATCGGCTTGTTCCTCCGCTCCTCCTGGCCCAGAATCGCCATATCCTATCTATTAGTGTTAGTTTTGTCGATCGAGAGAGGGCTCTGGAACTTAGTTGCTTACTGAGCCCGTAGTAGCACCTATTAGCAATTATTGTTCTTCGCTTTATCTCCAGGCTGATTTCGTTTTTGGTATTAATGGCGGTGCCAAGGTAAACGAACTCCTTGACTACTTCAAAGTTATAGCTGCAGGATGAAACGTGGGAGTCTAAACGCCGAGCTCCCTTGTTTGTTGACAGCATATATTTTGTTTTGCCCTCATTTATTGTCAAACCCACTTTGGCTGATTCCTTTTCGATAGCGGCGAAAGCAGCGGTAACATCTCTCTTGGTTCTGCCGACAATATCAATATCATCAGCGTACGCAAGGAGTTGGACGCCTTTGTAGAATATGGTGCCATTACGATGCACACCGGCCTTTCGTACGATCCCCTCCATGATGATGTTAAAGAGATCGCAAGACAGTGGATCGCACAACTCTTAGCAAAATTAATTAACAGAGTATCGGAACCACTCGAGGGATCCATAGATGAGGTAGTTCTATGGAGTGACAGTACAACTGTATTTGCTTGGATTAGATCACAACCAATACGCTGGACCGTTTATGTGGCTAATCGTGTAGCTGAAATTCAACGTTTGACATCCATAAGTCAGTGGCGTTACGTACCTACAAAGGGTAATCCTGCTGCACAAAGGACTGCACAACAAAAGGTGTTATGCCACAAGATCTAGTTAACCATGAACTATGGTGGCATGGGCCTCTTTGGCTAAGAGATGTTCCTGCCTCTTGGCCGTCCGATATTGATCCAGCAGCAAAAACATCTTTAGAGGAGCAACGATCCGTTCAAGCATCAAATCTGGTTTCGGAGTCGTATCCAGACATATTAATAAACTATTCCACATTAAGAAAAACGCTTCTAATAATAAGTTATTTACTTCGATTTTGTCATAACTCTAGAAACAAGAGTGACCGCCGTACGGGACATATCTCATTTCAAGAGATACAATTGGCAACACATCGCCTTATTCTGATATCTCAACGCATATATTTTTCTAGAGAAATCGAGCACATATCCAATGGCTGCCTGCCAAAAGAGCATGCTATTGCTAATCTATGCCCTTTCCTGGACAAAAACGGACTTTTACGAGTTGTTGGCAGACTTAAATATGCAGACATTCCGGCAACTATGAAGCATCCTATTATTTTATCTAATAAAAATCCACTTACTGTCTTAATCTTTTCAGATGCTCATGTTAGAACATGACACGGAGGCATTCAATTGATGTTGAATTTAGTTCGTTGTAAATATTGGATACCAAATGCTCGACACATCGCACAAAATATTTTGAAACGTTGTTTGGTCTGTTTTAAGTATACCGCTAAAACCGCTGAGCAGCTCATGGGAAATTTGCCTTCAATTCGACTTAAGCCAGCTAGATCCTTTCTCCATAGCGGTGTGGACTATGCTGGACTCATTGATGTTCGACAGTCATCACTTCGAAACTCGAAAAGTTCAAAAGGATACATCTGCATATTCTTGTGTATGGTAACGAAAGCTATACACTTAGAAGCCGTATCAAGTCTTTCAACTGAAGCTTTCCTTGCTGCCTTTCGAAGATTTGTCTCAAGAAGAGGTAAATGTACTCAAATATATTCAGATTGCGGTACAAACTTTGTAGGTGCTGATACTGCATTGAAAAAAATGCATTCTCGAAATACTTCGTCAATCACGAATGATCTGACAGTACTTTTAGCGGAAGAAGGTACAACCTGGAATTTTATTCCTCCCGCATCTCCGCATTTTGGTGGTTTGTGGGAGGCAGGCGTGAAATCTACCAAGTATCATTTGAAAAGAATAATGCAAGACCGTGTACTAAATTATGAGGAACTAGCTACGCTGCTAGCTGAAATTGAAGCCTGCCTTAATTCACGACCACTAAGTCCACTTAACGAAGATGTTGAAAACTGTGATGCACTCACACCTGCTCATTTTCTAATTGGTGAGCCTACCATTAATATACCAGATGAGAATCTACTAGATTTTAAAACAACCGGAAACAACCGCTGGCGAATGCTGGAACAGATAAAACAACATTTTTGGTCGAGATGGCATTCGGAATACCTAAGCCGACTACAATCAAGACCAACATGGGCAACTACTCGCACGAATGCAAAGATTGGTGATCTGGTCTTACTTTATGATGAGAGATGTCCACCTGGAAAATGGCCTTTAGCACGAATTTCAGAAGTTCACCCCGGAAAGGACGACTTGGTTCGCGTGGTCACATTAAAGTGCAATGGTAAATTTATTAAATGACCAATAAAAAAAATTAGTTTTCTTCCGAATTTAGATCCGCACGAGGCTAATGAAGGAAGTAATCGCACTTCGGCTGCGAGTCGAGGCGCAGCCAGTCAACCAGGCGACAAAACAATAACCTCCATCGGCCTTACTTCTGCTCATTGATACCTTTTCGGTCTACTCTCCTATTTGAAGAACTATCGTCCTTGGGGGGCGGAATGTTCGAGGAGAACCCTAAAATATATCTTAATAATTAAGTTAAATTCTTTATAAATTCTTTATAAACCTAAAATACATCGTAATAATTAAGTTAAATTCTTTGTACACTGGTCAGTTATTTGAAACATTCGTTTCAGATGGCTGCCCAGTCATATTCAAGACACGTACGCTTGTTTTCGTTGTTTTGTTTGTACTGCATGTACAAGACTTTATTCGGTGAATCAGTGGACTCTGCTCCGCTGTTCAGTCTGTCGCTTTTTAATCGTTTGATTTGATGGTCGTGGTTGTGTCTTGAATTTAAATAATAGTTTGAATAAAGTTTGGAATAGTTTGAATAAAGTTTGTAATTTTAATTTTTAATTGTTTTGTTTATTCGATTTGTTGAGCGAACACACCTTTTATATACATCTCAAATTTCAAGGTAATCAATCTAGAGTAGTAAACTCCAGTCGCGCGTCGGAGCTGACACGCACATTTCTTTTTATATGTTATTAACAACTTATTTAAAAAATATGTTGAAAAGATACAGGTGCGATTTTGCGTTGTTTTTATTTTTACGTCATTTTTCGTGAAGGGTATTTTTGGGTAATTTTTGGTAAAATTTACATAGAAAATCAGTTATTTCATTTTGGGTAAACATTTTTGAAGCTTAAAGCAGTAATGTTTATATAGAAATAAGTATTTTTTTAATTTCTTGGGTATTAACGCAACCGTAAAACCGTAGAACGCAACCGTATTTTTCGTAGAACTGTCTCCTGAACATGTAACCTGAAAAGATGTGGTCCGTAAGCGTAGAATTATCGGAAGGAGTTGAGATAATTTCATGAAACTTGGTACACATGTTCATATGTACCCAAATTTCTAGACATATGATAATTTTTTTGAAACAGTTAAAACAGTACAACAAACGAACACGCCCACCTCCCGTACAACCCACAAAAGTGTAAATACTAGAGCCCTGCATGAGTATGCTTTTTCGCCTTTTCGAATATATTCTCTTGCTATAGAATAAACAATTTTCTCTATACCTTTTCTGCTTTGCTCATACCTGATCTTACACTCTCTTTGTTTATTCAGGTATAAGAAACAAAGAGAATAAGAGCACGATGCTTTACTAACAACATCAGGTAGCAAATAAAGCAATAAAAGATTACAAAAATATCAGTGCTCATAGCCTGAATTTTTAGCGAATATTTTTTTACTCGTTCGTTCATAAAACGAAAAGTATGATTTTTGTATTGTTACCCAAAAAAGGGTTGTAGATGGGGGGTAGGTGTGTTCGGGAGAAATGTTGAGGGACAAAAAATATTGGAATCATTTCAATCAAAATTATTGAAAAAAGCAATATTCGATTTCAAAAAGCATTTCATGTAACCCCAACATATTAACTCTTATTCAGGTCACTGCAGCAATAAATGATAAATGATAAGTTGCAATAAGTGCAACAGCAAAAATGACAAGAAAAGACATATATATAATGTATATAACACACCCAGTAGGAAAGTAAGCGACTAGGTAAGCGAAGTGGTAATCTCTAGCTTGCATGCCTTTGCATTGTAGGAAATAGGAAATGTAATATATCCCTTACTGCATAACACAGTTAGGGATATGTTATGCTGGCGGTCATGGGCACGTCACGGTCACGCATTGTTGTTGTTTGAATGTAAATGGGAAATTTGAGAGAGTGAGTGAGGGAATAAATTTTGACCGCAATGATCACCAAATGATTCGGCTGTCTTTGCCAAATCACGGGATCACAGCAGTGTTGCGTTGGTAAATTATTCACGACATTCCTTGATTTGTATGAAAATAGTACACTTTTTGTGAGAAATGTAGGAAATCATAAATAAAACTTGCGCAAAGCAACACTACGCTAGCCATGTTTATTTGTGCAATTTATGCAATTTTTGTTTGACTGCATTTATCGAAAGTGGCGAAATAAAAAGGGTAGCGAAAGTAATGAATTTATTAATAACGCATAATTTTATCATAATAAATTAATTAACATGATCTGCTTTTGCGGTTGCGTTTTTTATTTTGCGTCAATAAATATATTGGTAGATTAACAATTTTTTATTAACATAAATGATACTTTTTTGAATAAAGTACTAAAAGTAGCGAAAAGTGTAGTAGTGATCAGGGATCAAATGACCGCCACCATAACACACTTTGGTCATAGAGTGAATCAAATCAAAAAAGAGCGTAAAAACTGACGTGACCGCGGATCATATGACCGCCACCATAACATTGCCCTTATTGATGAATTCTTGCACTGAAAAAAAATATACTTTAAAATTAAACAAAAAATTTTAAAATAAAAATTTAACGCGTTTGTGTTTCTACAGAACAAAATTTTAAACAAGCGGTTTAATTTATTTTTTTATAATTCTCATTTCATATTCTCATTCTGATATAAAGCTCACTTTTTACAATTTTCTCTTATTAATTATTTTTTATAACAAAAAATTCGTTGTTATCTGAGATTGAATTAAAAAATTATGTGTAGTAGAGGCATTGAGCAGATAATTGAGACCAAGCTGAGAAAAACCATTTGAATGTTTGAAAATATTTTTTAATGGGATTTACAAAATTTAAAGGTAAGATGAGGTAAAAACTAATTAATTATTTTAATATATAACATATTTCAATATTTCAAGCCGCAATAAAACAAACGTCATCGAATGGAGCTTAGATTATGTATTCGAGGGGTCCCAGGGATCGCTAATCACGAATCTGACGTTAAAAACGCGAAAAAATAAAAAAATGGCATCGAAAAAATTGGAGGCTTAAAAATATTTGTTTTCAATATAAAAACTTTTGTTTCAAATTTTATTTTTAAGTAGATGTTTTTAAACTGAAAATGTTTACATTAAAAGTATATTTAAAAACATTGTTTTGAAAACAAAAAGCTTTTGTTTTAAATTTTACTTGACAAACATTTGTGTTTAGCTTAAATGAAATTGTTTAAAGCTCTATTTCAAAAACATTTTCGTTTAATATGAACACAATTTCATTTAATTTTAACACATATTTCCCTCAGTGTATATTATTCGGTAATGCATCGATGTTATTTGAAATATCAATGTGCATTTCGATTAACCAAATCAAAAAAATACATTAAAATACACAAGAATTCTCAATTCAACAGGATAGTCCCGCAAAAAGAGCAGAAAGAGTGGCGCACACATAACCTCATTATTTACCTTAGTATGTATGATTTGTGGCTGTGGAGTAGTGGGTAGAGTGTGTGAATTTTTCCGAATTTTTCTGTTCGGCCGTCACCTCTCTGCAGACAATGGCAAACCTCAGAGAGTAAAAACTGCCATGAAAAGCTTCTTGAGAATATAAGCCGTTTGGAGTCGGCGTAAAACAATAGGTCCAGTTCTCGATCATTTGTGTGAAAACATTTCACATCACACACAACACAATTGATCATAAGAAGCTCGGTCAAAGTCCTTTCAAGGGCTGAAATGGCCATTTCGTTTTTTTTTTTTATGTATGATTTGTTGTATATTATTTTCAATAAAGAATTCTTCAATGAAAATTAAGATGCATTGCTCAGTTTCCTCTGGGTTATTATGCTGAGTGTCAAAGAAAAATTAATTATATGTGTTTTTGAAAACTTTGTAGTTTTCATTGGAATTTTAATAATAATATTAAAATATGGCTTAGGTCTAAAATAACTTACTATGAATAAAAACTGTAGTACAAAGATAAAATAAAAGAACAAATTTATATAATAATAAATAATTAAAGGAACAACTTACAATGAATAAAATCTTTAGTATGTACAAAGATAAAATAAAAAAAACAAATTTATATAAGAATAAGCAATTTAAGCAAAAACTTACAATGAATAAACACTGTAGTACAAAGGTAAAACAAAAAACCAGTCCATATAAGATTGCAAAATGAGTATGATTACAAAAGTGATTACAAAAAATGATTGAAAATGAGTCATTGCAAATAAATTCATTGCAAAAATTTTCACCTTTTTCTAAATTTTTATGAAGAAACATAATTTGATTAATGGCTTCGTCGTTAGAGCAAAGTGAAGATCTTTTTTCACACAACAAGTTTCTAGCATTAGAAAAATGTCTCTCAGAGGAAGCGCTGCTTGCTGGTGTTGATAAAATGGAACAGCTTGATTTATAAAAGAAAGGGAATTGATTTTATTGAAGCTCCCACCAACTGAATACATTAAAGTTGTCACTGTAGGCAACAGAAGTATTTTTATATAACTGGAGTTCCTGCATAATGTTTTCGTTGGGATCGTTATGGTTTTCTTCCTGTAAGAAATCCGAAAAAATCCTTTTTGTTCTGATGTTTGAAAAGTTGAGTCTAAATTTTCCAGTTGCAAGGTTGGTTGCTCGTTTTGAAATAACCGCAAAAGACGTAGGCATTCTTCACAAATGTCTTGCTTTTCTATTGCGGAAAACTGAATGAGTTTATTGAAAGGAGGATAGAGGAAAACGGCTAGTTTGTGTATGATTTTAATGTTAGGTATTACTACACAGTTGAGATAGAAAAGCAACTTTTCTTTAAGCTGCTTAATTGAGTTGGTATTTAAGTCATTGCGTGCACAAAATTGTTTTAACTTATAAACATAAATAAAAACTAAATGCAAGGTAGCATAATTTTCCCCCTCTAAAGCCTTTTGGGCTTCTACAAAAGGCTCAAGAATTTTTCTTACATCTCTCAAAGAATGGATATTAATACGATTAATTCTATCCAATTCGTTTTTGCTTTGCAGTATTTCATTAATATCTAACCAGTTTTTTTCGACTGATCTCAACATGTACAAAGTTGTTTTCCACCTCGTCACACAAACACTTTTGAGTGAAGAAGGCACATTCGCATTCAAGCCCGACTTTTTAAAAAATTTTACCAATTTTGTACTGCAATGAATGAGTTCCGCTACTTCTGCAACTTCTTTCACTGATTTTGAAACGGTGTTATGCAAGAAATGACCTATGCATGCCAAGTGTTGGTTGCTTTGAAAAGCCTTCAGCATATTTGAGCCTCTGTCGGTAACTATTATAGTTTTAAAGGAGAAATCGCAACCGAAATCCTTGAGGAGTTTTCGAGTTTTTTCGTATATATTTTCGCCTATAAATATCAAAAGAAACTTAAAATTGTAATCTATTTAATGTGTAAACACATTGCAGCAATAGAGAAATTAAGTCATGCATTTGTTATGCATACTTAAACTAATGATGTAAAATTAACATGCAAAAATAATTTTTTGTGTATATAATAAAAGTTTTTTAGAAAACATCTTTTTAAGTTTGATTTAAAAAAGTTTGATTTAAAGTTTGATTTAAAGTTTGATGACGGGACTAATTCGGGATCGAAAAATTTAAAAAAGTAAATAATTCAAAATATTTTTAATAACATTTCTTATTACCTATTGACTGAAATTAAGAAATGCTAAAATTCATTAATTAATCATAATATTATTGACTAACAAAGTTTTATTAATTTAAAAAACAAAAAATAATCGTATCAATTATACATCCGTTTAAGGTACTACTAGTAAAATGGACATTATTTTATTTATAGCACAGTCTTAATTTTTTACCGTGTTCAAAGCTAATTAAAGTTAAAAAGGCCTTTTTCAAAAGAATATTTTTCTGTATTTTTAATTTTTTTTTTTTTCAGTAATATCTTTAGCTGATGAATTGTCTAATGTTTCATCAGAAAGGTTTGTTTGCATATTATTACAAATACAACCCGCTGATGAGAAGCACCTTTCTGATTCGATGCGAGTTGGGGAAGTAGTTATTAGAAAATCGTAAGCAATCTGTAAATTTCGTCCACGATTGCCTCCACCACAAATCAAATTAATTTCCTGAGTAAAAATATCTGATAATTTTTAAGGCAGCGGAATTTTTTTCACTGGGAAGTACGCTGTTGACGGAAAAAATTCATTCAGTGCTGCCAAGCTTACAATCATATGTGGACATTTAAAATGTCAAAACTTCGCTGGCAATTATATGTCCCTACATTTAATTGTCGCGGAAATTTGACATTCAACATTAAAAAAATAAGCAGCAAGTATGTGTTAGTGTTGAATTTGTTAATTAACAAATTTATTTAGTTTATTAATGTGTAGTCTTGCTTTTTATAGAATATAAAATTGAAGCAATAAAAATATGAATCTGGATCAAACATTTTTTTTTTCTATTTGAAAATCCCGGGATTCCGAAAAGAAAATCTCGGGATTTAAAGAGGCTTCCCTAATTCTCATATGAGAGAAAAAAAAAGTTTAAGAAAAAACCTTGTTCGTAAAACTATAATATTCGATTTAGTTGCGAACAAAGATAAGGTTCGATTTTAATAATTCTTTACTCATAAAAATGCACACTTTTTCTTACTTTTGTGAACTTATTTCAAACAAAAAAAGGTTAATTTCACAATAAAAAGGTTCATAACAGAAATCAAAGAGATACCTTTGTATCTATTAGTTATTATTAATTCATTATTGGAATAACCACTCATTTAATAACTTGCGTTAGAGATTAAATTACTAAATAACACTGTTCTACACGGAAACTGTACAAGACCTCCAACATAGAAATTTCATTAAGTGGTTATATATGATGACTTTCTGCATTTACAAAATATTTGTATCACTTCGAATTTTTCGACAAGGACCTCATAAATGAGTCATTTAAAATATTCGTACTTTACCTTATTGCATCTAAAGTTATGATTAGCCAAATAAGGTAAAGTAACTTAACTTAACTGATTTTAAAAACCTTTATATTATAACAAAGGTAAGACTTCTAGTTCTGTACTCTAATTTAAAAAATAAAAATATATCAATCCATTTCAAAATAAAAAACGCTAAAACATTCAAAGTATATTTTTATTATTTATTTTTACATTTTCTAACGGTAAGAAAACAAAAAAAATCTACTGGCATAATTTTGTTAATTTTTTTTCAGAAGGCAAAGGTTTTAGTTTTTGAACTCATTAGAAAAAAAAACTTAATCGGTTAACTAATAATAAAGTTATTGATGAAAGCACGATTTAACAAATTTTCAAATTTTGTTTATTTAAAAATATCGATTTAGAAATATAAAAGATAATATTGATAATATTGTTTATTTTTTGTTATATGTTATGAATATAGTTTCGATATATTCGAAACAATATTCGAGTAACATGGGAATTTTGCATTTTTCTACTAAACTTGTTTCCATTTTTGAAATTTCCTGATGGAATCTTTCAACATGCTCGTCACCGAATTTATCTTAGTATTGTGGGTGGGAAAAAATTCAATTGCGAATCTAAATAATGTACTTTTGTGGACATATTGCTTCTCATATCCTAAAATGCGATTAGCAATATCTTCACAATTTCAAAAAATTTTCATAAACTGCAACAAAACAATCAGTTACATAAGCTATTGGAATACTTGGGTATATTTTTTATTATGCAAGACGACTGCTTTTAAGCCTAAAAAACATTTTGTGATATATTCCAGTATACGAGTATATTAAAAGAAATGTCATTTTTACTTTTAGTGGAACCATCAATAAAAAGTTTTCATTCATTGGCAGTATTTGGTTTTTATAAAATATATATATATTATATTTATTTCATACTCCAGATAAAATTTTGCAAATATTGCATTCACATCGTTGCAATAAACTAAAAACTGCACTCTTCGTCCCCAGTGAAAGGCTGCAACGCATTCGTTTGTTTAGGTCTTCCAAATGTAATGATATCATCATTGTGTAGAAAGTTCCACTATTGCATTCTAGATCCTTATAATTCTGTTTGCCATTTTAATAATTGCAAATCGTGACTCTGTTAACAAACAACATATGAAGAAAAAGCTATACCATTTATCGCACTATTTAATTAAGTCTTTATTAAAAAATCTTGAAAATATTTCACCGTTATACTTTGGTCATTGGTAATCGCTTTACTAAAACCATAGATAAAAAGATATAAAACTCTTTGACAACTGATACGAAAATTGGCAAAAATGTCTGTCGTGAGGCTATAAAATTACGCTAATGTCCTGAGGCTTGAAACTCAGCAACTTCAGTATCTAAGCTGTGGTGACTGCATTCAGCTTCTTTTTGTAAATACATATATTATTGCTACCGCTTACCGCTTCAAATTAGAAGCCTTTTAATTTCAGCCGCTTGACGTAGCTGCAGATCTTGTATTTCTCAGAGAATTGGTTATACAAAGAGCATATGAAGAAATATGTTTATTGTTATCGTCTATAACTAAATTATTTGATTACCGATTTCAGTTATTTCACAAGCATTTAAAATCGAATACTCTGGCCTTTATAGACAATTAGTCAAAAAAATCATGTCAGAAGAACTTTTTGGAATATTTTTAAAAGCAAAACGCAAATTATAAAAAAAAATATTTTTTCTGTTCATGTAAGAGCCTATAATTTTGTAAAAATTAAAGGATTTAAAACATTTAGGCAAAAATGGGACGCAACATTATACTTTTTTATTATACTTAATAAAAAATTAAATTTTGGTGAACAGAAGTAAGTTATGATATACTAAGTAAGGTACTAAATTCTTAAAGTAAAGGTAAAGTAAAGGTAATAAAAAAGGTACGAAAATTCGAAGTGACTTCTTAAAATGACCATTGGCGAAAAAAATCGAAGTGATAAAAACACTCTAAAAACGCAGAGAGTCTACATATGGATCGGCAAAATATAAAATATTGGTGGTAACTCTTGTACATAAGACAATTTTTTTTTTTTAGAACAATGTAATTATTATATTATTCTTAAAAAATATAAACAAATTTCTTCATAAAAAAATTAAAAAATATAAAAATCACAATTATACTGAAATTTCTTACCGAAGTGAATTATCAACAATACAAATGTGAACGCTAGAAACATTTTAAGCATGCCTTGCATGTTTCTTTTATAGCTCTGCAGTATTACCTGAAGAATTAAAGGGAAAAAGAAAACATTAAAAACTTAGAATTAGAGTATTTTAACAGAAGATACTTAACCCTCTAAACAGCGTGGCTGCCCTCAGGTAGCCATCGCTTTTTTCAGTGTAATTTGTGTATTTAACCAACCAACCAAAGTGTAATTAACCAGCTACAACATAGTGTTGATTTTTTTTTGGTCCAAACTTCTTAAGTTAATTTTTTACAGCCAATTATAAGTGATTATTTTGTTTTTTACTAAAAAATTATTGCTTCGACATCATCAAAATAAAGAAAAAGAAGAAATATATTTTGAATTGTCCAATATTGATGATTTTTTTTTTTTTGGTGGCTGAATAGAGGCACATACTTCTATAGTTTTTGTTGGAAACATAGTAGTTGTATGAGAATTATTTTACATTTTGTTAATTGAGTTTTCAGAAATTTTTCCACCTAACATCTATCCTGTCAATCGAACTGACAATCAGGCAGCGATTTTGTCATTCTTGCACCAATATTTACCAGAAACAAATATTCTAATGCCATTTTCTTCAATATTTCAACCTTTTTGATTAGAGAGTTTTAATAATAACTTGATTTAAAATTGATATCCATTGCTATGAAATATTTTCACATTATTGTTCTTACGGCTCTTATTTATTCATGCGAATTATTGTGTATGTATCACATCTCCAAAATTGTATAAAAACCAAAAAGCAGTCTCTCTATTTCCTTTGAAATCTAGCATAAAGTTATTGTAATCATTATAAAGTAATTGTAATCATTAGTTTTAAAGATTATGTATCCTAATTTTTTTTTTTTTTGTAAATTTTTGTGTCTAAAGTAATAATTCTTTGTTTTTCAATCAATAACTGCACTTTGTTTTGTTGTAACTCAAGTTAATATCTTGTATTGTTGTTGTTATTCTTTATACTCACTTCGACTTTAAAATACAATTAATTCGAGTCAAGGCAATTGAACTTTAAAATTTTATTTTAAAATATCTTATTATAAAGAATGACTTTCAAACAATCTATTACTTGTTAATATTGTGTCTAAGAAATTTTTCCAGTTTAGGTAATGTAATTTTCGTTTATCCAACAATCTTCCAATAACAAACGCATGCGCTATTTGTAAAAAGCATTCCAAGAGATTTTCATGTTTACCTTTTGGTTAGGCAATGTGTAAATATTGAACAATTAACATGTTGCTAATTTAGAACAGTGAGTTGATGGAAAAATGGAAAATGCTGAATTTTGTCCGATAATTTAGAACATGGTGGTCTCTTTCTCATAAAATTGTGACGATAATCACCACAAGAAAATTTGCATAAGCATTTGATACAACACTTCTTTGTTCATCCTTAACTGCATGAAGGTTTCTAATATGTAAGTGTCATATGTTTATAGAAATAATTATTTTATAAAACACTCGTTATTTCTTAGTTGTTTCCTTATTATCTGTTGGTTGTCATAAATATTTAAAAAACAATTAGATAATGTAATGAAATCATTCCAAGTTATCTTGAAAAGTCCAGGTTGTCATCGAGTTTTTATTTAATATTATTTTATGTATAAATGTATAAACTTGATCAACATTATCTTTTTATGCACATGAACACATGGCAGAACAATGTTCAGATTATGCATAATTGAAGTAACATAGGTTAACATGGCAAAACGAAGCTTACACTCACATAGCAAACAAACCAACCGAATAAATCAGCTGTTTTTGCGCTAAAGTTAATGAAAAAAATTAAAATTAATAAAACAAAATCAATTCAAATTCTTACATTTTGCATCAATTAATCAACATAAAATAAAAATACGAGTAAACAAATCTGTGGTCACACGGAATAATGACTAAGCTCAATATGTCGTAAAATGCGATATGGCATTTTCTTTATTGCCAATCTTTAGAAGGATGCAGAAATCCATTTTTTGCACAAAATAGATTACTGCTTGTGTCTGCACATATTCCGTTTGTAACGGTTCATATATTTTAGACAGAAGGGCCGTAGTTAGTACGATTCAAATATCGTTTTTTACGATACTTTGAGTTTAGTCATTATTCCTTGTGACCACAGAAATGCCAAAAGTGTGAAGCTAACTTAAAAAACAGCAATTTATTTATTGTAATGCAACTTAACAAAAAGCAGAATATTTATAGTTAAGGTCAAATCGGAAAGAGGCGTTAGGTCGGTCGCGCGAGTCATAGTTGTTTTATCAGTGTAGGAGCACTGATTATTAAAACAACTTTACTTTTTCGATATGAACTTAGAACTAACTTTATTACAATTATTTCTTAAAATTTCAACTATTTCGTTTTAAAAATGTAAATATGTAAAATGTGAAATATAAAAATATGTAAAAAGAATATAAGTGAAAGAAATACAATTGTAATAATAGGAGAAATGTAAATGTATGTAAGAGAAATACAATAAGGTTAATATGTAAACTAAATAAACGTTAAGTCCCTAATTTTATGGTTGCAACAGAATCCAGAAATGCAAGTTTTTAATAATTTAGAATGCTGCTATTTTAATGGTTACGACATATGAGGAAAAATAGAGAAGGAATGTAATAAAATATTTGGAACACTTAAAATAAGTTATTGACTACGCTGCACTTTCAGAAGTGTATGGATTCCTGGTATGGATTCTATGGTGGTGCGACGTAAACTTCATCCCAATGTATAGTTGGGATGTCTTCGTATGTTATTCGATTTATGTTGACAGAACAATTCTTGTAGTGGATTATTGCTGTACATTCTTTGGTGTGTTGGTTAATAGTGCAAGTAGAACTTATTAATATTTTTGGTACATTTATAAAAAGTAAATAGTTTTCTTCAGATTGCAATATAGTTTCAAGCCTTCGAACATCACTTAGAGCACATTTTGATGTTTTGTTGTATAAAATTCACCCAATGCATGTTGATGCTTTTATTGTTTCGAAATATGTTGATTTTTTGCAAAAGTATATATTTTCGATTTTGGAACAAGCCGCGTCGAAGTACTGAATGTTGTTTTCATCGTATGTTATAAGGTCCGTGTCATATTTATAAGGTCACAAGATATTTTTAAAAATATGAAGTGCTTGAATATTATTTTGCACTACTGTTTTACTAAAATGTTCTCTGCGAGTGTTCAAATAAAACAGAGTACAAATGTATATTTTTTAGCTAACGGTATTCCTGTTATCTTAATAAACAATAAAGGTACTTGTTTCATACTTATAAGGTCAAAATTAACTTTTTATTTCTACATAATTTTTTTAAACATAAACGAAAACAAAAATATCATAAAATCAACCAATGAAGTTGCCGTCCTTCAACAAAACATCATTCATCCTTTTTTCCATGCTGCCAATAAGATTAGTAATAATTCCAGGCTCGATTTTACGCCATTCCGCTTGTATTGCACGAATTAGCTCTGGAATCGTCATAAATTGGCGGTTATTTGCGTAAACCCTTTGCGATAAGATGCCCCATAAATTTTCAATAGGATTCAAGTCTGGTGAGCAGGCAGGCCATTCCAAAACTTGAACTCCTTTTGCGGTAAACCAACTTTTTGTCCCACGGCTAACATGAATTCTTGCGTTATCCTGCTGAAATATCCAGTCTTCTGAATCCTGTTCGTTTAAGAATGGCACTAAAGACTTCTCTAAAACTTCAATATAATTTGAACTCTTCATTCGTGAAGAAACGATCTGCATTTCCAAACATCCTTCAGCAGAGAACGCGGCCCATGTCATCACATTACCACCACCAAAGTTCCTTTTTGTGAACATTAAAGGCTGTTGTCGGATATCATGATAATATCCTCGAGAGCCATCAGGGCCATCTAAGTTCCACTTTTTCTCGTCTGAGAACACGACCTTAAGATAAAAGATTTCAAATTCATTTCAGTTTTTAAAATTGATGCTTTTACTTACCCGATTCCAATTTGTATTGAAATTATTCCTAGCAAATTTTACCCTAGCCTCTTTATGTTTGGCAGTCAATTTCGTCGTTATCTTTTTAGTGGTGTATTGAATGTAACCCGTGCGTTTTAAGGTTCTCCAAACTGTAGAACGCGATATTTTATTGTCTACCATAGCCCTAAGCTGATTAAGAGAGATAGATTCATTGGAAGATGCTCGGGCAATTCTTCTTTGTGCGGCTTGGTCTAGCTTCCTTTTTCTTCCAGATCGTTTTTGTGTGCCGTAAGAATCTGGAGATTTCAAATAATTTTGGACAACACACAAACTTCTCTTAATTTTACGCGATATCTCTCTTAACCCATAGTTTTCTGCATGAAGTGCATTGATGTAACCTTTTTCTTGCTCGCTCAGTGTTTTTCCACGTGGAATTGTGCCGAATTTTATTCAATTTAAAAAAGAAAAATTCAAAATTAAATCTAAACTATCACGTTGTTATCAATATCGCGTATTTATTGCAACTGATCTTATATATATGAAACAAGTGCGTTTATTGTTTATTAAGATAACGGGAATACCGTTAGCTTATAAATACATAAGTGTACTTTGTTTTATTTGAACACTCTCAGAGAACATTTTAGTAAAACAGTAGTGCAAAAAAATATTCAAACACTTCATATTTTTAAAAATATCATGTGACCTTATAAATATGACACGGACCTTATATGGTTTGGTTATTATTTGCTTAGTTTCATTTATTGGTAATGGTATAATATGAGATAATGTGTATTCTTTTAGAGACACATTTGATATTTTAACATTAAAAATTATGTTTGAATTATTACAATAAGCTTGTAAATATACTTTTATGGATTGATTTGTGATGTAATTGTGGATTTCTTGTAATTCATTTTCGTTAAGAATAAATTTTTATATTATATTTAATTTCGCAAGTATAATTGCTTCAGATATGTCTGAAAATATCTAGATTGTAACAGTTGATCTCGTCTTCTTGTTGTTATCGGTGGTTTTTAATGTGTTGCTGTGATTAGTGATCTTTATAATTGTGTATTGCTGATTTTTGTGGACATTAAGTATAAAAAAACGTGGGGATGGCCTTTCAACTAATGTTAAATATGAACGCACTCGATTTTTGTTAATATTATTAATTCATTTTATTCATATATTTAAATGTATCATAGTTAAATTAATTACAAACTGAAAAATATTTCAAGTATTATTAATTAAAACTTGCATAAAATACGTTCGTACGCGTCAAGTGTAAGGTTGCGACTCTCCCGCGTGTCGTGCATTTGTAACCTTCGTTGCTGTCTTTTTTGTATTATCTGTCCTTTTTTGTTCTTGGTTAATTACGTCGTTTGTCCACTTCTTGTCATTCTCTTTGTCAGTCCGTTTCGCTCATTTCCCACATTCTGCCATTCTGCGCTGGAATTCGACCCGAATGCCGATCTCCATGGTTTCATATATTCGGCCACCGTTGTCGTTCGCTTTGGCCCCTCTGAGTCTCCAAGTTTCTCGGCATTGTATCTACCATGTTTGAGCTTCTTCGTAACCCTGTATGGCGCTAAATATTTTGGTTTGAGCTTGAGGACTGCTCCGAACTGGGTACGCTTGATGGCTACAAGTTCGTTGACCTCATAAGTCCTTTCCGTGGTTCGCTTTTTATTAAATGTTCTGCGATTCTCTGCCTGTATCTCACTTATGTTATGGCGTGCTTCATCGCGTGCTTCATCGAGCTCTGTTATAGCACTTTCTTCTAGCAAATCTTGCAATTTACTGTCGATGTTCTTTGTCCTCATCTCGATCCCAGTTAATAGCCTGAATGGCGATATCTTTGTGCTACGAGGTGGTGTGTTATTGATGGCTTGCTGCACGCGATCGACATGTTTGTACCAGTGCTCTGGATTCTCCACACTGAGCTTTGTAAGCATTGAGATTACCACTTTGTTGGCACGCTCCACTTGCCCATTTCCTCGTGGTACGCCTGTGGCAATTAAAAGATGTCGTATTCCTTCGTCTTTGCAGTACTCTTCAAATACAAGAGACGAGAATGCTGTGCCCCGATCCGAAATGATCCTTCCGGATTTCCGAATATTGTTGATTGCTTACGCAGCTTGTCTATAACTTCATGGCTCCCTGTGCTCTTTGTCGGGTAAAGCCACATGAACTTCGTAGATGCATCTACCACAACCAGAATATGTTTATAGCGCTTCTTTGTGCATTCCATCGGCCCTATGTGGTCGATGTGATACGTACTAAGAGGCTTATCGGCTTTGTATATAGAGTTGAGAAAACCCTCCTTTTTACCCGCCTTGGCTTCTGACACTATACATTCCATACAGCTCTTCACTACGCTGGAAACCTTTTCAGTTAGCTTTGGTATGAAAAATGTTCGCTCTACCAAATCTTGAGTCTTTTTGACCGCAAAGTGTCCCTGGCGATGTGCAATTTGTATAATTTCAGGCTCCATAGCTGCTGGTACTACTATAAGTTCCTTGGTGGGATCTTTATAGAGTATGTCGTACTTCAAAAAGTAATCGCCATAGCTTTCTCTCTCAAGAATCTTTCTCACCGCTCGGATCCACTCGTCCTGTAATTGAGCCTCTTTAAGTCTGTGCCTTAGGGAATCTTCCATCATCAAACAGGAAACACGGCTAAGAGCATCAACGTCATTTTTGAACCGGATCTATGCTCTATTTCATAGTCGTAATCCTGCAAGAAAATCGCCCATCTGGATACTCTAAGTGGTACTTCCTGCCGCCGCATTGTCATCGCGAATGCATTACAGTCGGTCACAATTTTAAACTCGCCATTTCCTTAGCGCTTCAATTATGGCAAGGACTTCAAGCTCATAGGAATGATATTTTTGCTCAGAACTTGTCGTCTTCCTACTCATGTAACTTATCGGATGGAGTTGTTGGTCATCGGGGTCCTTTTGGAGAAGTACTCCACCATAACCATACATACTTGCATCGCAGTGAATCTCTGTCGTTGCCTTGGGGTCATACAGTTTGAGGACTGGTGCCCGAACTAAAGCTGCTTTCAACTGCTGAAATGCGGCTACTTCGGTGTCTCCGATCTTGAAAATGTTTTTCTCTTTCAGCAAGTCTGTCAATGGTCTGGCTATCAGCGCGTAATCGGGAACGAAGCGTCTAAAATATGAGGTTAGACCTAAAAATCGTTGTAATGATTTCTTATTAACTGGCAGTGGGAAGTTGCTAACTGCCGCTGTTTTCTCTGCCGATGGCTGTATAGTCGAGTCCTCTATTATGTAGCCTAAAAATGTCACTTTTCTTTTGAGGAATTGACACTTTTCCCATTTAATTTTAAGGCCATAGTCCCTAGCGACTAATAAAACTTTCTCTAGTTTGTTGATACCCTCTGTATCGTCTTTGGCTGGTATAATAATATCGTCCATATAGATAACGATCGTGCCGTCTTGCACAAGGTCTCGAAATATTGCAAATATGAATCTGGAAAATACTGCTGGAGAATTGGAATACCAAAAGGCACATAAAGAAACTCATATTGCCCGTTATGGGTGACAAACGCAGTGTATTTTCGGGAATTTGCCTCCATTGGAACATGAAAAAAACCATTACGCAAATCTAATGTCGTAAAAACCTTTGCATCCTGAAGCCTCTGTAGCACGTCGTCAATGAGCACCATTGGGAAATTATCGCAGATAATCTTTTCATTTAACCGACGATAATCACAACAGAGACGCTTTGAACCATCCCTTTTGGCCACCAACACAACCGGTGAGGCATACTCGGAACAGCTCTGTTGAATAACGCCTTCCTCCAACCAGTCCTTCACTTGTTGTTGCACGATGCACTGATCTGAGTATGGCAATCGTCTTGGTCTTTGGTAGACTGGGACTTCATCGCGTAGAATTATCTTCATCTCAACCGGTGATTTATTTCGGCAGCTCGGCTCATAATTTGATATTAAACTGGATACTCTCTCTTGGACGCTTCCATGCAACTCTTCTAAAGCTCCAGCTACTCCGCTTGTATTGAAGTCATTTTTCTCGGCCATGCATAATGCGTTGAATTCTTGCTCTAATTCTACGATGCTTGATAAAACATTTTTCTCTTCGACTTTTTCAGCTTTTTTGACTTTTTCTGTTTCGTCTAGAACTTGATGGTGCTTTTTGATGAAAGTAGCCACCTCGCCACTGATTTGAATATCCACATCCTTCAAAACATCGTTGCCGATCACCATTGGATATAAAATGTCAAAATCTTTTGTCACATGAAAGTTCATAGTTAGCATTATACCATCGATCCTAGCCGGAACTGTAACCATGCCCAACGTTGTTATCTCTCGCTGACCGATGCCAACTAATGTTTTAGTTTGACAACGCAACTCAACGTTAATCAAGCTTCGCAAAATACTTGATCTAATCACACTGATGTCACTACCAGTGTCGAGTAATGCAGAAAATGTTAACGCTTCAATTTCAACTTCTTTGAAAATACGGTTGGTATTTGCCCAGTTTTGAATCATCTGCAAATTCGCTTTTTCTGGTTTCATTGGTTGCGCCTTGCACTCTGAAGCCTTATGTCCTACCACTTGGCATTTAAAACATTTTAAATTTTTGGCCTTGCAGCCTTTGGCCATATGCCCAATCTCTCCACACTTAAAACATTTCAAAGTACTCTTCTGCTGCTTGTCGAAACTGGTTAATGTTTTAATTTGATGTTGGGGCGGAGCACCTCTCAAGTTTGATGACTGTGAGTTAGGTCCCCGAACATTTTCATAGACCCCTATCTGTCTCTTCAATTCATCGATAGACCTAGCTTGATAAAGAACTGACTTATTTGACCTCAAGTCCGGAATTCCTTCAATAAAATATTCTATGATGCTCTCTTCGTCGAGCTTTACCGGTTTTCCAATTTCCATTAGGCAGTAAAGGTACTCCCTCAATGATTCTTGCGGCCGCCTGCGTCGACCACTCAAGGTACGGTGTATCTCAGCTGATGATGGAATAACCCCAAACTCTTTCATTAGTTGAGCCTTCAGTGACTTCCAGTTGTTTATGCCTGATTGGCTTCGGACATAAATTCTGGCAGCGCCTTTAAGCAGCTGTTTAGCATATATAAATTTTTGTAGTTCATTCCATCCAACAGTAAGTGCACTCTCCTCAAACTCATCCAACCACTGATTCACATTTGGCTATTCAGTCCCCGAAAATGCCGACAATGACTCTTCAATGTCCCTCAATGTAAATATTGATCGCTCCACGCAAGCCTCTCGCTCTACGCTGGATGCCGCTTCATCATACTCGGACTCATCCTCTTGCCTCTGCAAACCGTAATGCTGAATGAGCCTGTCCTGCAAGTCTGTCTTGCATCCAGTTATCGCTAAACCCAACCCATTCAAATTCGTCTTCAGTTCCTCCACGGTCAACCTCAAAATCTGGTTAATGTCCATTTTGAATAACATATTTAGTAATTCAAACAAATAAATCAAATTATTATCAGATTATATACTTAGATGCTAAAAATATATTTTAATTCAAATAAATGTTCGTTTCTTTCTACGAATCTTAAAATGACTTAAAATAATTCAATTCAATTTTATTTTAAATTCAATCTTGTATTGCAAAAAGTTCAATCTATTTTATTATATTTCAAATACTTTTTTCCAAAAATTTGAATTAATTATAAATCCTTTATTTGAACCTTTAATCTAAACTTTAATCTCGTTATCAAATTTTCTGAATATTTAATAATTTTAATTTAATTCTTTAATAAATCAAACAACATTTTGAATACTTTTGCTGCTGCATGAATAATGTGTCTGTTTACTTTTACTTGCAGCAGTTAAATACAAATTCACCTTTTTACCACAGCTATCAGAAAATTTTCTTGCTAGACATAATCGCCGCTCATCAAGCTACTTCGTGGAGTATTTGCAGTCGCTCTCCCTCGCCGCAGTCACACAAAAATTAACGTTGCTTGGTTGCTTCGTTGAACATTTGAACTGCTTTCATTCGCTGTCGTTGTAAAAATGCAATTACTTTAAATATCGTGCTCGTTGATATTCTTCGCTGTTATTCTCTTGCGCAACCGTCACACAAACTTAACGCTGCTTTGCTTTTTGGTACTCACTTCGACCTGCTGTCGCGCAGACTTTGAATTTTGTCTTTGCTTTTGCGCTCTACCCCGCTAGTGTGAGTTTCGTTGACTCTCTGCCACCGCTGTTTCACAAACTTCGCAGATTCTATTTGTCTGCTTAAATTTTTGCCACAAGCTCGTTGATTTTACGAAGTCAACACTTCTTCGCTGCTGTCACTCTTGACGTCTCAGCTCGTTGGTTTTTTATGAAGTCAACACTTCTTCGCTGCTGTCACTCTTGACGTCTCAGCTCGTTGAAATTTTGGCGTCAACTCACCATGAACTCTCATGCAAACTTCTCTCGCAGCTTCGTTGAAATTTTGGAGTCAACTCTCCCTCGCTGCAGTCACTTACGCACTCGGTCGCTGGCTCTTTTTACCCCTTCAGTTCGCAGACATGCGCTATTCTGCCGACGCAGACGCAGTTTTTTCTGTTTGTCGCTTAAGACTTTGTACATGCAAAAGCTTGCTGGCGCAGCCGATTTTTTTTCGCTGCCTTTACTTTAACTGTTGCTTACCAAATAAAGATGATGCTATTATTTGATTGCAATGTACAGTCACTACCACTGATTAAATGTTCAATGCACAAAATAGTTTTGTAATATTGTTTCTAACTTTCTTAAACGTTTTTTAGTTAGCGCACTTGAACTTTTCTTCGCGATCTAAAGTAATGAACTTAATGCACAAAATAGTTTTGTTATATTGTTTCTAACATTCTTAAACGTTTACGCACTTTAACTTTTCTTCGCGATTTAGAGTTTTGATGAACTTATTCGCAAGAGTTGCATCCCACTTCTGACACCAATTGTGGGGATGGCCTTTCAACTAATGTTAAATATGAACGCACTCGATTTTTGTTAATATTATTAATTCATTTTATTCATATATTTAAATGTATCATAGTTAAATTAATTACAAACTGAAAAAATATTTAAAGTATTATTAATTAAAACTTGCATAAAATACGTTCGTACGCGTCAAGTGTAAGGTTGCGACTCTCCCGCGTGTCGTGCGTTTGTAACCTTCGTTGCTGTCTTTTTTGTATTATCTGTCCTTTTTTGTTCTTGGTTAATTACGTCGTTCGTCCACTTCTTGTCATTCTCTTTGTCAGTCCGTTTCGCTCATTTCCCACAAAAATATTTTAATGAACGTTTTTATATGTTTAAAAACAATTTCATTTCTTGACAGTGTTTATTTGTTTAATAAATAATTTATCTATCTATATATATAAAAATGGATGTATGTATGTGGGTATGTGGATATGAGGGTATGTGGGTATGTGAGTACCCTATAGGAACAAACTAACTTGTTTTTAAAAACAACTAATTAAAAAACTAATTGAAAATAAACCAGTATATGAACTACTTTTAATTATATTAAGGCGGCAACTACTCTGATGTTGACATGTTTTAATTGCAAATTTTTATTAGATTACAAGTTTATATATATTTATCCATGTTATTTCATCAAATATTTTTAACTTTAGGCCATCAGTAATAGTTTTCAATTGGTTATTTAAAAGCAATTAAAAAAATAATTTAAATGTAACTAATTTAACAAGTAGTTGAAAATATATGCAGACGAAAGTCAATTGACTTATTTAGCGGACATCACCATACAAACTAAGATAGTTCGTTCTATGGAAAAAAGTCAGAATTTCAACTAGTTGTGGTTGACAAAAAACTACTTTATCAACTACTTTTAAATTAGTTGATTTTCCTACAGGGTATATCACGTATAGACACCAAATCCGCTGAACCATTCTTTATGAAATTTTTAGCAATACTGAAGCAACATTCTGAGAGTGTTCCTGGGAAGTTAAGTGTTGATTGGGCAACACCTGGGTACCTCCCATACAACCCAATTTGGCTCTATCGCCCACAATCCAAAAAAATGCTATATACCAGACAGGTTTAATCGTATAAAACTAAAATTTGGTAATATTGTTCAGGTTACTTTCGGTGACTGTAAAAAAATGGGCGTGGTCACAATATATCTACGCCCACTTTTCAGAAATCATTTTAATTCCTGAGATGTTCAAATTTTGATAGTGAATCTTGGTATGCAGGTGCTATGGATACAAATGGCTGTCGCAATGTAAATATAAATGTTGTCACGCCCACTTTCAACGCCCACAAATCAGTAAAAATGCTCAAATCAGACGGCTTTTGCCGAAGAAGACTAAGATTGGGTAATTTAGTTTATATGATTACTGTCAGCCAATGTACAGCAAATGGGCATGGCCGCACTATATCTACGTCCACTTTATCGAAATCATGCTTATTACTGAGTAGTACACGTTTTGATCGTGAATCTTAGTATGCAGGTGCTATGGGTCCAAGTGGCAGTCACTATGTATATACAAATGTTGTCACGCCCACTTTTACCGCCCACATATCAGTAAAAATTCTTTATATCAGATTGCTTTTACCGTAGAAGACTAAGATTTGGTAATTTAGTTCATATGGTCACTGTCGGCAACTGTTAAAAATGGGAGTGGTCGCACCATATCTACGCCCACTTTTTCGAAATCATGCTTATTCCTAAGTTGTACACGTTGTGATAGTAACACTTGATATGCAGGTGCTCTAAGTGGCAGTCAATATATATATATATATAAAATTTGCCACACCCACTTGTACCACCCGCAAATAAAAAAAAAAAAAACAAAACGAAATGCCCAATTTCAGCCCTTGAAAGGACTTTGACCGAGCTTCGTATGATGAATTGTGTTGTGCGTGTTGTGGAATGTTTGAACACAAATGATCGAGAACTGGACCTACAAGTTTTATGCCGACTCCGAACGGCTTATGTTCTCAAGAAGCTTTTCATCGCCAGGGCCGTAGCTGGAAAAATTTTGCTTCTAGAACTGTTAGTTCTAGCTACGGCCCTGGTACACTGGTATACTGGACGTATACTATCTGAAACATTTAAAAATACAGTAAGAAGTACAAAAAATACTAAAAATCCCAGTTTTAATTTGAAAGTGTTTGTATGAAAAAATTTTGTATGAAGTTTTTTAAAAATTCGTTTTTAATAGTAAGCACTAATTTATCAATGTAAAATTTTTATAATGGATTGAAAATAAATGCCTCAATACGACTATGTTTTCAAAACGCTAAAAAAATAGTAGTGGTGACCTTGCAAAATGTGAATTAGTTCCAAAAATCTAAACTTTTTATAAAAGTGTTGGTAAAAAGAAGTGCTGGTGGTAACGTGCGAAAATGTAATCGGCATTATATCGAAAAAGTCAAGAAAAAAGAATATCATTTTACAATGGGGCTATTCACAGTTTAATCGAATATTAACAAAGCGTATTTATAGCATTTGTTATTTTTGTAACCGTGAGCACCTCAGTGTGTGACTGCCGTATTCAATAATTTTGCAACGCTGTTATATATGCTGTAGACAGGGCATAAAAATACGAGACACAAAAACCACGCCCAAGGGCTACTTTTATTTACGCGTGCCTACGTATTTGCGTTTGCATGCAAAACAACAACAAAGCAAAATACGTTTACGCTTACACAGTTGATTTGATTTACTGATTACATATTTTATAAATATACTATGCATATCGTTGTTGGGCGTGCAATACTGCGTATCAGCCACTTGCAATACCGCATATACTGCAAAAAGGCCAAAACATAAATTTGGATTTTAATTCAATTTGATTTAATTAATATAGGGCGGATTTTCCATCAAACAAAGCAAGTATCTAATTTCAATAAATGTTTTTAGTTTAGTTAAAAATCCATTCAATAGTTTAAAAGAAAGCAGTTTTTCTGCACTCCTGTAGAATTTTACTAGTACCGTGTGTGTATGTATGTGCAATTGGCTGATACGCAGTATTGCATGCACAACGACGATACATATATAGAGCTCATTAATATTTTTATAACCCCCCCGAAATATTTTCCTGGATCCGCCTCTGTTTCTGACCGTTTGTTATTTTTAACGACGACACCAGTAAATATTTTTACAAAAAACTCGATTTTTGGAGGATATTTCAAACCATTTCGTGGAAAACGGTTGAGGTGCGTGGCTTGTTTGCCATAGAACCCAGGTTCGAATTCCATCTGAAACAGAAAGTTTTTCAATTGAATTAATTTTTCTGTTCGGTCGTCATCTCTATGCAGACAATGGCAAACCTCAGAGAGTAAAAACTGTCATGAAAAGCTTCTTGAGAACATAAGCCGTTCGGAGTCGTCATAAAACTTGTAGGTCCAGTTCTCGATCATTTATGTTCAAACATTACATAACACGCACAACACAATTGATCATAAGAAGATCGGTCAAAGTCTTTTCAAGGGCTGAAATGGCAATTTCGTTTTTTTTTTTATTTCAAACTATTCCCGCTCACGGATGGCTATCGTTACTGTCGAAATATTTGGGGAATCATCATAACATAAAGCGTTATTTTGAGGAACCGACCCGAGCACCTTTTTTTCTGAGAAGCCTTAGTATACAAGTTAATTTTTCACTTATTAATTTTTTATTTTTAAAAAATAACATCAGAGCAAGCTCTGATGTTGAACTTTATTATGCAATGAGTACTTAAGAACTGAACTAACAATTTTTATAACTTAATTATTGGACTGCAACTCGATCGGCTGTGCTTATTGTTTTTTTTACGTTTTTGTTGTGCTGTTGTTTTATTTGGAGTCCGCTGCTTTACTGCAAGTAGACGCATCGTCAGCATATTCTTCCAGAGCGGATGCGCGTGTACGTTTGGAATGCGCTTTGGAGTTTTTTAATATATGTGGCGTTAACTCCTCCCCTCCTTAATTCAAACGTCCTCGTTTGTTTTTGTATTAAAAATTTGATTGAGTCCTTCAATGGCTGATTCCGAAAGTTGGTGGCTTCGTTCTTTTGATGACTCTGGATGGGTTTCCTTAATTTTTGTTATTTTATGTTTGTGGATCATTAAAATTGCTGTTCCCAATGCTACTATTGAGAGTGGTACTGCTATGCCGGCAACTAGAGATACTTTGTTGCGTACGTCCAATAATTTTATGTATTTTGTATTCTTTGTATTAAGTTCCTTCATCATTTCTAATGGAAGAAGTATTATTCCATATTTCCCGATATAGGTTTCGGTTGTAGCAAAGCTGATAATGGTGCGTAGGTTTTTGTTTCGTTTGAGGTATAAATTCTGTTTCCAATTGCTATCGTTTCGTTATGATATCTTATTAGGTAAGACCCTTCTAAGATGACTGTTTCATTCCTTATATTGACGGTACCATTGAATCGATTTAAAAATAGGAGTCCAGGAGAGATTTCTTCTATTTCCGGTACGTGTTGATTGTTGATCATTTGGCAAGTTGGCATGCGGCTTTTGAGTAAATTTGGAATGCATGTGGAATTACTTATATCTATTACATTTTTGTATGGGCAGATTGATAAATTATTATAACTGTTACAATTTTGTTTAATTCCAAAGATTTTATTTTGACATTGAAGTACAGAGCTATAATCGAACTTGGTTATTTGATTTTTGACTTTTACTGGCTTAAGAATTAGAGTTTTACAGTATTCAATATTTGTTTTTGGCAAACTTACAATATAAATTATCGTATCATCATTTGAACCTATTTTTATTTCTGAAAACTCTAATGCTTCATCTATGCTAAGATATGGCATGTTTTCTTTACTAAAAATTTCTTTTACAATATCTATTTCTGAATTTGACAATATGTATGAATTGATAACATTAGCTTTAGCCCAATGAATGGCATATTCAATATTTGTAATTTCCTCTTTAATGAGGTCTAATTTGTATTTTAATTTCATATGAAATTGATCTTCGACATTATTTTCGGATCTGACAGATTTTAAGATTGTATTCGTGATGTTAGTTATTTCATTGATTCTATCTAGGGTCATCTTATTTATAACCCCTTGTTGATTATTGTTTGCGAGAACATTATTAATTTTTTCGGTAAGAATTATTTCATCTGAATGATCGGGACTACCAGCTAACCACTTCCATGCGGTGCCAATAAAATCCAATGATCTTTTTGTTTTTCCCTTTGGCCTGAGTCTACCTAAATGATTTTCAATTTTGGTGATTTCATACGAAAGAAATAGGAAGAAGGAGTGATTTGTGTTGACTTTGGTCCTGATTGTCATTTCAAGTTCGTTGATTGCGTCTTCGTACTGTCGTAAGTCCATGACGTGAATTATTTTGAATGTTCCAGTCTGTAATTTTGCTACTCCCGTCTCTATTGTGACCAATTGGAAATTTGAGTAATCCAGTATCTGCGAGTCGGCTCCGCATGTTGCCAGAAAAAATATTAACTGAAATAATTTAATTTCTAATTAGACTTTTGTGTATTATTCGTCCGGTTTCTGTTATGAGTGTACTGGTTCTGTCTTCTCTAACTATTTCTTTTACAAATGATTTTGACAACTTTGTTCCTAACCGTCTATTTCTCTTAACATAAATCACTTGTCCAGGTAAATATCGTTTAGGTTCCTGTCTGTTCTTGTTATGGTATTCGAGATCCTTTTTTTGCTTCTTTTGCAATGCTTCAAAATTCGCAACCCTAGCCTTTTCGAAATCTTCAGGTGTAAAGTCTACGTGCCTACCAAAGAATAAATCGACTGGTTTTTTTCCAGTCACCGAATGTATTGAATGATTGTACTCGGAAACGGCGCGCTCTAGAAGTTCCTCGAAATTTCTATGCGTTCCACTTTCTTTCAGGCAACGCATTATTTCTGCTAGCGTTGAGTGGAACCGTTCCACTTGGCCGTTCGCTTGACTTTTGTAGGGGGTGCCGTATACAAATTAATGCCTAATTCGTCTCTCATCATAAATTTTATCGAATTTGAATTAAGAGATGGTTCGTTGTCAATGATTATTGCTTTTGGAACGCCAAAAAAATATAATGTCCCTAAGGGGCCGTCTTAAGTCTTCTTTTGATCTACTCTTAACTATTTTGGTCTGGGCATATTTTGTGAATTTGTCGAGTGCTGTCATTACTACTTTGTTCTCTGTCAAAAATAGGTCTATGTGAATTGTATGCCCTGGAAAGGTTGGTAATGGTGTTTCATTTAATTTGATTTGGTTCGGATGCCTTTCGTACTTGTTTTCCTTGCAAGTCCTACACATTTTCGTTATATTATTAATTTTGTTAATCATTCCTGGGAAATAGTATTTATCAATAATTTGTGATCTGTTTTCGAGAGCGTTTCGGTGAGCACGATTATGCGTATCGAGGATTATGTTCTCTTGTTCTTGTTCATTTATTAGGCCTACAACTAGTTTTTGGGTGTATCGTGTTTTGTAATTTGCAAAATGAAGTGGATAAATATTTTGGATGCTACCCATGATTCTTTCTTGGGTTCGAATGCCATTTATGACGGAAGGGTTTAAATATCTTTTCAAAAGAGCTAAGAGCTTTTCCTCTGTATAGTGCTGTTCTGCTATTATGTGTCTATGATAACCGGGGAATATTATTTTAAATTGGTAATTGGTTAAAGACGGTGTGTCATCGAGTTCTAGAAAAATTTGATTTTTAAGTACATTGATCGGAGTCTCAGTGCAAGGCACTAAATTATGGTTGGAACTCTCATCGCTATGGATTGTGGGTGTTAATGAATTGATTGCGGTTGGTATCCTAGAAAGGGTATCAGCTACAACATTTGCTTTGCCGGGTTTGTAGATAAGCTGGTAGTTGTATTCCTCTAGGATGGCCTTCCACCTTTTATTTTACTGTTCGCGTTTTTTGTACTTAGAGCGTAGGTAAGTGGTTGATGGTCTGTATATATTTTCATTTTTCTTGAACCGTAAAGATAACTTCTAAGTGGATTTAATGACCAAATGATTGCCAACATTTCTTTTTCGTTTGCGGCATAGTTTTCTTCGGTTTTCGATAACGATCTAGAAATAAATGTTATTGGTCTGTCATTTTGCGATAGTACAGCTCCTATCGCAAAATTGGAGGCATCAGTAGTTAACTCGAATTCATTCTTAAAATTGGGGTGAGAAAGAATTACTTCTTTTGAAGTTAATGAATTTTTTATTTTGTTAAAAGAGTCAATGGCATCTTCATTAAGATTTATTGTTTTACTTTTCGAGGCATGTTTGGACACGCGTCCATCTTCCCCTCGTAGAAGATTTGTTAGGGGCTTTGCAATCTTTGCATAGTCTCTAATAAATCGCCTATAATAACCAGACATACCAAGAAACAACCGAAGTTCTTTCAGTGTCTTTGGTATCAGCATTTTCGCTATTGCTGCTACTTTATTACAATTTGTTTTTATTCCATTTATCCCAACCACGTAACCTAGAAACTCTACTTCTTGTTTTAAAAACTCACATTTATCTAGCTGCGGCTTCTAGTGTCTTTAATACAATTTCTAAATTTTCAAAATGTTCATTTAAATCTTTCCCAAAAATTATTATGTCATCCACGTAAACGTAACGTTTATTGCCAATGTGTTGGCGAAGTATATCGTCCAAAGTTCTTTGGAAAATAGCTGGTGCGTTTTTAAGCCCAAATGGAAGTCTAACGAATTCGTATTTTCCATTATTTATGGAAAATGCCGTTTTCTCTATATCAGATACCTTTAGAGGAATCTGATGAAACCCACTTTTTAAATCAATGATTGAGAAAAATTGATTTCTGCCAAGATTGGCAAGAACTTCTTGTATCTCCGGAATCGGGTATCTATCCGGGATAGTAGCTTCGTTGAGTTTGCGGTAATCAATTACCATACGATACTTTTTTTCACCTGATGAGTCCATTTTTTTTGGGACGATCCATACAGGAGCGTTATATGGCGATCTAGATGGTCTTATTATGCCATCAGCAAAAAGTTCTTCCACTTGCCTTTCAACTTCTTCTTTTAACGCCATTGGATATGGATAACTTTTCGAATAAATTGGGGTATCATTTGTAGTTCGTATCTCACCTCTTACAGTAGTTGAATATGTTAGTTTTTCATTAGGTTCGCAAGTAAGTTAGGACATCCTTCAATTAATTTCTTAAGTCTTTCTGTTTATTGTTCTGTCAAATGCGACGTACGTAGATTAAGGTTATTTACGTCTTGTGCTATGTATTGTTTTAATGGAATAATTAAGTCTGATAATATGGTCATAAAATTTTTATCTGTGTGAATTACAGCGCCTAATTGCTTCAAAGTGTCATTACCTATTATTCCATGGAATGATTTTAATCCAGGTAAAATAAAGAATTTTAATTCTGTTGTCTGTGGTCCAAAAATTTTTAAAAATGTATGCTGAGATATTTCAATGCTTCCTGCTACGGAGTTATCAGAGAATAACTCGTCGTTGAGTAAAGGATACTGAATTCTGGTGGATTGTATGTAATTTTTGTTGGATCCTGTGTCTATCAAAAAATTTAGCACATCTCCACATCCAGTAACAAACTCAAAATATGGAAGTGAAGATGGTTTTATTCTAAAAAATGGATGTTGTCAGTTGGCTGAGGGTTGTCCTGTGCGTTATCATTAGTCTGAGTTGGATTAATGTTACTACATCGGAATGGGTTTGTTTCTTGCAAGTCTACAGGATATTCTTCAGTAGCTTCCCATTGTTCTACTTGTGAAGTGAAAATGTCTTCGGGATCATAAGGATTGTCAAGTGATAGAGAAATATCTTGAAAGTAGCTTTCTTGGTCAAAATGCATATCAGGATTGTAAGGGTAATAAGGAGATGAGGGAATATTATGAAAATTTACTTCCTGTTCATAACAGTGGATCATAACGTGGATATTGGTACCTAATGTCAGGAAAGGTTGGATTATATGTGTTCGTGAAGAAGGTTTTTTGTACCTTATTAGGGACGTGGTGTTGTTGAGTCAGAGGTCGTTTTTGGGTGAAGTTGTTATTTTGCAAATTTGGCCTATTTTGAAAGTCAGGCCTATTTTGATAGTTTACTTGATGCGAATGGATTGATGCGTCAACCTCCATTGGTTGGGGTGGTTTTGGGGGAAAGTTTAGTCTATTATTAAATCCATTTTGATTCGGCCTGAACATATTATTTGCAAATGGATTCGAATGCCTGTTTTGTACAAACGGGTTTGGATTCTGTGAGAAACCAGGATGAGATTTTTGTGGTTATTTCTAATAAATGGGTTGTTATTTTGTATTGGTGGCCAGTGGGCTAATTCTAGGTAAAAGTTCGTTTTCTGTGGAGGAAAATTAAATCTCGCCGGTCTTTGCGGTTTGGGTGGCGCATTTCTGAAGCTATTAGAACTGTTTTGGGCATAGTTCATTCTGAATAACATGTTGTCTAGTTTCTGACATAAATTTAGTGCCTGTGGCAATGAAGTAGGTTCGCGTATACTTAACAAACGTGGTAAGTCCCCATTAAGTCCGCGTATGAAGGTATCTAATGCCTTCTCCCTATACGAGTTAGTCATTGCTCGCAGTGATTCTTCGCCTAACTCCAAGCAAGCAATTTTGTCCAGAATTAAAGATAAATGTTGATAAACGTTCTGATAAAATTCGTGGATTGTGGAGTTTCTCTGGCTAAGGGTGGTTAATTGGTACTCTAAAGTTCCAATATCCCTCCTATCGGAATAGTGCATCATAAGGCACTGTTTTATTTTACCCCATTCTAGGGGAGTCTTGTATGACTCCAGTGCTGTGTCGGCTTCTCCGACAATTTTGTGTCTTATCATATGTAATATTGCATAATACTTGGGTGTTCCCTTAATATCGTCGTAGACTGTGAATATGCGGTCCACAGTTTGAATATGCGGTCCGCCATGAATTAAATTCCCCTGGAACCCCGGAGAATTCCCTGAGACATTTAACTATGTCTGGAATTTTGTCTAGTTCGTTTGCGTTCGTTGCATTCACTTGAATTGTATAGTCTAAATCAGATTCCGTATCTGTTTCTAAAAATGGATTGCTAAGATTCCTAATGGTGGATGTAACTAACTCCGTTATATCCCTAGCTAAATTTTCGTTCATTGTTTGTGGTTGGATTGTACCAGAGGTAGAAGGTGTAGTACCAACACTAAGTTTTGCTAATTTCTCAACTAGATTATCTGGCATTTTTCTTTATTTATAAAAACAAAGGGAAAAACAAAGGGAAAAACAACTTTAAATTTTCCTTATAGATTAAATTTTTGTAGCTTGTTCTTTTAGTTCTCGTTTTAACCAACAAGTAAGTTTTTTTTATCCTTTTTTTCTTAAAAAAATATTTTTTGTTAAAAAATTAAATAATGAAAAATTCTCTTTAATTTTTCTCAAAAAAAAAAATTTCAAATATTTCTTTTCATATTTTTCGTCACTTAAATGTTTACTTTATTTTTTTCAATTCTTAATTTTCACTTTTTCATAAAAATGTATATTCAATTTTTCTTTACCTTTTTCGTTTCTTTAATTTTCTTTAAAATTCTTAACTTTTACTTTTCTCAAAAATATATCTTTAACTTTTCTTTGACTTTTTCGATTCTTAATTTTTCTTTAACATGCTTAGTTTTTCACTCTTTTACAAAAACATAACTTAAATATAAACTTACAATAAACATTCCAACGATGCCTGTTAGATTTTGGACCTCGGGCTTTGTCCTTTTCCGTTCGTACTGGGGGGCCTTTTGGTTACTGTATCCTTGGATGCGTTGAAACTTCTCAATCTGAAGCTTAATAGATTTTACCGTCTAAAGCTGTCCAGTTGATGTCCCCAAAGATTCGTTCAAAAGATTTTTTTCATCCGGAACTTTTCACTTTGGGGTCCCTGCTCGGGCGCCAGTTAATTTTTCACTTATTCATTTTTATTTTTAAAAAATAACATCAGAGTAAGCTCTGATGTTGAACTTTATTATGCAATGAGTACTTAAGAACTGAACTAACAATTTTTATAACTTAATTATTGGACTGCAACTCGATCGGCTGTGCTTATTGTTTTTTTACGTTTTTGTTGTGCTGTTTTTTTATTTGGAGTCCGCTGCTTTACTGCACGTGACCGCGACATGGACCCATAGCAACTACTTACCAAGTTTGACCATCAAAACGTCCACATCTCATGAATAAAAATTATTTCTAACCGATAGCCTTGGCAGCTAGTGCTTACTTACTTATAATTTTTTAATTGTTATTTGCTATAAAACATTAATAAATAAATAAATAAAAAAATAAATAAATAAATAAATGAAATAAAATTATTTCTGAAGTGTGGGCACAGATATAGTGCTACCATGCACATTTTTTGCAAAGCTGTCGAGAGTAAGCGCATGAACTTAATTATCAAATTTTAGTATTTAACGATGAAAATCGTCTGATTTATAGAAGTTCTATTGATTTGTGGGTAAAAAAAAGTGGCGTAGTTGGTAGAGTGTGTGGCCCATACGCGAGAGAACCCTGGTTCGAATCCCACCTGACACAGAACGTTTTTTCAATTGAATTAATTTTTTGTTCGGCAGTCACCTCTCTGCAGACAATGGCAAGCCTCAGAGAATAAAAACTGCTATGAAAAGCTTCTTGAGAACATAAGCCGTTCGGAGTCGGCATAAAACTTGTAGGTCCAGTTCTCGATCATTTGTGTTCAAACATTCCACAACACGCACAACACAATTCATCATCAGAAGCTCGGTCAAAGTCCTTTCAAGAGCTGAAACTGGGCATTTCGTTTTGTTTTATTTGCGGGTGGTACAAGTGGGTGTGGCAAATTTTATATATATATATATATTGACTGCCACTTAGAGCACCTGTATATTAAGTGATACTATCACAACGTGTACAACTTAGGAATAAGCATGATTTCGAAAAAATGGGCGTAGATATGGTGCGACCACTCCCATTTGCTAACAGTTGCCGACAGTGACCATATGAACTAAATTACCAAATCTTAGTGTTCTACGGTAAAAGCCGTCTGATATAAAGCATTTTTACTGATATGTGGGCGGTAAAAGTGGGCGTGACAACATTTGTCATTTGCAAAATAAAGCGACTAGTAAATTAAAATAAAAAATTAACATTATTTCTTCATATTGTTTTTTTCTAAGTTGTTGTTCTTTACTAAATTTTAATTTCTTTGTAGGGTAATGTTTGTCCAATTTTAAATGATATTTATTTGTAGTATACCATTTCTTTAATTTTAAATGGTTATTATCTAAATTTTACTTTCCTTGTAGGGTAATGTTTGTCTAATCAAAATTAAAATTATTTATGAAACAGTTTCAAGTTTTCGAAAGCAAACAAAAAAAATGGGAAAAATTAGATAAGCATATGCGTACGCCAAACTTGGACGTCTATTGCAAGGTTGATTAATATAGGCTAAGTCACTTGAGAGAAGCTCGGTCAAATTGTCAGAATGGATAACATGAAATCAAGAAAAAAAAACAAAACACAATCTTTACTATTTTTAGCTAACAGCTACTTCGGCATGGCTTGAGCAAAGGCGAAAATGCTTTTCTCTCAAGTAACTCACCCTATATTAATGAACCTTGGCCTAGCGTATGTTACACTAAACATAAAGGATATTTAAGAAAAACCGCGAGAAACATTTTAATACAAAATAAACCTGATGTTCGTCCGTCGCTGCTGCTGTTGTTGGACCAGCTGCTACTATTTGTGTTGCGGTGCACTGAGAGTTGTTGTGCCGTGCTTAACTGGTTGCTGCTGCCATGGTGGCAATATAGTGCCATCGTGGTTGTTAGCAGTGTTGCTGGCGCGTTTTTGGACGCCTGGTCAGTGCTGGCTCCCTTCTTGTGGTCGATGTTATGGTTCCCTGTTGCACTGTCTGTGTACTAATATTCGACGACGAAGTGGTGGTGTTTGACGATGGTGAATTGTCATTCATATCGAAATCGTACATACAGTCAACGGGTGGTGGTGTTCCTGGAATGCCACTTTCTGCGGATAGTGTTGGTGCTGATGATAATGAGTGTAAAGCGCTGCAGTAGAATGCTGTAGCTGACGCTGGCGCTGATTCTATATCGACTTTTGAACACTTCTGAATGTAGTTTCAGCAGGAGTGGAGCTTTGCGCTGCTGTCGTTTTTAAGATATAATACGTACTGGACGAAATGGATGAGGATGCAGAAAGCGCAGGTTAGGCAGTGCTGCTGCTGCCAGCAATGGACGTTGTTACAACTTCGGTTTGCTGTCTACCAAAAGGTCCGTTCTGTATGATATGACTGTAGCTGTAGGTATAACAAATTCTTTTTTGGTTTGACTAGTTGAGCAATCCTTTGCTTCGCCGTTCACTGTATATTTATCAGTTATTGGCAAAATATTCTCCTAAGACAATACAGCGGAGTTTTCTAAGCTTCCATATGAACGTCCACCACTTTACTCTCTCTTCGAACTTTACATGTGTGACACACTTGCGTATTGATTAACAAGGTTCACGCACCTGCAAACCTTTCTGACCTCACAATGTTCTCTTGAACCTTTAACAGCAGATGCATTCAAAGTGCGACAGCTGGACAGAACTAGTGACAGTTTCTGAATTAAAGAAAAACTGTCAGATTTCAATTAAATAAAACTGTATAATTTACATAACTGAAAAGCTGTCTAATGAACAAATGAAAAATGTCCGATTTGTTTAGCAGGAGAAATGTCAGGTGTACACACTAGAAAAAAATGTTGGAATTGAACTTGCGAAAAATGTCAGATTTGAATTCAGAAGAATTTAAATGAAAATAAAAATGTCAGAAATAAAAATAGTAAACTGTCAGATTTGAATGAAAGGAAAATGTCAGATTTGTGTCACACGAAATTAAATGAAAATAGAAATGTCAGAAATAAAAATAGTAAACTGATAAAAATAGTAAACTAATAATAAACAGAGGTTACAAAATGAAAACTGTCAGATTTGAATTTGCGAACAATGACAGATGCCAAACTAAGCAAGTAGGTCAACGGTAAAAGTCAGCTGTCAAAGAAACCTTGTTAACTGTCAAAGTCAAAATGTCAGCTGTCAAAGTCAAAGTGTTAGCTGTCAAAGTCAAAGTGTCAGCTGTCACACTTCGAACATGACATCTGTGAGATGAGTAGTATGTCTCTCATGTTTGCATACGACACTGCTATGGCGAACTCTGGCCTCCATGTTCAAATGTGAATTCAACTTTCCAGTCAAAGCCACCTTCATACATGTAAGCAAGAGTTCACCACTTTTTGTGCCGTTACACTCAAAGCCTTTACAAACTGTTTATAAGCCCAAGTATAATGTGTAGTGGTGGAATGATGATTTTTTTCTCGACTTATCAAAGGTTCATGAACGATTTTAACTTTTCCTACAGTCATGTTTATTCTTGATGGCGTCTTTCCTATTCCAGTGTTAATTTTTTGCACGACTATCCCACAGACAAAGAAAACAATGATATAATGGCCGTATTTTGGAAAACGCAAGCGATCACGTCACTTGGGTTTTATTTGTCAATAAATTTCAGTAGAAAATATCAGTGAGAGAAAGAGTGAGAGGAACTGCCAGACAAAAAAACCCCAAGTGAAGTGATCGCTTGCGTTTTACAAAATACGGCTATAAGTGTGGTGACTCAATACTACCACCACAATATAGAAACACGATATTACACAAATCGATTGAGACACTTTTCACTTTTGATTTTTAGTTTGTGAAATATTAAATGTTGTGTGTTTACTTAAAATAAAATAAAAATTTACAAAATAAAAAAACGTTTGTTTGCACCAAAAACTGGCGATCCTTCCAGGAGAGAACCTCAAACAAACAAACAAACTCATCACTAACATTGCAGAAAGCAATGTTAATTATTGAAATCGCAACCGCAGTTGTTACCAACACTGCTGCGCTACCTCAACAAATCGTGCTGCCTAACGGCCAAGTTATCACAACAGCACAGATCGTAACGCATTCCAGACCTCCGCAAATTGCGCAGATATACAACAATAATACATCAACTGCCAACCACTTCAGCAACTAACGCCACAGCTTTTACAAACAACTAGCTGACAGACCCTTCAGCTGATTCAGCAGCCAAATGGTCAACAAACACTGTAATTAGTGCAGCTTGTCCCACAGCAACAACAATTGCAGCAACAGCAACTAGAGCGAAAACAACAAAAGATATTGCAAAAACAGCTACAACAGCAGCAGAAGCAGAAACAGTTGCAGGAAGAAAAACCGAAAGCAACGGCAACACATCAACAGTCACATCACAGCAACAGTCACCATCCACGCCCTACTGTAATACGAAAACTGGCTACGGACGCGCCAGCAGAAGCTTCTGAACCTCATCCACTAGAAAGTATCTATCCAGCCAAGCCCACCGTCGCCTCGTCAACAAAAAATAATACCTATCAAGACTAAGCCTACAGAGCAACAAGAAGATCAACAACTACAAATTATTTCAAATTTTTTTTTGACATTTTGTAAAATTTTTGTAAACTTTTCTTTTTTAATATTTTTATAAAACATTTTTTGACATGTTTTGTTCTAATTTAATAGCTTACCACGAGGCACACGATACATTTAGCTTTTACACGGTTGGTAAACGATCGGGTCAGAAGGGTCGATCGTTTTACTCCGTAGGCACTCCACTGCACCAAATTTACAGATAGGAAACAAATAGGTACACAAAGTTTATTAGGTACACATAAGAATAGGAGCATAATGGTATATTATAATGAGTCTTTTACATACACCCACCCACCCACCCTTCTCCCACATCCACACCACCACACACGTCCAACCCTCCCTTCGGCAAAGGTGACCATCACCATTCTTTAGTAAATTTAAATCCACGTGATGCACCAGTGCATCCCGAAATACTCGCAACATCAGTAAAATTGCCACAATTTTGGACTACGTGTCCCGACGCATGGTTCGCCCACGCAGAAATTCAATTTCAAACCAAGACAATTTCGACTGATAAGACAATATACGAGTACCTACTCACTGCTCTACCGCAAGAGGTAATTGTCACGGTGCTCGATTTTATTTAAAAGCCCCCTGTCACAAACTTGTACGAAGGTTTAAAGAAAGTTTTGATCAACCCACACTCCTTAAGTGAGACCAAGAGGTTCGACAAAATATTATCTGGTACAGAGATGGGAGACCAAAAACCATCTCAATTCTATAAATCACTTCTCATGCTAGCAGGCTCAACAGTCGATAGCGACTTAATTAACAAAATATGGCTTCGTAAACTTCCCAAAAGCCTTAATATCGCTTTGACCGGATCTAGTCATAGGGAACTAGACAATCAGTTAACGCTCGCAGATAACTTATGGGAAGTTATCTCAGAATCTGAAGTTTCGGCAGTTAGCAATGATTCCCGTCACACAGTGAACTGATGGAACAGAGGACTGTCCCCAATTCCGGCCCAAACATGGTAACGCAAATAATTGCTGAAACCACATCAAAGATATTAGAAAGTTTCAACAATCTCTCACCTGAGGTTCAAGAATTAAGAAGCGAACGATACAAGGTCGTAATAACCAGACGACGCACAAAACGGACGAATAAATTAAGCTTTTTTTAGTATGTTTGTATTTGTTTGTATATGTTTGTATGTTTGTATTTAAATGTACAGTTAGATAAGTTTCCATTTACGTAAATAAAGCATTAATTAACAATTACATAAGACTTTAATGTTACTTAAACCTTCCGCATTAAAAACATACTGTAACATAAACAAAGAGTTATAATGTATGAACCTACATTCTATGCAAATAAATATGTAGTTACTAACGTAGATAGTATGTAATTCCAATTTGTTTTTGATTAATTTTTGTTCGATAGTAAGAACTTTAGTACAGCATTGTGAATACTCGACAACCTAGTTTTCATTACACCATCATCAAAAATAGTTTGAATCAGTGATGGGCGACATAGACTACATGATGTCGAGAATATCATTTTCGACGTTGTCGACAATGTTGTGTAGACAAGCACTAGTCGACAGTACATTCATATGTAGATAAACATTTTCATGCAACCCAGAACCTTAGCTGTCAAGTGTTTTATTAACTGAGCGAAATGGCATTTCATTGTTAAATTGAATTAAAATAAAAGTTTTTAATCGGCACAAATACTAGAGTAAAAAAAAATTGAATCTACGTAAAATTGCGAATTACAATTGCTTATGCTTATTTTAATTTTTAACAAATTAATTGTTTGACAACTGCAGTATGGCTAGTTAAGTTTTTACATTCTCGACACCAATACTGCCATTTTTCACATATTCGACATTGTCTACATGTTGTCGACATAGTCGACATTGTCTGCACCATTGTCCACATTCTCGACACCAAAATGTCGACAATCAAAGTCGAGCTTCCGAAACTCTGCGCGTCCGACGACTAACCGGACGAATTATCTACAAAATAGGTCGCTATAAGCAGATGGTTGCTTAAACCGGAGTCGTACTAAACGGATATGTTTACCTAGTACTGAGCTATGAAACCAAACTTGAGTTTACATCGTGGTCCCTAAAAACGGTTAGTCGTTATAAACGAAGTCGTTATATCCGGATTCTACTGTAATTCCATCATTGCGACGGCTAATGATGGAAGTCAAACTACACTGACTCGCCGTTTATTTATTTACGACAACGACAACAAAATTAAATTTCTGATAGACAGTGGGGCGGAGGTGTCAGTGCTTCCAGTAAATAAGTTCAAAACCCACCAAAAAAAAAATTCCGACTTGTTTCTAACTGCAGAGAACGGTAGCACAATTTCAACTTTTGGTAAGAAATTACTAAATGTTAATTTAAAACTAAGACGTGAGTTCCCATTTACTTTCATATTAGCAGACATTACAAGACCCATCATAGGAGCAGATTTCCTAACAAAATATGGGCTTTTGATAGACCTGAAACATAAGAAACTGATCGATCCATTTACAAAACTATCTGTTATTCATTTACGCATACACCGAAACATCACTACCTAAATTAAATACACTAGACAGCAAGTACACAAACATACTCAAAAACTATATATCATTAATAGCATAACCTGACTACAATAAACCAGTTAAACACACAACAAAACACCACATCACTACAGAAGAACAGTTACCATTTTGAAGACCACGACGCTTGGACTCAAACAAATACAAAATCGCAAAACAAGAGTTCGATTTTTTAGTCAAGTCAGGTATCTGTCGTCCATCAGACTCCATGTCAGCATCCCCATTACATCTTGCTCCAAAGAAAGATGCAAACGACTGGAGACCCTGTAGCGACTATAGAAGACTTAACGCAATTACATTCCCAGACCGTTACCCTCTACCACGCATTCACGACCTATCTATGGACCTACATAACAAAAACATTTTTTCGAAATTAGACTTGGTAAGAGCATACCACCAAATTCCCATGGCCACTAAAGACATTCACAAAACCGCGATTACGACACCTTTTGGAATGTTAAAGCTTCTAAGAATGCCGTTTGGTTTAAGAAACGCTGCTCAAACATTCCAGCGATTTATTAATGAAGTTCTAAAAGAATTAGATTTCATATTCGTTTACCTTGACGACATTCTAGTGGCCAGCGAAACAGACGAATAACATTTCAAACATCTAAATTTAGTATTCGAACGATTAGACAAATACGGACTTAACATAAAACCAAACAAATGCATTTTCGGTGTCGACAATATAAATTTCCTGAGTTATAATATTTCGAAAAAAGGCATACAACCATCTCACGATAGAATTCAATGCATAGTTAACTATCCAAAGTAAAGCTAAAAAATCACAAGCTAACGGAATTGTGGAACGTTTTCACCGCCAACTCATGACTTCTCTAATTGCGAGTAACAACCAAACAAACTGGTACACTGAGTTACCACTAGTTCTTCTAAGGCTCAGGTCCACGGTAAAAGAAGATATTAAGGATTCACCGCCTGAAATGGTTTTTGGTCAAACACTCAGGTTACCACAACAATTGATAGTACACAATAGTAAGATTTTTAATTCGTCGGCCATCTTGTCCAAACTTAAAGAGGTCGTAGAAAGTAAACAATCAAACATTGTACATCATAACTCTAACTTCCAAGTATATATACCTCGAGCACTCAGTACTTGTAAATTTGTCTTCGTTCGCAATGACACAATTCGAAAAAATCTCCAAGAGCCTTACGATAATCCCATCGAAGTTAGTCAGAGAACACCAAACTTTTTCAGAATACGCAATAATAATACAAACATTACAGTCACCATAGACAGAATTAAACCCGCCCCATTAGACACCGAAACAGCACAAACACATTCAACCAAAATTAAAAATAACAAAGTACACTTTAACCTATTAGCCAGCACCACAAAAAAATTTTTTAAAAGGGAGGGGTAATAATGTGCTGACTTGATACTACATACCACCACAATATAGAAACACGATATTACACTTGACACAAACACTTGACACAAATTCACTTTGTTTTTAATTATGTTTATATAATTAAGTTTTCATAGAATTAAAATTTTATATATCAAAAATTTTAATTTTTGAGTTTTAGTTTGTAAAGTTTTATTAAACATAAATGTTGTGTGTATACTTAAAATAAAATAAAAATCTACAAAATAAAAAAACGTTTGTTTGCACCAAACTTTGCTGAGCCAATAAAATATTTACTATCTTTAAATCTACACGGACGGACCACTGATATTGTTCATATGAAATTTTCTCGAAAACGAGCTTGACGTTTTCATAGTCTTCCCTAAGTTTAGTTGAGTGACCTATTGGAATCGAAGCGAACTTATTTCGATTAGGTAGTAACACACACTTCAAGCTTTTTTTTTTTTTTTTTTGAGCTGTCTATAAAAAGTCTCCAGTCTCTTGGCTGGTATATTGGAAAGTCTTCGATTTTCTTAACTCGTTTTTTCATAATTATGTAATTTTATTATTCTTTGTGTTATTGATTTTTTTTTTCATTTATAAATTTTTATCAAAATGAGATACCATCACTAAATTGTGAATTAAACCAAAACTAGTCAATATAGTTTAAGGAAGTATAGCTTGTTTTATTTGTAACATATCTGTGCTTGTAACTAAATATCGAGAAGGAGCAATTTTAAGGATTTAGATTTTTTATGAATTTTAAAACAAAAAAATTTCAAATTGCATAAAAAATGTTTTTGTTCGGAAGACCTGAATATTTTCGAAACTATTAAACTAATAAAAGAACAATGTATGTGTTATTTAGAGGTAATTTAGTTGCGGATTTTTATATTAACCCAATCGAATAATTGAGTTATTCTAAAATATGTGGTAAAATCTCCTTCATTTCTAAAATAACGGTTTATCTCGAGAACCAGAGTCAATTCAAACAATGTGAATTAAAGAACTAAAACGTCATTATCCCATGTATCTAAATTGACTCCAAAAAGTTATGCCTCAGAAAAAATCTTCATTTTTTCACCATGTGTTATCAATGAATGAATTTGAAAAATTGTAAGCAATTGCAAAGATGTGTAAGAATTTTATTAGTCTAACAGCGCGTTTACGTTTAAATATTAAAAAAAATAGGTCATTAAAAATACGTTTCGGACTGCAAAAACCCCCGTTGGTTTTTGTCCAAAAAATATTTCTTCTTTCGGTTTTATTTAAGTGATGTTAAAGTTTTAGTTATACATAATATTTTTAGGTGCATCTATAGAAGTGGTGTTCACACACATACTTCTAAAATTTTCGACATTTGTGCTTGTGTCAGCAGCGCTCTCTTTCTCAGCACTGCCAAAAAGTAATAAGCATAAATTATTTTAACTAGTTTTTTTTTTCAATGAACAAAAAATTGAGCAGCGTGGACCTGTTCGTTTGAAGGCTCAAAGCCAAATGAATAAGAGAACTTCGTGCATGGAATCGTGTAGGTGTAATCATAACATAAGTAAGCCAGGCAGCCTTGACAACTAGATATTTTCTCAGAGCGTTAACCAACAGTTGTCAAATTCAATACAAAGTTTAACTTGTCATCTGTTTTGCTGCTTTTTCGTTTTCTCTTTTTCTTTGCGTTTTTGACAAATGCTGGTCGGCAAAAGAACTGTCATTCCTACCTTGTTATTATTATATCATGGGTGTAATGTTCGAGTTCGAACTCAAGTACGCGAAGTATGAAATGGAGACCACTGATTTAAATTGTGGCTTACTGGTTAAAAGCGTTGGCCATAAGCCGAGAGAATATTTATTCAAATCCAATCTGACACACAATGTTTCAATGATGGCAAACATTTTGTCTGCCACATTCCGTCATTCCATCATTATCTTTATTGTTGTATTTGTCCCAATAATTGCCCAACTTCTTTTCCAAAGCATTTGTTCCTATTCTTGCCAAAGTCCTTTTCTTAATTCTTGTCTGAATTGTTGTCCTAATTTTTGTCAATACCATGCTCTAATTTTTTGTGGAAACTTTTGTTTTACTTCTTATATTATACCTGGTTTTAATCTTTGTCGAAGTCTTTGCCGAAATCCTTCTCTAAGCCCTTGAACTAATGCTTGTTCTTATATTATTTTTCGTTTTATCTATGTTTATTTTTATTTTTGCTTATGTTTTTGCATTTGGTAGATTTGTTACAAAGAGGAGTTCCTTGAGAGGTGTCGTGTCAACTTTAAAAATTTTTTTGTTTTTTTGCCAAATGACCGAAAGCCTCAGCATTACTGTCGTTCCATAACATTTACCGAATTGTTACATTTTTACGGTATGACCGGCTACCCAATGGTTCCAAAATGTTTTTTAATTTTTGTTGCGAGTATTATTTCATGCAAAGTTTTTTATTGTTGTTGCATTGCGACTTATAATATTTACCGTATCGAATAAATTTATCGAGTAATAATTCAATTGATGGATTGATGGATTTTAGTTCTTGTATATTCTCACTGCGCGGTCTTGTGACGTCACAAATTCTTTGTATATTTTTACATTTTAAATTTGCATTTTCGTTGCTTAAACTCTTCCTCCGCGACCTGCAGACGTGTTTAAATTGTTATTTATTTGTGTTAAAGTCAAAGAATGAACCTTTACTGACGTGTCATTGCATTTCTCCGAACGCCTTTACTCATTAAATAACAACTCAAGACAAAGTTTTTATCGGCTTTTAGAAAAATGCCATTTTCAACCTTTTTTGAAGCCTTCGAGGTAAAAATAACATTGCCACATCAAAACAACGAAAGCACACAAAATAACCTGTTCTGTAAATACGTCATATTTACACCTATCAACTAATAAACACTTCATTTTCCAACAATAGATAATAGAAGATTTTCTGCAATTGCTGTATAGCTAATATGTTTAAATTACTTTCATTTAATTAGCATAACCATTTTAATGTCGTCAGCATGGTACCATCACCAATAAAAAAGAGGCACAAAAATAAATTTTGATAAGTTCAACACTTTATTAAAATTACTATTCTTGTAATGTGAGGTTAGCAACACTGCTAGTAAAAGCTTATTATCAGCTGCCTAAACACAGATGTTTCTTTGACTCTTTCGAGTTTTCGTATAAAGAGGAAGTGTCGCTAACTGCACGAGGGAACTACGCGATCGACACTGATTTATATTATTAAACTTTGGTAATCTTTACATATTTATTTATTTTTTGCATTTTACTGTAGGGAATTTCATCAAACGGAAATAGATTCTGTCTATTTACATTGTTGTTGCTCTAATTGTATTCAATATGCCTATAAGCAAAGCGTAATCAAAAACGAACAAATAAAAAAGAAAAAGCTTTGTACTGCTTAATGTAGCTTGCATAAATCATTTTTAGTCATGTTTTGTAGATGGTATTTAATCTTAAATTTTAATAACTTTTTAGGGTAGGTTTTAAAAAATAAAGTATGCAAGAACTAAGCTAAGAATGAAGCTTTGAAGTTGTGAAAGAATTATTGAAATCGGTTAAGTAGTTCTTAAGCTTATCTCACTCCAAGATACGTGATAAGCCTTTTATATAATAGTATAGATTGTATTACTGTAAGTTGGAACCCAGCTAGAGATTAAAATTCAAATTGATGAAACCAGGTACTCGACGGCGCGCGCTAGATACGCTTACGAAACTTTTGATTTTTAACTTTTAATTTGATTTTAAAAAAATTGAACACAGTCTGTAAACATAATTGAAGATTTTTATAAAAAAACAAATGTTATCCCCTAAAATTTTTGTTTTTATAAAGGTACACTTAAAAATAGACTTGAGATATTTTCTGCAAAAAAATTAAAAAACCGGAATTCGGTAAAGAGTTATACCTGTTGAAACTTGAATGTTTTTTTTCAAAAATACTTAGTGCCCTTTTCTAACATTTCGATCTCAAAAAAAAAAATAGTATAAAAAATCAAAAAATATATATTTCTCTCTCGGAGCTACTTTAATAATACTAGAAAATATATGTCTGCTCTTATTTCACTCATTTTAATAAATAAAATATATTTCATGTGTATGGGCGGTGCTACGCCCACTTGTCCAATAGCGCTGAAGTTTTTTTTCGCCTTTGGAAATTACATATTAAACAACTACGTTTGGTTTTGTTATCGTGGTTATCTCGTTTCTGAGATAATGCGCAAAATGTGTTTAAGTTGTATGAAAGCTGCCACGCCCACATGTCCAATCATGCTGAAATTTTGTACGCTTTTCGAAATTACATATTAAACAATTACGTGTTCTTTTGTTATCGTGTACTATCTCAGTTCTGAGACATTGCGCAAAATGTGTTTAAGTTATTTGGCACCTACCACGCGCACTTTTCCAATCATGACGAAATTCTTTACGCTCTTTGGAAATCACATTTTAAACGTCTACGTTTGATATTGCTATCGTAGTTTATCTCCTTTCTAAAATATTGCGCAAAATGTGCTTAACCCCTTGTAGACCCTTGTGACATTTCAGTAACAAACTTAAAAATATCCTACAAAGTCCATACGTACCGTATTGATTTCCTTTTAACTCATTGTTGAATCACTGCTACATTCCGCACTAACGAAATAATACGCCATTGTTCCCAGAGATGGCGCTACCAGTATGTTTTTTGTTTATGGTTAATTCTATATATATAAAAATGAATGTATGTATGTGGGTATGTGTGTATATCACGTATAGACTCCAAAACCACCGAACCAAATTTTATGAAATTTTTAGGAATACTGAAGCAACATTCTGGAAGTGTTCCTGTGAAGTTTGGTGTGGATTGGACATGGGGGCGTGGTACCTCCCATACAACCCAAATTGGCTCTATCGTCCACAAACCAAAAAAATGCTATATATCAGACGGTTTTAATCATATAAAACTAATATTTGGTAATTTTGTTCAGATAGTTACTTTCGGTGACTGTACAAAAAATGGGCGTGGTCAGACTATATCTACGCCCACTTTTCAGCAATCATTTGAATTCCTGAGATGTTTAAGTTTTGATAGTGAATCTTGGTACGAAGGTACTATCGATACAAGTGGCAGTCACTATGTAAATATAAACGTTGTCACGCCCACTTTAACCGCCCACAAATCAGTAAAAATGCTTTATATCCGACAGATTTTGCCGTAGAAGACTAAGATTTGATAATTTAGTTTATATGATTACTCTCGGCCAATGTACAAAAAATGGGCATGGCCGCACTATATCTACGCCCACTTTATCGAAATCATGCTTATTCCTGAGTTGTACACGTTTTCATAGTGAATCTTGGTATTCAGGTGCTATAGGTCCAAGTGGCAGTCACTATGTAAATATAAATATTGTCACGCCCACTTTTACCGCACACAAATTCTTAAAAATGCTTTATATCAGACGGCTTTTGCCGTAGAAGACTAAGATTTGGTAATTTAGTTCGTATGGTTACTGTCGGCCAATGTACAAAAAATGGGCATGGCCGCTCTATATCTACGCACACTTTATCGAAATCTTGCTTATTCCTGAGTTGTACACGTTTTGATAGTGAATCTTGGTATGCAGGTGCTATGAGTCCAAGTGGCAGTCACTATGTAAATATAAACGTTGTCACGCCCACTTTTACTGCCCACAAATCAGTAAAAATGCTTTATATCAGACAGCTTTTGCCGTAGAAGACTTTGATTTGATAATTTAGTTTATATGATTACTCTCGGCCAATGTACAAAAAATGGGAGAGGCCGCACTATATCTACGCCCACTTTATCGAAATCATGCTTATTCCTGAGTTGTACACGTTTTCATAGTGAATCTTGGTATTCAGGTGCTATAGGTCCAAGTGGCAGTCACTATGTAAATATAAATATTGTCACGCCCACTTTTACCGCCCAAAAATTTTTAATAATGCTTTATATCAGACGGCTTTTGCCGTAGAAGACTAAGATTTGGTAGTTTAGTTCGTATGGTTACTGTCAGCCAAGTGTACAAAAAATGGGCATGGCCGCACTATATCTACGCCGACTTTATCGAAATCATGCTTATTCCTGAGCTGTACACGTTTTGATAGTGAATCTTAGTGTGCAGGTACTATGGATCCAAGTGGCAGTCACTATGTATATATAAATGTTGTCACGCCCACTTTCAACGCCCACAAATAAGTAAAAATGCTTTATATCAGATGGATTTTGCTGTAGAAGACTAGGGTTTGTTAATTTAGTTTATTTGATTACTGTCGGCCAATGCACAAAAAATGGGCATGGCCGCACTATATCTACGCTCACTTTCTCGAAATCATGCTTTTTCCTAAGATGTACACGATTTTGTTAGGGAATCTTAGTATGCAGGTGCTATGGATCCAAGTGACAGTCACTATACATATATGTATATACAAATGTTGTCCCGTCCACTTTTAACGCCCACAAATCAGTAAAAATGCTTTATATTAGACGGCTTTTACCGTAGAAGACTAAGAATTGGTAATTTCGTACATAAGGTAACTGTCGGCAACTGTTAAAAAATGGGCGTGGGTGCACCATATCTACGCCTACTTTTTCGAAATCATGCTTTTTCCTGCGTTGTACGCGTTTTGATAGTAACCTTCACATGCAGGTGCTCTAAGTGGCGGTCAGTATATATATATATATATATAAAATTTGCCACGCCAATGGGTACCACCCGCAAATAAAAAAAAAAAACAACGCGAAATGGCCAATTTCAGCCCTTGAAAGGACTTTGACCGAGCTTCTTATGATTAATGTGTTGTGCGTGTTGTGCAATGTCTGAACACAAATGATCGAGAACTGGACTACAAGTTTTATGCCGACTCCGAACGGCTTATGTTCTCAAGAAGCTTTTCATGGCAGTTTTTACTCTCTGAGGTTTGCCATTGTCAGCAGATAGGTGACGGCCGAACAGAAAAATTAATTCAATTGTAAAAACTTTCTGTGTCAGGTGGAATTCGAACCAATGTTCTCTCCCATATGGACCACACACTCTACCCACTACGCCACGGCCGCCACTTTTTTACCCACAAATCAATAGAACTCTATAAATCAGAGGATTCTCATCGTTAAATACTAAAATTTGGTAATTAAGTTCATACGCTTACTCTCGACAGCTTTGCAAAAAATGTGCATGTTAGCACTATATCTGTGCCCACTCTTCAGCAATAATTTTATTTAATTTATTCATTTATTTATGTATCATAGTTAATTACAATTTAAAAGTTATAACTAAGTAAGCACTAGCTGCCAGGGCTATCGGTTAGAAATAATTTTAATTCCTGAGATGTGAACGTAAAAGTGGCGGTCACTTTTTATATAAATTTTGTCACACCCACAATTCCGTAAAAAGTATATAAATCAAAATTTACAGTAAAAGAATAAAATTTGGTAGATTAGTTCATATGGTTACTGTCAGAATCGTTAAAAAAATGGGCGTGTCGCACTTTATCTACGCCGACTTTTCAGAAATCATTGTAATTTCTGAGCTGTACATGTTTTGATAGTGAAACTTGATATGTAGGTGCAATGGGACCAAGTGGCGGTCACTATATATATAAATGTTGCCATGCCTTCTTTTTCTGCTCATCTATCTATCAGTAAAAAATGTATGTTTGTATACTAAGGCTCCTCACAAAAAAAAAGTGTTTGGGTCGGTTGCTCAAAATAACGCTTTATGTTATGATGATTCCCCAAATATTTTGACAGCAGCGATAGCCATCCGTGTGCTGGGATAGTTTGAAATAAAAAAAAAAAAAAAGAAATGGCCATTTCAGCCCTTGAAAGGACATTGACCGATCTTCTTATGTTCCTAATAACAAACGGTCAGACTTAATAGTCATCTGTACCAATCAGTTTTTAATTTTTCCAGTCGGATCAGATGTAATGTGGATTTTCATTAATTTTTTAACTTTTTTTTTATATTATTTTCACTAAAATTCAAATTACAATTTTTTTTTCTTGCCATGTTACTTTTGGTCAAATAAATTATCTATTGATGATAAAATATAGTGTAAAGTGAAGAATTAAAGTAAATGAAATTACAAAAAAATGTACACATTTTTTACATTTTACAATTTATTTGACTAAAAGTAGTATGGGAAAAAATTAATTTTAATTTTAGTGAAAATAATATGAAAAAAGTTAAAACAATCCATAAAAATCCGCACTCTCTTTGGTGCAACGGAAAAAAATTAAGATTTTTTGATGCAAAAGAACTTTTTATTACTCTTATTTCTGACCGTTTGTTTTTTTTTTAACTACCATACCAGGCAATATTTTTAGTCGAAATTTTTTGGGGATCATCGTAACATAAGCCATGGATTATTTTGAAGAACCGGACTAAGCAACTTTTTTTTCTAAGGAGCGTGAGGCGACTTAATGAATATACGTATGTGGGTGTATGTGTATATCACGTAAAGACTCCGAAACCGCTAAGCCAATTTTTATACCAAAGCCTTGAGAGGGTTCCTATGAAGTCTGGTGCCGATCGTAAAAGGCACCTTAAATACACCTAAAATTTTCGATATCGAACAGTTTTAGTTTTTTTTTGTAGGTCGCACAGCCTCGGAATTCAGTATTCTACCTCAATTTACACATGCCGCTCCACTGGTAACATTTTATGGGCGTTGGACGAGGGGCGTGGTACTTTTTCAGCACCCCAAATATTCGGTATAGTTTTCGAAATAAGTCACACATCAATAAAACTCGGTACGAACTTATTAAAAAAGTATGGTTTCACTAAAGCTACACCCTCTTTTAGGAGATAAGCGCTGAGCGCAGCGAAGCGCGCCGGGTATAAGCTAGTTGTTTATGGTTATTGACGGTTCATTTTGAAAGTTCGAATACCACCACAAGTCTGTGCATGCAAGAAATTGGAAATCGTAAAAAAATTTTTAGTTGTCCAAATTGACACGGTTTTCTGTTACACTACTGGGTAAGTACCTAAAATACATATTAGATTTCCACACACAACATAGAAAAAATATAATATTAGCTCAATGTCACAGACTTTTCACTCCTTTTATTCTGTAATAAATAGATACATAATAAAAATATTGATTTTCTAAAAAATATGTGTTCTATTAAACTTAAAAACAAGTTTATAAATGTTATTTATCTTAAAATTTATGATCATGGATTACAAGAGGTTAATTTATATGGCAGCCGCCACGCCCACTTATACAATCGATGCGAATCTTTGACACTTGATTAAGCCGCAACCCTTTCCCAGAAGAATGTAAGATTAATTAAAGCATAATATTCATACTTACTAATAGACTCGTTCGAGTATCGATATTCTAGTACCGATCCTCTGACGAGTCGATCGTTCGGCTTATCCGGCGGGCCTTGGCAACCTTCTTGTTAATAATCACCAATTGATTAGGCGCGACTTTAGCTGTTTACCTAAATGATCCAGAGTTTTGCATACTTTCGGCACTTATTGAAGGAAAGCAGAAAACTGGACCATATAAGAATTCGCCACCTATTGAAGAATTCGATAATCACATATTGATTATCAGCAGCTAAAGTCATGTATCAAAGAGCCAGTCTGGTTGCTACATATTAGCCTCCATATTGGATTTATACATTTAACCACTTACTGGTTATTGTCTTCACATATTGAAGACCTGGTGTACAAGTAAGAATTCATTAATAAACTTTATAAAGATTGATATACTTACCGGTGTTGTTTATTATTTGTCTTTTCTTCCTCCGCATAAACTCCTGTGCACAAATTGCCCTTGAGTTGTAGGCTGCGGCTAGGTTTAAAAAAGATTAGTTGATTAATTTTTTTTTTGTGTGTCTTGGTTATTCTTCTTATTATGGTTTTCTAGTTTAATATAAACAGATAAGGTGTGAGATAAGGTGGGTGATTTTAGTGCCAAATATTAAAAATAATAACATTCTTATTACGTGTGCTCGCACTCACGCAAAAGCATAAAATCAAAGTTAAAAGAAAAACAAAAAAATGTTGTTAAAAATATTACGTTTTTATATTTTTGTATAATTCTTACATTTTTATTTCATTCGCGCGCAAAAGTACATTTTTGCTTAATATTCCGCAAACATAATCAATCGATTTACTTTAACTTTAAAGGTGTTTTGCCGTCGGTGATTTTTAATCTTCAGAAAAGGTGTTTTGCCATCGGCTTTTTTTGCATGCATAAAAGCGAACAAACACACTCACGCGTGACTAAAGTTTTAGCATTGCAAATTGTGCATTTTATTCTGTACAATTACGAATTTTTATTTTTCTACATATTAAAAAAGACGCGTAATATATTTACATGATTAATTTTGCTTTTACAACAATCACATATTGATTGATTTACAATATTGTTAAAGGATTTTTTCATTTAAAAAGTAATTGGAAAAAAACTAGTTTTTGCACTTTTTTCCAATTGTAAACACACACTTTCACAAGCGCTAACCCGTCCGTCAGTTGTTATATTTAAGAAAAATATATTTTTTGATTTTTAATAATGACTTTTTTAAATAAACTTCTCGGATTTTATTAAAAAAAAAAATAAACACTTGTATCTTAAAAACAAAATAAAATCAAACAAAGAAAACAGAAAACATAACACAGCAACTTGTTTCGCAAACGTCGCAACAAGTTGACAAGACAAAACCAACAAATGAAACAGCTGGAGACAACTTTATTTATTTATTTCAGTCTACGGATTTGTTACAATCTTACAGACTATTGTAGATATTAATACCTTAAATATAATTAAAAATAGTATAGTAAAAAAATAGTAAAAATAGAAATAGTAACAATATCAGTTTAAATTGGTGTTTAGATACATTAAATTTTAAAATATTACAAAGACTGTTGCATAAATGCATACATCTAGCTATTGGTTCATTATTAGCATAATTGGTCCTGTGGAGATTTTCTTCAAACATACGAGTACGTCTCTAATCCCTTGACAGTTCAGTGCAATTAATTTTCCCGGTAAATATGTTATAAACAAATAGAAGAGAACAAACTTATCTTCTATCTGTTAAGGAGTGCAATCCAAGCAATTTATGGCGCGCCTCATATGTTGGGAGACTATCAGGCCAGTAAAGCTTTTTGAGCGCGTATTTGCTCATTATTTTTTGAACTCTCTCAATTCGGTTTGATTCAACAATATAGTACGGATTCCAAAAAATAGAACAATATTCGATTATACTTCGAACCAAAGAAACATATAACGCTTTTATAGTTAAAGGATCTTTAAAAATTTGAGAATGCCTCTTGATAAACCCCAGCATGGAGTATGACTTAAAAAATAATCTAATCATAATGACATTTAAAATTAAGTTGTTTATCAAAAATTACCCCCAAATCCTTTATTTCAACTTTACGCTCTAATACACAATTATTCAATATATAATTGAATTAAACGCTATTTAATCATTTAGTATAAGAGACTATGCAACATTTATTGATGTTCAAGAACAGTTTATTTGATAGGCACCAGCTATGCAAGGCTGAGAGGTCGCTTTGGAGACTTATACAGTCAGAATCATTCGAGATATTAAGAAATAGTTTGACATCATCAGCATACATAAGACAACTGGCAAACTTCAAGTGTGTTGGTAAGTCATTAATGAAAATTAAAAAAAAGGAGAAAACCGCAATGGCTACCTTGTGGAACTCCTGATGAAGCATCATTAGCAATATCTAAAATACTTGACATAAAGCCAATTTTGACATAAAGATTTCTAGCGTTTAGATTACTTTTGAAAAACGCAATTAAAGTATCCGACAAACCGAACTTTTTTAATTTGCTTAGAAGAAAAATGTGCTCAACTTTATCAAATGCTTTAGAAAAGTCAGTGTAAACGATATCTAACTGACTACCATTTTCCATTGCACTAATAATGTTTTTCGCAATAAGCAGTAAATTTGAACATGTTGATCTACCAGGAAAAAACCCATGTTGTAATTCGGAGATGACACACTTCACATGCTTAAATAATTTGATTTTAAGTATATGATCAAACAATTTAGCTATTGTGCATTGATTCACAATAGCCCTGTAATTATTTACATCACAACGATTACCCGTTTTAAAAATCGGAACTACCAAGCAAATTTTCCATTCATCTAAAAAAATTCCTTTTTTTAATGCATAGATTATAAATAAAAGCTAAAGGAACAGCGACATTTACAGCACAGAGTTTGAAAAACATTGGCGGGAGATCGCTATGTTCAAATTTAAAGCTTGGTTTAAGATGAGTAATTGTTAAAGTAAAGTCGTCAGCTGAAATATTGAAGACATCTAGAGAACTAATATTTAGGTCATCAAAGTTGAGGTAATTTAGATTTGTTGGAGATCTATGATTTTCATATACATTTTGGAAATATTTAGAGAAAATGAGTGTAGACTCTGAAGCATTATTAGACTTTAAACCATCAAACTCCATACTGGTTAGATATCCAGTGGTTTTTTCTTAGAATTAAAAAACTTCCAAAAATACTTTGGATTTGTTTTTAGATTACTTTCTACATTTAAAACATAAGTCTTAAACAGAAACTTGTGAAGGCAATCAAATTCGTTCCTTAATCGAATATAATTTAATTGATCAGCTACAAAATTAGTGTTTTTGAATTATTTAGCAGCTTTGTTTTTAAGGTTTTTCTTCTTTGCTAATCTAGAGTTAAACCAAGGTGGTTTATTCCTTAAGTGAATACCTTTTTTAGGAACAAATAGAGCAGCTGAACACAAAAGTTTTGCGCAAAACATTTGATATGCTAGAGACGGACTCTACATACAATATAATAATGACCAAGTTACCTTTGGCAAAATTTAATTGTATTAATGAGTCAATATTTGTTGAATCAAATTTGTAGAAATCAAGTTCGGTAAATAATGCAATATGATGTATGCTATTATAAACTGTGGGTGCCAGGTTTTCTTCACAGGCTACTTTTAGATCATTATTGACAAAAAATAAATATAAAATTCTATTCAAGCCATTTTTTACAGAGTTTAATTGTCGGAAATTATTTGACAAAAAATAACTCATCACTTAGTTCTCATTATCGGACTGCAAATTAAATGGTAATGTTCATTGTTTTAGTTATTTTATTTTATTTTTTTTTATTATATGTATTTAAGTTCAATGACTAGCAGTTTGCCTTGTTTATAATATTCGTTGCTATAGTTATTAAATATGTTTGCGTAAGCAACAAAATATCACGGTAATTTTTAGACAAGTATCATTTGCTTTGTTTACATTCTTTATTGTTTTGGTTAATTTTTATATTTCGTAAATTGCATTGTGAGTAACTGCAACCTATATTGCCGGTCATTAACCAAAGCTATGTTTTTATTTATGTCAATAAAAATATTGTTTCCGCAATTCAACGTCAGAATATTGCCGGTCGCTAAACTGACGTATGCAATATGCTGACCAATAACCAACTTATGATTGTAATGTAATTAGCAATAAGTTACTATATAAGTGTTCGAATTTCAATTAATAAATGAGTTACAATTTAACCTTAAACAAAACCAATCGTTTTATTTTAAAACTTAGTTAACATCGTTGCAACCAGTTCAAGTGCTGGGAGTAACAATCATCAAACTCAAGTTCACCATTTCAACTTAGTTCATGTGCTAAGTTGAAGGCTTGGTCCTTGAGTAATCAGCACATCGCAACAGGTAAAAGATTATTATCATCAAAAACCCAAGTTATTTTACCTAAATTAAAATCACCCACAATATCGTGATTTGTGCTAAAGTTATCGGCTAGAAAGTTAATGTTATCAATATGCTTTTAATAAACTTCAGTTAAGCTGTATGGTGGAATATACGATACGAAAAAATAAATAAAATCTCGATTTGAAAAGACTATTTCAACACAAATCTGTTCAATAATACTATCATTATTATTAAGTTTTACTAATTTACTATGAAGCTTATTGCACACTGCCAAAAGTACTCCTCCTCCTCTTCCACGGCCAGTAGATAAAGTGCAGCTATCAAATTGGTATAAGCTACAATAATTATCGAACATTTCAGATGAGATTTCAGCATGAAGCCTAGTTTCGGTAATGGCCACATCATATTCATGAAGAGCCATAGCAAGTAGAAGCTGTGATGTTTTCGCGCGTATTCCGCCCATATTTTAATAATAAATTGAGTATCCAGAAGCTGTCGAAGAATTTTGTCGCATGGTGTAATCACAGGGCGCAGTAGATATGTTGGGAGGAGCTAGCCAACCGCGGCGTTACGCATTGAAAATGTAGGGTGTTGGAGAAATTGGCAGCATTGGAAACGGCAGCATGAAAAGCCGAGCCAGGAGAGACTATGCTTGTATCGGCTGTTGTGGTTGTTGGAAGCATTGATATGGCTGAAGCGGTGATACTCACAAGTAATGTGAGTGATTTTATTAAAACAGAATCCTGATGATCCGATGTAAAAGAGCCTGTGCCAGAATAGACAAGGCATGTATCAGGTGTTGTTGTAATTGATGTTGTTATTGCAGTCAAATTTGTTGAAGCGATGCTACTCTTACATGGAGTGACTTCTTTATGTACTAGCGAGTCACGACATTCACTCCTTCTTTCGGTAAAAAAGAAGAGAACTCCCGAACACGTATATTTGCAAGCCATAACGCAGAATTAAATACTTTCTCGTAGTCGTTGCTTGCTATCGCTAATTTAAAGTTTACTCTTTTAAATGTGGTTTCATCAACATCTCCCTTAACAAGGCGGAAGCATTTAATATTACTCTTAGTTATATCTGTATGCAAAGCAATATAATCAATCACGTTATCCGCAGTGACCGATGGCTTAAATGAAGATATATGCAAAAGCTCCATAGGCACTGCCACATCGAGCTCATTATTAGCATTGTTGCCAACAATTCCAATATCAATACGAGTATTATGGTTTATTTCATTAAGTTTCTTTTTGTTATAACGCATAGTAATCCACTCATTAGTTAGAGGCCTTAGTGTAGAAGCAGATGGCAAAGCATTTTCAGCAGCAGTGGCAGCAGCATATGACAGCGTAGTGCAAGAAGAAACAGATGGACAGGAATCAAGAGCGGCAGTAGTCGAGAGAGGCAGATATTGAGGAGCAGCATCAACAGTAGAAGCAATAGTGGGAGAATCTAATCATTTGCTGTCTCAAAACCGGTTTTAGAAGATAGTTCAGGAAATGCATGAGCGATGGTGTACGTGACCGGGGTTTTGCTATTTGTAGAAATGTTTTTGTTTTTGTTAAGCAATAAGTTCTACGGCTTAGCGATTAATATTTGGTTGCCGCAATTGAGTGAGAGCTAAGTTTGATCATACCGAATTTTATTAATATTAGCATTTAAAGCGTCCTGAATAGTGCCACGCAGTTCATTGACCTCAGTAGCAAGCGATGAGATTGTGGAGGCAGCTTCATTTTCGACTAATTTATGCTTATAAAATTTAACTCCGACTGCAGGTTACCAACTGTTTGCATTAGGAGAGCTTTGTCCTCTTGTAAAGTGTTTATTAACACGAGGGCACGCTGGATTCATGATTTAAGGGTAATGAGCTCATTGAACACTGATTGCAGATTAACATTTAAATTATCATCAAAATCACTTTTCGATATCTGCTGTTGTAGAATCTGTTGGCTATGACACTGTGCTTGTTGTTGTAGATCAATTAGAGATATATCTGTTGTTATTGCTGTATCTGAAGACAGCTGTTGATTAATTGAATATTAATCGAGCAAGGCGGCTGTTGTTGTTGGCTTATTGATGTTGTTGTTGGCATGTGAAACGTCACTACTCAACTGAGCTGACGGAGGGGGCGATCGAAAAGAATCGCGGCGCTTAGTCGCACAAGACTTACAATGATATGGAGTGCTAGTACTTTGCATGTAGTCCACATCAATTGGCAAGACATTGACACAGGGCAAATGAAACAAATCATTGCACTTTACACAAATTACTTTAGGCGGCCCGCGCTCAACCTTATGATCACAAACACAGGGCATGAGGTCAAAGAAAACAAAATCCGACACAAATCAATCTTTAGTGTCCAAGCCTAGCAAAGCGATTGCCACGAAGCGAATTACTACGCTTTCGCACACGTTTGGTATATTATTTAAATACTTCTTGAAACAAGAAACTAAAGTAGCAGGAAAAACACAACCGCTCTTCACGAGATCAATATAAAAACTGAACTTCGAAGTAGAGTGGCCAATTTGACCAAAACTTATCGCACTTATTGCGAATGTCACTTTTGGCACTTTTTGTAAAATTAACTAACTTATGTCACTGGTTGACACTGGTTGTCACTAAATCGTCGTCGAAAAAATATTTTTAAGGATTTTTACGTGGTTTTATGGGATTTAAAATGTTTGAAATATGAGTGTTCTCAATTATCGTTCTCTTTACATAAAATTGTGATTGAATATTTTTACGAACGAATGTTGAACGCTCTGCTGGCGTCATTATATTTATCACTAAAAAATTTGTCAGCTTCGTATTTTTTCAAACGAATTTTTCACACAACAACAAAAAGCAGCGATTCGTTTGTTATCGTTCATTGAAAATGAACGTTTGACGAAAAAATTCAGGATCGTTCGTTTGTACGTGGAATTGTTAGAGAAAATATAAATTGTTTGTATTTGTGTATACGCTGAAAAAAATTAAGAAGAAACAAAACCACATGTGGACTGGATATGGAATGTACCTGCCTATGAGGAAAATTATGTTTTAATGCTTTTAATCAACTTGAATAAACATGAATAAATCAAAAAAGATGGTTTGTTAGATTGGTGTTTTATGATGAGATGGTATGATAGGTGCGGTACGTTCTGGTATAATGGCATGCAGTGGTGTAGATAGCTTTTGGTTCTTGGGGCTCCGTAAAAAAAATGATTACCTTCAAAATATTTTTTTTCAATGCATGAGCACCAGGGTGTTTTGTGACGCCGAATGTCTGTTTCACAGCGCAACTTTGTTTAAACGTTGAAAAAGTATGAAAGAAGACGCTATAGCATGTCAAATACATATTTATATTTACATATATATCGATGGTTAAGCGCAACAAAACTATGACCGGAAACCCTTCTAACTCCCTCCACTATAAGACATGGAAAAGAACCAATTGCCATCACCCAGACATATCTACACAATGTAATTGTAGTAGACGGACGTACCGTAATCCGTATATTTATCAGTACTGTTGAGAAAAGTACCTATCATGTCATTAGCCCCACCACCCCTATACTGATACTTTTGAATTCAGACTTTCAACAAGAATTCGCGAAAATACAAAAAAGTCCAGGTGGCAATCTATCTTGAATCCGCCCTCTTGAATTTTAAATTTTGACACCAATTCCGAAATCAGCTACTTCCCTACAAATGCCAACCACGGAGTCTATAGAACCCTTAAAAGTCCTAATACGCTTAAACTTTTCCTACACACGCTCATTGAATTTTTTGGATGCTTGCTATAAATTCAATTACATAATTGGATACTTACGAGCTTACATGCTTTTGCCGATCGTTTCAAGCTTCCAAATTTTCAAACTTTTTTTCAGCATTTATACACAAATTAAAAAAAAAAACTTGAATTTTGTCTAACAATTCCACGTACAAACAAACGTTCCTGAATTTTTTCTTCAAACGCTCATTTTTAATGAACGATAACAAACGAACGTTTGCAGCGTTTTATTGTTGTGTGAAAAACTCGTTTGAAAAATATGAAGCTGACAAATTTATGAGTGATAAAAAAAACGACGCAAGCAGAGCGTTCCTCATTCGATTGCGAACGTTTGCTTGCTTTTGAATTTTTCGTTTGAAAATTCACACACACAACAAAAAATGAACGCAAAGATCGTATTTTAATCGATTGCGAACGAATTTTTCCGATTTCAAATAAAATATTCAAATAAATCCGACCCTGATTTATTTCAAATAAAATGTTTCTACATATTAGAAGCCAAGTAGAAAGAATTTACTTAAAAAAATAGTTTCTACGTATTAGAACATAATTTTCCGAATCTCTTTTTCGGTTTTTTCTTAAACAAGTTTCTAACAAAAAAGCCCTAACAGTGTGTCAACTACCCATGTTGCGAAAAATTGCAAAAGCGGCTACAGCTGCTCTTCTGGTGAAAAACGGTATCATTCGTTGTTACATAGACAGTTTCGAGGTGCAAATAGTCATCTAAATGCGGGAGGTCCAAGAACAAGTGCAGTAGAGTTCACTCAACAACTCGCAGCGCAATCACATGCATATGCAAGCGCTAGCGGAAATTATCAAACGTGTTTTGTCTCGACCAGCAAACATATTTTGCTGGGAACCGCGATGATTAATATTTGTCATCAGTGATCTTTTTTTTACAGCCAGAGCACTTATTCATTCTGGCTCTGAGAGCTTCTTCGTTTCTGAGAGGTTGCAACGACTTATTCAGCTTCCTACTCACAAAGTGCGTAGGAGACTTGCGCTCAAGTCTCAGGAATTAACCTGGCCAAAACAAAAAACAATTTTTCCCGGCGAAACCCTTATTATGGCTAGGTTGTAGGTTCCCAAAAATGGGTCTAAAATGTTCAAAAAATTGTTTCGCCTTTCCGTTCTCCTGGGGCAGCATGGTGCGAATACCTACCCGTGGCAACTAAGATGCACTAACCTTTATTTGGGATTAATAAAAATTATATGAAAAATCAGCATTTTCGTTTTAGTTATACGCTCATTAAATAAAAATATAACAAATTAGTTCGTATGTTATGACAAGAGCTAAAACATTTATAATGCAGAGGCACATTGCACTTTTTTTCAACGAAAAATTGTGATTGAAAAATCAGGTTAAGCGCCACAGATGCGTTTTCGCATCCAACGAAAGGTAATGCATATATATAACAATTGCATTTCCTTACCGTTATAAAGTAAATCATTTATTATCGTATATTTTGATTTATTTTCATCACAGTAAGGTAATTGTAAAACATGTTTTCCTTCGTTAAGTATTTATTTTGTTTTTTTTTTTAAAAGTAGGTCAAAAATGGAATATTTTTATCTGGTAGGGGGAGAGAGTATTGCAGGGGAATGCTAAACTCGAACTCGCAATACGAAAGCTGAAATATCAAACATTGTTTTTGTGCATTAACATCAAATAAAACTTACATTTATTGCATATTAAAAAATTTCCAAGAAATGGGTTAATAATATGGTAACTGCAAGAGTGCAAAAAGCTTGCACATATTGGATCACCTATTGATCCAACAACACAACTTTCTATACGTACTCTCATCTCCTTACATGCTTAGATCTTTTGTTGCAGCACGCTTTTCCAGAGCTTGTTATTGCGGACAAACGTTTTTACTATAGCGTTTTTACCATGTCGATGTGCTATTAGGTCGTGACGTATACCCACAAATTCTTCTTGACGGTATCCGTCGAATGTTCTTGGGACACTTATTGCTCAAGAAACCGTACGGCTGGATATTGCTCGACTCTGTTCCAACAAAATCACAGAAACCTTCCCTCCTCTTCTGCCGTGTCATATTTGAGTAAAATTTCACTTGATCGACAGCTAGAGCAATGAGAGTATATTATTAATAAGAGAATGCATGACCCCCACACGAATAGGGGGGCCTATGTGCCCCCATTCGCCATATTTTGAGGGGTGAACGTCAAAACGTCAGTGTTAAACTGTCCACGGTAAGTCAAATTGTAAGTCAAACACATGTTTCACATAGCACATAAGCCCCTCTATTCGTGTGTCTCAAGAATGCTTCCTCCCTTAGCAACCCCCCAAAAAATGGTTAGTTTTTACCTATTTTGCTACCCTTTCGAGATATGGAACAACATAAAATTTAAATATATCGAAAAATCCTCGAAAAATCCTCGAAAAATCTTTGGAAAAGTAGAAAATGTGCCATATCTCAAAGGGGAAGCAAGATAGGTAAAAATTAACCATTTTTTGGGGAACTATAAGGGGGTAGCGGTAGGGGGAACTATAGGGGGTAAAATAATTATTTTTTGTACGAACTTAGTCGTTTTGGTCATTGCATGTCTTACATAAGAAATCCATTTCGGTTAATTCATTGTATGCTAGGTTTTTTAGTTCAGTACATTTTAGGTGGAACCACTTAGGACACAAATCACATCCCACGTTTTTTAACCCATCATCCTCAGCATCAGAGTCCAAATCTTCATCACAAGTACCACATACTTGTTTTTGTTTTCTTTTTTTACCTTTTACTGATCTGGTTTCTTTTTCCCTCTTCTTTTTTTGGCGTTCCAATTTTCGTTTTTGTATAGCATCAGCTTTAGCTATTTTCTCAGTTTACTTCGACTGCATATGCTCTCTCCATGCAAGTGCGGATATAGCACTAGAGGGCTTGATTTTGATTGAAGGTTGTGCAGAACTCGATGGTTTTGGAAAATACAGATGCTTCTCAAAAGTTGGTGACATTAAAGTTGCGACGGTTTTTATTAATGATGTTGGACCTGTGGAATTTGGATTTTTCATAGGTATAATAAATAAGAAATACGTATGACAAGTTGCATAAAGATTAATTGAAAAATTACCTTGAATTGGAGATGAAGAACTAATAGGTTTAATTGAGCTGTCATTTTTAGTTGGGCTATTAATTGGTGAATTCGGAACCGGGCAATCAATAGGTTTAAATGAGCTGTAATTTTTAGTTGTAGCGTTATTTATTGGTGAATTTGGAACCGGGCGTTCAATAGATTGAAATGAGATGTCATTGTTAGTAGTAGCTAAATTTGTTGAAGCCATTTCCTTTGTCTCTATTTCCAAAACTCCTTCCGCATTGATTATGTATGTACCTGACTGAATCGTGACATTTCCTAACATTTTAACATTTTGATTTTCCACTTTTTTTCCACAAGAGCACCAATCTCTTTAACAATAAGATCCGTATTAATTCCATGGTCACGCAAATTAGGAGCTATCCAGTTAATTACTCGAATAGCTGTGTCAATGTCATAGTCATTGAAATGCTTATTAGTTTCATGATGATCTTCGGCACACATTCCTAATTGATTTTTGACACACTTAGTATAATCTACATTATCTAGATTGAAAGAGTACAAACCACACTTTCGAAAACCATTCTTTTTTTCTTTTTTAAGCTGGTGTCTATGATATTCAAGTTAGTAAGAACCGTAAGAAGTATAGGGCAAAATGTAGATTTTGTAATAATTTTATTGTTGTTTTCCGGCTTCATTTGCCAATTCCTTATGGTTTCTTCCATTCTGATTTCAGAGCTAAGCTGGGATGTCGTTTCAAAAAACATGAGTACCACTTTCTTCCAGGACGACCATTTAGAAATGGTGTAGTTCGTTCATCTTCTTTGATGATTGATTGAACAGTGTTCAGCAAGTCATCAATTTTTAATGGAAACCCACATTTAGCAAGGTCGTGACACCATTTCAAAAAACGTTTTTCTTCGGCATTTGATAGTACTGTTGGTGGGCCCATTTTTTTAAAGCCTTCAGCAATGCGGCCATGAACTCGATCTTGTATAGTCGAACGTGGGACACCATATTTTTGGCTAGCTCCTAATATAGATGTTGCACCTTCCCTTATATCGTTTAGAGCCCTTTGTAGAGATTCTTCGGAATATTGGTGAATTGGTCTTTTTCCTTTAGTTGGCATATTACGAATATCCAAAAAGGCATATAAAATCTGAAAACCCAAAAAATTAAACCTAACTTCACAGAACTCAAAATGTATTCCCATTTCGGGATCTTTAGACCTTGAAGTATGAAAAAACGAGGAACTACATCTGATGCCGACATTAGAACACTTATTGTTCTATACTCGGCAGGTCATAATTTACTTGACGTAAAATATGCCGACTACTGGGTATATGCAATTTATACTCAGTTTCTTTATAACAAGAGGGAATAGGGATGGTTAAAATAACGGTTTGTATGATATGAGCTTATTCATAGAAAAATTCAATTTTACCAGTAGTCGGCACCCTAATGCCGACTATTGGGAATTCTCAAAAAATGCTGCTCCTTATGTCGGCAACCATTGAAATGACAAAATTAATTTTTTTATACGCGATTATTCACATTCAAAATAATATTTCAACCAATATCTACCATAACAAACCTTTATGGTTTTAATATCACTTAAAATAAGATGATTACTTACTTATTACTACGCCAAAAAACTCTTCTCAGTAAACTTTCATCATTAGAATGAAAGAGGTAAATATATTTTCTATGCAAATCTGATCTTTTTCAAATATTTAACTGTCGTTATTCTTACTTATTTATGTTTTTATACAAAAATGCCGACCACTGGTACATGCCGAACTTAGGCACGGTCACCCTACTTGAATTCAAGTACTTGAAAAAGCTTGAATTTCAAGTAGGCTCCCTGTAGGAAAATCAACAATTTAAAAGTAGTTGATAAAGTAATTTTTTGTCAACCACAACTAGTTGAAATTCTGACTTTTTTCTATAGAACTAACTGACATATTTTGTATGGTGATGTCCGCTAAATAAGTCAATTGACTTTCGTCTGCATATATTTTCAACTACTTGTTAAATTAGTTAAATTTAAATTATTTTTGTAATTACTTTAAAATAGCCAATTGAAAACTATTACTGATGGCCTAAAGTTAATAATATTTGATGAAAAAACATGGTTAAATATATATAAACTTGTAATCTAATAAAAATTTGCAATTAAAACATGTCAAAATCAGAGTAGTTGCCGCCTTAATATAATTCAAAGTAGTTCATATACTGGTTTATTTTAAATTAGTTTTTTAATTAGTTGTTTTTAAAAACCAGTTAGTTTGTTCCTGTAGGGTGTTTTTAGGTCCATACAAATTTGAATGTATGTGTGTAAGCTGATACACTGATTTCAATGTATGTATGTGTGTAAGCTGAAATGAAATAAACTTTAGATTTTTCATTTGACAAATGACAAAAGACAACCAGTGTGCTTGTATTTCTGATCTTGCTACCAGGCAATCAGAAAACAAGCAAGCAATATTCTTTTTGTTTTCTGCTTTCGATATGATCCTACCCCTTTCCCTTCTCCCCACTAACAAGCATGCGTGTGAATGAATGTGTTGTTGTTATTGTAGTCAGCTGTTAAGATTGTTTACATTTGTTGGTATAGTTAGCTAGAAATTTTTGGAGTTTTGAAGTTATTCTTATTGGAAGCTCTACAGTTGGTATTTTTGCTTAATAGACTTTTTAAATAGATATTATCAATTAACGAGTTGTTCAACACATAAACTGATATTACTCTCAATGTTTATATGCAACATTTTTATTGCTCTTCATTTCAGTATAGCCAATTTTTAATCAACATATAAATTATTTATATACAGTGACCCACAAAATTGTTCATAAAAACACGTGTTTGTAGTCAACGTTTCATATTTATTTTTGTAAAAGAAATTTTAAGAAAAAATATTTACAAAAAACTTAAATAGGACTTATTCTTATTCTAAAGCCTCTAATTCAATTTAGTCATTACGTTTTTTACACTTTAATAGAGTTTTTTTTAAATTTTTTTGTGAACAATTATGTAACTTAAACAAACAAAATTTTTTTCATAATTCAAAAACAATTTCTTAATATTAAATATGCCCGCCTTTGGCTTTAATGATAAGTTGAATCCTCTTAGGCATACTTGCCATTAAGTTTTCCAATATTTCGGAACTGATGCTAGACCACTCTTCATTTACAGCAACCCATAGCTGCTCCAGGTTTTGCGGTGTTGATTTTCGAACAATTATTTTTTTCTTTAAAATATTCCATAAATTTTCGATTGGATTTATATCCGGTGACTGTGCTGGCCAATCCATGCAGTTAATACCATGGTCGCGTAGCCAATTCATTGTAATTTTGGCTTTGTGTTTCGGATCATTGTCCTGCATAAACACAGTATCCCCTGGTTCGCAGCCAAAAATTTCGAGACTGGGTAAGTAGGAGTCTTCAAGAATCTTAATATAATCTACGGCTTTCATTTTTCCTTCGATCTTACGAAGAACTCCTAATTTGTTTCCTTGGAAACAACCCCAGATCATTAGAGAGCCTCCACCAAACTTCAAGGTTTCCTGAATGTTGCGAGATGTTATGCCAACTTTTTTGTCGTACCAAGACCATATTCGTCCATCTGAACCTAAGCGATTAATTTTCGACTCATCTGACCAAGTAACCAATTTCCACTGCATCACAGTCCAATCAGCATGTCGTTTTGCAAAAGCCAGTCGCGCGGCCTTGTGCTTCGCTGTTAGAAGGGGCTTCTTTATTTTAGTTTTTGCCTTCATACCACTCTCTTTAAGACATCTTCGGATCGTTTCAGAGCAGACTCGAGTGTTTAAAGACTCAGCGATGACATTTCTGGCCTCTACAGCATTTTCGACCGCTCCTGATGTTATCAGCCTCCTCACTGCTCGTTTTGTTTGTGGACACAATTTTTGTGGACGTTCAGCTTTGTTATTGTTTGGAACTAGAACCATACTTTTTCTTATCTTTGTGATAAATCCCAATGAAACATGGCACTTTCCCGCAATTTGACGAACACTTTTGCCTTCTCGAAGCTCTTTCTTAATTACAGCAATCAGATTTGAGTTAATTACTTTCGGCATGGCGTATAGTAAATATTATTCCCTTTTTTTACTCAAACCCAATTAAATATGCGCGACGCAGAAAACTAACGTGAGGGAATTTTTTTTTTTCAAATGCTGTAACCGAACGCTTTACATCAACTAAAAATCACGCGAGTCACAAAACTGTTCACAACAATTATGCTGTACCGTTAGCCATTGCAAAAACAATTGAATAGCAATAACAAAATTTGTAAGTGGTCTGGATTTTCAAAGTGTTGGTTGATAAGAGAACGCAAGAATTTCTAAGAATTATCTTCTCAGTTCAAATATATTCGTTAAAGAGTTGAAATCGAGTTTTTTATGAACAATTTTGTGGGTCACTGTACATATACAGTGGCTCACATCATAAGTCGGGCAAGCAATCGACACATTTTCTTTGCTTATTTAAAATATTTTAAACTTACTTTTTTCTTAAAGTTGCTAACGATTCCAGTTACTTATTTATGACAAAATAAAGGTTTGCAAAAACAAAATTCATGAATATGAATAAACCGGTTTTACAGACAAAAGACGAAAAATTCCTTGTAAATATGATCACATTGAAAGTCGGGCAGAACACGTCCACGAAAGAGAATGAATTATTTACCGTTAGAATTACCGTTTGGGAGTTGAGGTAACTTCAGTTGGAATCTTCTTTTTCGTAGGAGAGTTATATAACTATCGATTAATCATTTTTAAAATGGCACGTCAAATAAAACAATCTTCGTGCGAGGAGCGTAAATTGGTAATTTATCACCATTAGAGAGGTAAAACAGAACGCGAAATCGCCGATTTAGTAAATAAAAGCAAGTCAACTGTACACGATATATTGAAAAGATATAAAAAAAACGCCAGAATAGAAAATAAGCAAAGGAAAGGAGCTAAGAAGAAGTTGAGATCGAGAGATGAAAAATTTATTATTAGAGAAATTCAGAAAGACCCAATTCTGTCCGCTCCAAAACTTGCCTCAGTTTTAAAAAAACAATGTCTGTGCTGAAACTGTGCGCAGGGTTCTGCGTAAAAACAATTTAAATGGACGAGTAGCCCTAAAATGCCCTGCATAAGTGTGAAAAACAAAAAAGATCGTCTTGATTTTGCTCGCGAACACAAATTAAAAGATTTTTCATTTTGGAGCCAGGTAAGATGCATATTTTATTATGTTTAGAACATTTAATAATATATTTGATTTTTTAAAGGTGCTTTTTACAGATGAGAGCAAATTTAATTTGTTCGGATCTGATGGCAGGCGTTACGTGTGGCGCAAACGTAATTAGGAGTTTAATAATAAAAACACGAAGAAGACAGTTAAGCACGGAGGAGGCTCCGTTATGGTTTGGGAATGCATGGCAGCCTCGGGTGTGGGCAAACTCCATTTTATTGAAGGCATCATGGATAAAAACGTCTACCTTGATGTTTTAAAGTCAAATTTAAAGGATAGTGCTCGCATGCTGGGTATTTTGGAAAACTTTACGTTTTATCAGGACAATGATCCAAAACACTCCTTGTTGATTGTAAAGACCTGGCTCCTGTATAATTGCCCCAAGGTAATCAAAACTCCTGCACAAAGCCTGACCTGAATGTTATAGAGCATTTGTGGGACGAACTAGGTCGCAGGGTTCAAAATAGAAGGTGCTCCAATAAGGACCAATTGAAAGCTGCATTACAGGACGAATGGGCGAAAATAAGTTCAGATGTTTGTCGTAAACTGGTGGAAAGCATGCCAAGCAGGCTCCAGGAAGTGGAGAAACAAAAAGGTTATGCAACAAAATATTGAATTGTTCTCTACAATTAAGCATAAGTACAAAAAGCTTATTTTGCCCGACTTTCAGTGTGGCCATTTTTTTATTGTATTATTATGTTTTCTTTTGTTTTATTGTTATGTTTCAAAACATGGAATTGGTTTTTGTTGTAAAATAAGTCTATAATAAATAACTTTAACAAATATGTAATATTTTTTGTGCGACTTCAATTTGGCTAATTAAATATCAATTATACTTATAACATATTCTTGCCCGACTTTGGATGTGAGCCACTGTATGTACCTATATTCTTGATATAACTACACTTGTAATTTTAAGCAATGCGAACAAGTGTATGAGTACTATAGAGTGCTCTATGGTCGGATAGTTGATAGTTTATTAAAATGTTTCTTCTTTCTTTGCTCACTTGTAAATATCTGATTTTAGGATTTTTTTAAAATAAAAAATTAGCTGAAATAAATGCAATTAAAACATTTAAGAACCCTTTCTCCGTTATAAAGTAAAAAACTAAATTTTTTATATATTATTTATTCTTATTATATTTTATTGTATACAATTTTTTTTTTATATCGATGACCATACGTTGACACCACCTAACTAACGATTTTTTGAAATTGATATTTTTAATATTTACATAAAAATTTTAACCAAGCTTTTTCTCCAAAATGACAAACAGTAAACCAAACAAAATCGCGATTTTATTTTTAAAAATAAAATTACTGATTGATTTTAATTGATAATTTTTGTTAAGTATTTTGCTTTTCCTGTAAAATTAATGAATTTTTAGTTACGAGGTGTCAACGTATGGCCATCGATATGCTATTTTATATATACAGTTGTTGTTAATAACTTTAATTAAATTTGTATATAAAACTTTAAAGTTAACTGTAAAAGTTAAAAAGTGTTATGAGCACATTTTCAATTTTGAAGCAAAACTGAATTTCAGTAACATTTATTTAAATTTTTTTCTATAAAATAACTAAACAATTACTGCCTAGGAAGGGAATTTTCAAAATGTATATACAGTTGATTTTTGCAATTAAGTAAAAAAGTAAAGGCTTAGTTTGAATAACATTAAACATATTTATGATAATTATAAATGAAATAATTATAGTAACAACATATATATACATATATTAATATAAATATATATACACATTTCATTGACAACTACTTTCGTAAACTCTTGAAGTTCCAAGAAATAACCACTGTTTCAGAGGATTAACTCGAATAATTATTTATGGGTAAAGCCTTCCTCAAATGACTATTGGTTCCTGGTCTGGTTATTGGCTCTGCCATTTTTTTTGTGGGTGTTTGTTGTCAAATTTTGATTAAACACTGCAAAACCAACCAGCTCTTCTCCAAGGTACCACAAATGTTGCTCACACTTTTTGAGCGCAACTTCTGCTGTATGCAACACCAAAAAAAAGTTAATTTAATTACCTTTCTAAGCACCGAAGAAACTCCAAGCCGTTTTTAGGTGACGCTATAGAAAGCGGTGACAAGAACCAATACTTGCTGTATACTGCAACAACAAAAAGGCATATCTCTTCGATTAGTTCCTTTTCTTCATCAGACATAGGGAACTCATGTCGAAACATCCAAATTTTTAAAATTGAATATTTAAATTTTTTTTTAAATTCGTAAAAATTCCAAAACTGAAAAAGTGTCAAGTTCTATTACTTTCACGTAAAGTCACATAACCTATGAACAAAATGAGACATAGATCATGAAAATCAATGTACGCGTTTCGGTTTTATTCACAATTAAGTAAAGATATGAATTTCAAAAATTTGCTCAAAATTCTTTGGAAAAAACATTGATGACTTTATGATTCTCAGAGTTAAAAAAAAAGGAATAAACAAAAGTTTATTTCATTTTGATGATTGTGGTACCAAAGTAATAAGCTCTAATAATGTGATTCTCAGATATAAAAAAATCCACCCATATTTGAGTTTCGAACGTTTCGAAAAATTTATAAAGCACACCTGAATCAGGTATAAAGCCACCCTTTAAATATGCGCTCATTCATTTTGCTTCATTTGTTGCTCAATAACTGGATTGCAAATCCACAAATATGTTTTTTTTTTCTTTATAAACTTTCTTTTTTATGAAAATAAAAATTGTGATTCATATTACAGCTATTCCTACACAGAAAATATTATATTTTTATATGTTATCTATGCATAAAAACAAAATTGAGAACATTTTCAATTATTGTCAATATCCATCCTTGTTGAAGTTGACGTTTGTGGTTCTGATGATCTTCTTTTCTTCATAGGGTGTTCATATACATGTTCTGAGTCTGCATCATCATCCGAGATAGACATAATATTCAAGGGCATGTTTTGTTCAGTGTGTCCACCAGAATCTTCGGTGCTTTTATCTTCAAACTGCATAATTTTAGAACTCCACCAACAAACCTCCGCAAGCAATGCATCTAATTGTTTGCCTTTGAATCGCTTTTCCATTGGCATGGTCACCTGATGGAACCTCTCTTCTTGTTCGTCTGATTCCTGAGGCAATTGTCCCAAGACGGTATCTAGATGGAAATGCATGAAATATAATTTTAACGTCATGGATGCATTGATTTTTTCAAAATAATACAGCAACTTGTCCACTCGTGTCTGAATGTCATCTCCCTGTACACGGTTCTTTCCTAAAACGCCTTCGATAACTTGTTTCAATGGGACCCATGCACATAGGTGGTTATAATGGTTGAAAATCACATTTGTGAAAGATTCGCTTTTTATTAATTTTCGTATATCCGGTCCATGGAGAATACCTGTTTCAAATATAAAAAAAAAGCGGAAAAATTATTGGTAATGCGAATATATCGAAGTGAAAAATTTTAGGTATGACAATATTTAAATACAGACAACGATACGTACCGTTTCTAATTTTAGCTTCACTGAGTTTTGGAAAGATGGATTTCAAACAGTCATAGGCGTCCTCAATATCTTTGACTTACACTTCAATGAATTTTCCAGCTATTCATAATTTCATGTGGAGCGATGGCAACAAAATATCATCTAGATCCTTTATCAAAGGTTTATTACGTAATTTTAATTGTTTCTCCAGCTCGAGAGTTCTTGCTTCCCAATCTTTACATTCATATTGATTCCCTGTGTATCGTGAATGCCAATTAAAAAGGAAGCAGAAGCATTTTGGAGAACCGCCCTTTAATTTAATGCCTTGTATTGTGACAACCTTCAGATCACAACAAATCTTCCATTTGTGTGCATTGTATTTGATTTTCTTTAAAATTCCGCCCAATGTTCCAAACGTCTCTTTTATAGTTGTGCTGAATCCCAATGGAATGGACGGTTTTTGGTTTGTTTTGTGCAACAGCACAGCCTTCAAACTTGAAACTGAACCATCGATGAATAAACGCCAGTCGCCAGCGATATAATCCATTCCCAATTTGTTCACTAAATCTGGGATATCATGGCAGTAAGTGAACGTATTTGCTTCGTCAACGGAAATTTCTGAAATTCAGCTTGGCGTTTTCGGTATGATGTTGCGCTGACATTTTGCTCTGTGAGTTTTTTAAGCTTCAAAAATGATGCCAAAAATTCTGAATTTTTTGTGATAGTCCCATCTTAGCCACAATGCCATCCATTTCCATTTGTGTTAGCGGTTATGGTGCATTATTTTCAATATCGGGTGTCCAATCAGCATCATTCAAATTGGTCGGATTGGTGAAAACGGTTTCAGCTTGCAGGGACACAGTATCCAGACTCGGAAGCTTAGGTGTATCGGTATCAGCAGCGCGTTTAACTGGAAGTGTGGCAGTAAAAGCAGCAATGTATACTTTTGTTTTCAATTGTTTTCTGTTTAATCCATGACGATAATTTATGCATGCGTAGTACCTGGATTCATCATGTCCAGTTAGGTCTTCCACCCAAATTACTGGCTTCATAAAAGACAACTTAACATCTTTTCCATGTATCCACATTATAAGGGTATTATAACAACTTTTGCACACTGTGTTCGGCGTAAAATTTGCATCACTTAAATCTGCTTCATCAAAATAATGACAATACAATTCCTCAGTAAACAATTTTTTTCGATCCTGTTTGTCTATTTTTTGGACGATATGATCACAAACGTAATAAAAATAATCCAATTTTGGTCACTTGTTATTTCCCATATTAAAATATATTATATATTCACTTTTAAAAACAGGAGAAAAATTCACTTGCTCTTTTCGCGTTCGTGGACACTTGTTGAATGACAAAAATCGATCAGTGAACACCTATAAAATCTACGTACTTTTCAATATTTTACTGACAGGTACTTATGAATGGACGCATTCAGGTATCCAACGGAAAAACACACATCATTAAAAAAGTGCACGTCCCTTTTTTCCCTTTAATTGACTAAACGGAGTACCTACCATAAAGAACAAAAACAGGAATTCAGCGTCCACGCACATTTATAATCGTTTATTAGTTTGCTAACGCAATCATAAAAATGAAATAACCTTTTGTTTATTACTTATTTCTTTTTTAATTCTGAGAATCATAAAAAAGTCATCAACGTTTTTTCCAAAGAATTTTGTACATATCTCGAGCAAATTTTTGTAATTCATACCTTTACTTAATTGTGAATAAAGTCGAAACGCGTACATCGATTTTCATGATCTATATCTCCTTTTGTTCATAGGTTATGTGACTTTACGTGAGAGTATTAGGACTTGACACTTTTTTCCGTTATGGATTTTTTATGAATTTAAAAAAAAAAATTTTAATTTTCAGGCACAAAATATGTTTTTTCTTCATACATTTCTTTATAACTGCGAAACTGTTGCTTATGTAGGGAAACGTTATATGAACAGATTAAAGGAATTGTAAATCTTAATTTTAAATTTGTTTCAGCTAAATCGGACTAGTGGTTCTCGAGTTATGTCAAACAAAAGAGCCTAAAACATGACAAATTCCCCTATACGATACTTACTAACTTGAAATCGATATTAAATTATTATGGCATGTAACTTGACAAAACGAATAATGTAGAACTTCTTCTTTTTGTGGCTACTTTCAAGTGCAGTTCTCAGAATTGAGTCCCAAATCAATGAGCTGAAAAATGTTGTACTGTGTCTATAGTTAATTTATTTTATTTAGATAATGAAGATATAAAAAGGTCAAAGGTATACCAATAGTTGAGATCAAAGAAAAGATAAACTAACCACTGATTAATCAGAAATACTTGCAACAATATTTTCGTCATCTTTTCCTGTGCTGTATGCCGATTGATCAATGTCTTTCTATTGTTTTTTAAATTTTTTAAATAAACAAATATCAAGTTGATCCTTCCATACTTTTCATTAGAGCTGACAAAATAGTTTCAAAACTGTGATGCCTGCACGCAAAGTGTAAGAGACTTTTCCCCAATTCTTTTTCAATTAAATTGCAAGCACCATTTATTTCTCCATGAAAAAAAATTTATTTCAAACATAGTTTGATGCTTGAAAGGAATTTATCAATTTTGAGCTAGGTTCCTTAGTTCAAGGTGTCACGCCGTGTCACGCAAAAAAAAAAGAGAAATTATGGCACGAACACACCTCTTCTTTACATATAACAGGTCATTCAATAAATCTGAGGATAAGTAAGAAAAAAATAAAATTTTGATAAAACTTGATTATATTATTCAACATAATTGCCTTCGAGAGCAATTACGATACGAGTATAGCGATTTTCCAACTTTTCGGTACTTTTATAGTACGATTTCTCTTTCTCGTCAAAATAGGCCTGAGTTTCAGCGATTACTTTATAACACTGTGGAACAAATTCAGGTTAGCAAAAGTTAGGTCGATTCTGAGAGTGAGGGGTGAAAATAGAGGCTAAATTAGAAGACCCGTATCGCGGTGTTTGTTTATGTTAGTTCGAATTTTTCTTTTAATGACCTTCAAACTTTGCAGTCAAATGCCGATTTTCAGCATATTGTTTATATGGTTTTTTGACTATAACTTGTCAACTAATTGATATTTTTTCAATCTGTAAAAGCCAAATTATTGCTAGAGACCTGTGCAACAATTAAAATTTTTTTAAAAATTGATTTAGAAAATTTTTGTGGTGCTTATGAAGCAAAATGTTGGAAACATTTTTTTTTCATGCTTTTTGAAAATATTTTCCACAAAACTAAGTCTTTTTTGCTTTCTGTTTGATCTATAATATGCTTCTCAGTTTCTTCAATAGATTTCATTTGAAAAGAAAACAATCATAATACAAAACTTCCGTTTTACATAGGCTTCCCATAATTTTTTAGGTTCAATTCCTGACGCTGGTCAAAATACCAAATTATCTCTTAAGACTCAGAATAAAAAATGGTGAAATGTCAAAACCAATACATATATTTAACAAGTACACAAATTAAATAGTGCAAATATATATATGTTTATGATGGTACAACACAACACAAAAAAAAACATTATTAATATATTATGAAATCGTACTCCACCTTCAGCTTCTCCGTAGAAACATACTTTCTTCTTGCCATTGTTATATTTGAGTGCTAAATTAAAATGTAAAAAAATATACTAGTATTTATATAAAATACTAGATAGATGTGAGAACTTACGTACTATTAAATTCACAGAATTTTTAGGGACAAAAATAAATGTAACGAAAATGCTATACAAGCGCTCCAGTCGCTGAATCAGTTGCTTATGATCAGCTGATTCAACAAATGATCGCATCAAATAAAACAAAGATTTCCGAAAAATCATCGAAACTAGGTTGCTGTATCCACTATACAAACACAGCTAATTTTAAATAAGGTCATGTACAGACTGACGTATGTAGCAGTAAAAAGTGTTTCAAACTTATAATAAAAGTCGTCAGATTTCAAAGGGTAGGTCTAAATCTGACGACTCATTAGTTTCCATATGTCGGGACCATTAACAACCCCTTCCTGAATTTTGGCGTTACTTAGTCTTGAGAAAATGTCTTTTAAGTGGTTGAAAACTGCTGGTCTTTTTGCGATACATTTCAAAAAATTTTTAACAATGCCAAGTTTAATGTGGAGCAACGGCAACAAAATTTTAATTTCAGGAACAAGATTTTCGTGTAGCCTATTCTGTTTAGGCCATTTCCGTCCAATACGACTATTCCAGTTATGCTGTTTGTACTGGTTTCTTCCTTTAATACCTTCTCCGTATCGTGAATCCCAATCGCACAAAAAACACGGATATTTTGGACGGCCAGATTACAGTTAAGGCTGTAATCAATGAAACTATTTTAGGTCGCAGCAAATGCGCCACTGGTGTTCGTTATATTTGACTACTTCCAGAATGTGTTTCAAATTATCGAAATTTTCACTAGTGTCAGTGCTATACGCAATCGGAACAGAAGGAATTCTATTTGTCTTGTGCAAAAGCACAACTTTTAAGCTGATTAGTGAACTATCGATGAATAAACGCCAATCATCTTTTTTATAGGTTAACCCTATCGTCTTCATTAACTTTTCAATATCGTTGCAATTAGCGAAATTTTTTGCATCATTCACATTGAAGAACTTTTCTAACTCTTTTTGAAGTTTTCGATATGTTGTTACTTTGGTACCTTTCGCCATCAAACTATTTCCTTTCAAAAATGCAGCCATTAGTTCTGATTTTTTCTGAGTCAAACACAAATTTGCAACAATTCCATCCAATTGGTTATGTGTGACTAGGATTGGGTCCTTAGGATGTAGGATGTACCTTCACCAGGGTCGTATTCTGAGAAGAAATCCATGGATGTAGCAGCGGCGGTTGTAGTACTGATATCTGTTTGAAGATCAATACTTCGGTATGTTGGTACTGGAACGAATTCTGAGTGCGGTAATGGTAATTGGGAACTTGGCACTGCTACATAAGTTGTATTCTTTGCTTTCCTTCTATTCAAAGTTTTATGGTAGTTGATACATCCATAGCAATTTTCTTCTTGATGCGGGCTGTTGTCTAACCACATCATATACCAAAAGGCATAACCTTCTTCTTTCACTTTTCCATTGCATAAGAGTTGAATAGCAATTAAAGCAAACTTTTTTAGGGGCGTAGTTTATGTCAATATTGTTTATAGGCTTCCCAAAAAAATCACTCGCATTTCCACATTTTTCATCGCTTGCTATGAAACGTCCACAAACATTACAAAAATGGTCCATTTTACATTTTGGTTCCGACATTTTTAATACAATATATATTATACAATGTTTTCTTTGTTATTTTTATGAAGCCGATGCACTTAACTTAAATCACTCACAAAATGAAATAAGTTCCAAAAAAATTAATAGCGAATTTTATCACGACAGAGCGAAAATTAAAACATCAGCCTCGGCTGAGTTTCGAGTCTTAACTGAATCTTTATTTTTGAAATTAGTTCGCTTGTACGAAATAAAAAAAACCGCTACCTAATTCCTAATTCTTGGAACTTCCCTTTTTAATTACTTCTACCTAAATCGCTATTTATTTAATGATTTTGGGATTTTTAACGCAAATTATCGACTAAGACCATTTTCTTTTCAAATGAAATTTATTGAAGAAACTAAGAAGCATATTATAGATCAAACAGAAAGCAAAAAAGACTTAGTTTTGTGGAAAATATTTTCAAAAACCATGAAAAAAATTAATTTTTCCAACATTTTGATTCATAAGCACCACAAAAATTTTCTAAATCAATTTTTAAAAAAATTTTAATTGTTGCACAGGTCTCTAGCAATAATTTGGCTTTTACAGATTGAAAAAATATCAATTAGTCGACGAGTTATAGCCAAAAAAACACATATAAATAATATGCTGAAAATCGGCATTTGACTGCAAAGTTCGAAGGTCATTAAAAGAAAAATTCGAACTAACATAAACAAACACCGTGATACGGGTCTTCTAATTTAGCCTCTATTTTAAACCCTCACTCTCAGAATCGACCTAACTTTTGCTTACCTGAATTTGTTCCACAGTGTAATTGGACTTGATTTTCTATCTAGCAAGCTTTCCCTTGAGATCTGAATAAAGGAAAAAGTCGCTGGGGACTAAATCGGGAGAATACGGTGGGTGGGTAAGTAATTTGGAGCCCAATTCATTCAGTTTTGCCATCGTTTTCGTCGATTTGTGACACGGTGCATTGTCTTGGTGAAACAACATTTTTTCGTTTTACAAATGTGGCCGTTTCTTGGTGATTTCATCCTTCAATCGACCCAAAAGTGCACAGTAATAGTCGCTGTTGATGGTGGTTTCTTTTTGGAGATAGTCGATGAATATTATTCCTTTCGCATCCCAAAATACAGACCTTACAAGCCGACTGTTGGGTCTTTGCTCGCTTTGGATTCGGTTCGTCAACTGCTGTCCACTCAGCTGACTGTCTTTTGGGATCTGGTGTGTAATAGTGAAGCCATGTTTTATCCATTGTCACATATCGATAGAATTCGTTTTTATTGCGGTTTAACAGCGCCAAGCACTCCTCTGCAGCGTCAATTCGTTGTTGTTTTTGGTCGACTGTGAGCTCACGCGGCACTCACTTTGCAGAGCTTTCGCATACCCAAATGTTCGTGTAAAATGTTAAAAACACTACCATCTGATATTTTTACAATTTCAGTTAGCCTGCTCGTGCACCTTCAATTTGCGATCGTTCATAACTAATTTGTGGATTTTTTTGATGTTTTGTGGAATAACAGTCTGATTTGGGCGTCCACTGCGCTCTGCATCATTTGAGCTAGTACGACCACCTTTAAATTCAGCAATCTACTTTTCTACCATTTGTCTCGATGGAGCAGAATCCGGATAATGTTTATCAAGCCATTGTTTGGTTTCCACAGTATTTTTTCATCAAAAAGAAATGCTTTATCAAAACTCGAAATTCACTTTTACCATTTTTTTTTTCAATAATAATAGTTGCACACAAAATGCTATAACTCACGAATCAATTGTCAGATTGTTGTCAAATTTTTATACGTATCGTTTGAAGGTTGGTACTAAATAAAAATCATATGGAAAAAAATCTAGTAACGCCATCTATGTACCATCCTATGGACTTTTTGAACGTACTGGTACATGCCGAAACATTAATAATAATATAATATTATGTATAAACTGAAGGATTTTTTATAAGTTTTTGAATAATTGTATTTTGGCATTTTGCGAGTTTTTATTTTTTGTTGGGGCGATTTGTCGTGTTTTTAAAGTTTATTCCTGTTATGGTCCCCCAAAATTCACTATATGTTATACCGTACGAAAGCTAAATATTTGCCAAAAAAATAGAAATAACAAACATTATATCGGTGGAACAAGATAAGAAAAAAATTTGATGATACAAAATAAAAAAAAAATTTTTTTAAAAATTCTAGGATCAAAATTTGACCAAAAAATAATCAGAAAGGTTTTTCGAAGAGAAAAAAACAACTGAAATAAGTCCAAAATATTCATTAAAATATGTCATTAAAATAAGTTTAATATTTGTTTGGTTTGGACACCATATTTTATAAGGTGGTTCAGGCACTGTATATTTTCAAAATTACCTTTCAGCGATTTCTGCACAGGTCAGGGGGTCAAATTTGTTTGGTCTGAAGGTATATCTGTATTCATTTAGGGTTGAACTTTTAAAAAGTTGGCGCGCACCTAAGAAAATAAGATGTTTAATTTGTTCATATAATTTTGAACCGGTCTAATGTATATATTATACATATATACATTAATTAGGGTGATACATTAGGGATGAAATAGGATGGAAAGACAATGCAGAAAATATTTTTTTTTTTAATGAATTCCTGGTTCCCCAAATAGCGGTTTTCTATGAAAATCGTGTCTTTTTGTACTGGAGCCCATCTAACGGTAATTTTTTTTATAAAAAATACTATAGATATCGATTTACTATTAAAAACAACTTATGTATGCAAATTTTCAGAGATTGGACTACGTACAAGAGTGTCAGCATAGAAACAAAAAACCATTATTTAACCCATATTCAACTAATTTTGTACTGGAGCCCACCTTACAGTACAATTTTTTAGAAAAAATAACACAGATATTGATTAACCATTAAAAATACCTTATTCATGCAGATTTTTAGAGGGATCGAATTACGTTCAGAAGTGTCAGCATAGAAATAAAAAAAACATTATTTACCATATTTTCGATTACTTTTGTACTGGAGCTCATCTTAAGGTACACTTTTTTACAAAAACCTCCATAGATCTCAATTAACCACTTAAAATAATTTATGCATGCAAGTTTTGCAAGAGATCAAACACGTACAATGGTGTCAGCATTAAAATTAAAAACCCGTTATTTGCAATATTTTCGACTCCTTTTGTACTGGAGCCCATCTTAAGGTAACCTTTTTTACATAAGCCCCCATAGATCTCAATTAACCACTTAAAATAACTTATGCATGCAAATCGTTCAAGTGATCAAGCACGTACAGTGGTGTCAGCATAAAAATTAAAAAACCATTATTTGCAATATTTTCGACTACTTTTGTACTGGAGCCCATCTTAAGGTACCCTTTTTTACAAAAACCCCCATAGCTCTCAATTAACCACTTAAAATAACTTATGCATGCAAATTTTCCAAGAGATCAAACACGTACAGTGGTGGCAGGTAGAACATTTTATCTTTTAATGAGGGTTCAGTTTAGCTTTAGTTCTTGATCTGCCTGTTATAAAATTTCACAAGTACCTGCTCTGTCTATGTTCGAAGCAGCATAAATTATTGTTTGCTTTTGCAAAAAAAAACAAAAAATATGGAAGCCAATTTTTAGAAATTTCAAGCAAGGCAGTTTAATGGTTTTTCGTTTTCTTGGCAACTTTTGCACTGAAGCTACCAAAGTTTAGCTTAAACACTAGAAGCTGATTATATAACTATACCTATAACTGATTGCCTTGAAAAATGTACGAAAAGTCGTGTGTAAAACAATTTATAGTTTATTTCAAAATGAATTAATTTAACAAAGTAGCTGTCATATTAGGATATACTTTTTAAATTCAATTTAACAAAAATCTTTTTTTGTGTCAAACTTGGGACGCTTGATCGTGACTCCAGAGTTGAAAACATAATTTCTTCTCGACGTGCCTCCGAAGCAGCCACGGTTGATGATTCTGTGGCGAGTTTGACATGTCTTTCCGTGTCTTGAATATGACAAGGTGTTTCAATTATTTCGTTGTCCAAGATGGCATCACCACTCTTTGCAAGTTTTTCGATGCTTTCGTATGACATTCTACGGATATTTGGTGGTTCTGTATAGCACAAATTCCAATCAATCATGCTGTAGTAGTTTTCGCAATCGAACCTGATGTTTGGAAGACGATAAGTGCGAATTTGTCCGAATTCTTCTTCGGACTTCTCACGTGCTTGCAAAATTTTTGTGTAGCCCATAGATCGTATATTACCATCGTCATCAAAAATCATAGCCAGCAACAAATTTTCTGGGTGCGAAAAGTAGCAATTGTTTTTACAAACATTCTCAACAATTTTCCGATAATTTGAAGGCAAATATCTTGAATTTCTTAATAAATTAAAAAAGTGGGAGCTGCCGCGCGTGACGGAATACTGATATTTAATGTTGAAATATATTCGAACATACACCCGAATAATGTATGTTGCCAATTCCTGCAAGTCTTGCGTTGGTTGTGCTTGTGACACGAAATAGCCCAAAACTCTACTGGCTTTTGTGAGCCAACGCGCGTGATGAATGCGTCCCGGTTTTTTATTAGCTAAAGTCGTCGAACAAATGCCTGTTGCTACTGTTGTTGCTATATCAAACAAATATTTTTGATCGGTACTTTCGACCAGTAATTCCGATTGGTGGCATACTTCCCTCAACAAATGGAATCACTTTAAAATTTGCAATCTAAAGAAATAAATAGAAAAAAAAAAGTATCTAAGTAAGTATATGAGACATAATTTTAAAAAGGTTTAATGCCCTACTTTGTGTATACAGAATATACGTAACTATTTAGTACTCACCGTATTTTCTACGTTTATATTGCTTTGGATATCTTGCCGATTGTTGCAGCTGGCCCAGTTGTAAACGAAGAATCAATTTGTCCAAACAAATGGCGAAATGCCAATTCATTAAAATGTAGCATGCAAATGAACCAATGTAACGGTCTATCCAGATCAAACTCCAAACAGCGTACAATTCTATTGTTGATGCCGGTATTTTTCACTTCGCTATCAGAACAAACACCAACTAAGTCCGATATATTGTGATGCTTTGTTTTGAAAAAGTTCAAAACAGTTTCGGCAATGGATGGTGCTGTCGAATTACCGCGAATTGGGGCAGCGCCCAAGAATTTTGAATATGGCTGCTTTAGATGGTTAAATGGGTTTCATCTATTATTCGCGGATGGCGGGTTCCATCATTCGTTTTCTCCAGGGTAAGGGTTTTGTCTCTTCTTTCGTCGAATGCAAAAACTTTAACGTTAGAACTACAAATGTTTTCCTGCATAACTTTTTCATGGTTTGCCTCTCTTTCGCGAACAACTTTATTTTTATCGATAATTATAGGCTTTCCAGTTCTTTCTACTTTTAATTTAAAATTGGGTATCATTGACAAATCCTTTATAAGCGATGCTGCTAATGCAGCAGCTACTCGATGAGAAATTTTGTATCGATCACATTCTATGCAAAGTTTGGCAAACACCTTGCCGGAAGCAGACGCTGTTTATGAGCGTGTTGTGGGGTACTAAACGCGCTTGTGCTTGGTAAGTAATCGCTTTCGCTGGTCAGCTCAAAATTGTCTCTTTAAGTATAAGCTTCTAAGTTTGCTGATATTAGTCCCTCCATACGCGTTGAAATTAACATTCGACGCTCGCCACGTTGGTCAAAAATTAAATCGATTTCCTTTTCTGGAATTTGGTATTGAACGCTGCACAAACACTCATTTCTGGCACATTTGCAATGAGCAATGTCAAATAATTCATCATTGAGACTGTTTATTAAATGTGGAATATTCGCACGAGTTTAATGTTTTATTATATCCTGATAAGTCGCAACGACTTTGTTGACTTTTTTATGATTCCATTCGATTTTTTTTTATACTACACCAACGCTCAGGGGATGCCCTATAAATGCGAAAGCATTGTGTTGATTCGAAAGACGGGTGATAGTTAGTTGGAGGGTGGAAAGATAGAGTAGTGTCGATGAAGATTTGTTTTAAATTTACAAAGTCCGAAACTGTCGGGAAACACACTCGCAGGGAGATTGTTCCACAACCTTACTGTCCGACCGAAAAACGGATTATACCGGTAATGCGATGTTCTATTGGACAAAGAGGCAATGGTAAAGGGATGGGCTTGGAGAGCTGCCCGGATGGACCTAGGAAGCACACGAACTGATGGCGTCAGGCCATGTATCTCCCTTGAACACTTCCCATGATAGTACCTGTACAGAAAGCTTAGGCAACAAACATTGCGTCGATGCCCAAGAGAGTTAAGAGAAGATGAAATATTTTCATCTTCTATCATATATATCGCACGACGTTGAATTCGATCCAGAAGCTCCAAATATGATCTTGAAGCCCCTGTTCAAATGTACGAATTGTACTCCATTTTCGGCCTTATATATGAGGTATAGATCACGCGAAGATCAGATGGAATGAAGTATTTCTTGCACCGTTTTAAAAATCCTAGACAATTGGCCGCTTCTTTCTACACATCGAAAATGTGATCATTCCAACGAAGATCTGATTGTATCGATATGCCCAGAACGTCAAAAGCATCTGACTCCACAAGATCTACACCGTTTATATTCAGGGGTGCTAAGGGGCAGTTCATTCGTTTGTGGGTTAACAGGCAACACTGGGTCTTGCCTGTAAGCAAGACCTCACTCGGAGATTTTTCTCAAGTCATTGTTAAGTGTGTTATTCATAATTTGCCTTTTTCTCTCAATCTCCAAAGAGTTTGGGCGTTTTTTGAAGGAATATGAATGGCATAAGTAAGTAAGTAATGAATGGCAAATGCTGCTGTCGTCCGCAAAAGAACGAATTGGGTTGTAGGTCAACGACAGAAGGTCGTTGATAAAAACCAAGAACAAAGTTGGCGATAGGACTGAACCCTGCGGTACTCCTGCGTTGATGGCGTGCTCATTTGACGAAATTCCGTCGACAACAACACGGATACTTCGGTCCTTAAGGAAACACGTGATCCACTGAGCAAAGTTTTCACACCGACACCAAATGCAATTAATTTTGACACAAGCGCTTTATGCCACACTCGGTCGAACGCCTTTGAAATATCCAGAGCAACAACCCTGCTCTCACCAATAAGTGAACGCATTGGTTCCATTTTTCAGTGAGGAACGCCATCAGATCACCAGTAGAGCGGGCCCTACGAAAACCATACTGGCGATCACTAAGCAATTCGTTGTGCTCCAGATAGTTCATAAGGTTGAAGTTAATTATGCTCTCCATAACTTTGGCGAGCGTAGCGCATATCGATATGGGTCGGTAATTTGCAGGGTTCGTGGCATCGCCCTTTTTTAGTACCGGCTGAACCCTTGCGACCTTCCAACAAGATAGAAATATTCCTGTCCTGTAGGAGATGTTAAACAGGTTTCGCAAAGGCCGAGCCAGTGTAGAAGCACACGCTTTAAGCACAATTGGTGGTATGCCATCAGGACCAGAAGCTTTGTTTATGTTGAGATTTGTGAGGACTCTTTTTACTGCTCTCGTACGAAAATATATTTCTTGCATTGAAGAAGAACCATTTTCGACATTGGGCAGTGGCTGATTGCTATCCGAGATTGTGGAATTTTGTGCAAACAATCCTGCCAATAGGTTCGCTTTATCAACCGAGTCAGTGAAGATTTGGTCATCTTTTAAAAGAGTTGGAATCGACGAAGACGTTTGATTTTTAACTCTTTTAACAAATGACCAAAAGTTTTTGCTCCCTTTAGAGCAGAGAAGAACCTGTTCTATAATGAGAGTTTCGTGGAGAAACTTTTCGCGTTTTAAAATTGCATTACATCGATTCCTAGCCTCAATGCGAAGTCTATTAGCATCAGCGTTCTTATCAGAACGCCAATTCTGATAGGCTTCCTCTTTGGACCTGACATCAATCCTGCAAGTCTCATTAAACCATGTGCGGTCTTTTGGTTTAACGCTTTTCTTCTTATTGGGGATAAAAGACCGCATACCCAGTAAGATAATTTCTTGTACCATGACAGCCGCGGCATTCACATTTCTATCAGCGAAAAATAATTTCCAATTGAAGTTGCGATAAAAATAATAAACGCTGTCCAATTTGCTCTTTCATAAAACCATGCAGTTCTTTTCGGGGCTTTAGGCGGAGAGGTGTGAAGGTAAGAATATGAAAAAACAGCAGAGATGGTACAATGGTCCGAATTACCAAGAGGTACATTGACACTCACATCATATTTTTCATGATGAGAAGTCAGAAAAAGGTCTAAGATGTTATGGCTTTGCAAATCATTTCGTGGGAAAAATGTTGGTTAATTCACTAGTTAATCAATTGGTTCGCTTCAGCAAAAATCTCGACATATTGTGCTTCAGGTGTAGTGTGGCTTGACATAACCAAGCTGAGTTGTGGACATTGAAATCGCCGGCAATAACGATTTCGCTGTCAGGAAACAACCCCAAAATGTGCGTAATCGAATCAGAGAGAATTTATTAAAAGTGGATTCCCTCCCTAAATTCGGACTTCTGTACACGAAACAATAATGTAGCAAGTGCGTACGAACTCTGAACCTCACCCACATGGAGCTGAATTCCGGATCGGTGACGCTCAGACCCCGCTTGAACTGGTATGCCACATCTGTTCTTATAAAAAGAGCGATGCCCCTATGAGGAGAAAACAATGGCTGTAAGTGATACCCAGGAATATGAAAGTCCAGTGGATCTGAGTCCTCCGTCACCTGGGTCTCACTTAGTGCCATTATTTGAGGCCTATAGAGAGCACAATATGCGTATACCGAGAAAAAATTCGTTTTCAGTCCACGAACATTGCAGAAGTTTATACGAAAATTACACGACATCCCCGCACAGTGCAAACATAAAACAAATAAAGGTAGAAGTGGTAATTAGTTACAGCTGCAAAAATATATATTAATACACAATAAGAATGAACACTCGACGGATTTTTTTTTTTTTTTTTTGAACGATTTTTTTTTTAATTACACGGACACGGACATTTAATTTAATTTAAGACAATACGACAGCTACACGAACTTTTTCACTTTTGTTTATTGCATTATTTATTTATTTGTTGTTATTATTATTGTTTATATATTTAATTAACTTAGTTTAATTGTAATATTAAAACACATTAAAACAGAAAATTTTAAAAACAAAAAAGGGAGCGACCGAGCAACACTTTTATCCACGATCACTACTTGTGTAGTGTAGTTATTTTCTCGTACAGAAGATCTTCGCCAAAGTTTTCCTTGTTTTTTTGTTTTGCAAATATACTTTTTACAAAGTTTTCAATTTGTTTCTGTGAATGCTTAAAGAAGGTATTCTCACAAGAGACAGTTCTAATAAACTAATAATAAGAATGCCAAAACAAAGCTATCTTATAAATAAATAAACCTTTTTAAAAATACAAAAGTTACAAATAAACTTAATAGGTAGAACAGCTACTTGTAAAATTTTATTACAGGCATATCAGGAACTTAAGCTAAACTGGACCCTTATTAAAAGAAAGAATGTTCTACCTGTCAACACTATACATGTAGATCTCTTGGAAAATTTGCAAGCATAAGTTATTTTAAGTTTTTAATCTATGGGGGTTTTTGTAAAAAAAGTGTACCTTAAGATGGGCTCCAATACAAAAGAAGTCGAAAATATTGCAAATACTGGTTTTTAATTTTAATGTTGACACCACTGTACGTGTTTGATCTCTTAGAAAGTTTGCATGCATAAGTTATTTTAAGTGGTTAATTGAGATCTATGGGGTTTTTTGTAAAAAGTGTACCTTAAGATGGGCTCCAGTACAAAAGTAGTTGAAAATATTGCAAATAATTGTTTTTTAATTTTTATGCTGACACCACTGTATGTGTTTGATCATTTGCAAAATTTGCGTGCATAAGTTATTTTAAGTGGTTAATTGAGATCTATGGGGGTTTTTGTAAAAAAGTGTACCTTAACATGTGCTCCAGTACAAAAGTAATCGAAAATATGGTAAATAACGGTTTTTTATTTCTATCCTGACACTTCTGAATGTAGTTCGATCTCTCTAAAAATCTGCATAAATAAGTTATTTTTAATGGTTAATCAATATCTGTTATTTTTTGTAAAAAATTGTACTGTAAGATGGGCTCCAGTACAAAATTAGTGAAATATACGTTAAATAATGGTTTTTTGTTTCTATGCTTACACTCTTGTACGTAGTCCGATCTCTGAAAAATTGCATGCATAAGTTGTTTTTAATAGTAAATCGATATCTATAGTATTTTTTTTTTAAATTACCGTTAGATGGGCTCCAGTACAAAAAGACACGATTTTCATAGAAAAAAAGCTATTTGGAGAACCAGGAATTCATTAAAAAAAAAATATTTTCTGCATTGTCTTTCCGTCCTATTTCATTATTTAGGGGTGGAATTGGGTGTTAATTTTTCGATACACCCTAGTATACATATAGATATACATGGACGTAGCGAGGGTAGGGCAGTTGATTTATGGAGCTAAAGAAGTTTTACTTCAGTCGTGTGGCCTAAGCACACTCTTATTTTTTTATGTGCTTCCTTGAGCACCAGAGGACGCTGTAGTACAAATCGCTTAAGAAATAAAGTTAAAACACTCCAAAACCGCTCATCTGACTAGATGAAAATTTTGTAAATTAGGATTTTCGAGTATGGAATGGGCTTTGGCACTATTTTTTTTTTTTTTTTTTTGTTTAAAAACCAGAGGGCGCTATTGTACAAATACTCCGATAAGTAAATAAATCCGATAAGTATGATTTTTATAAGAGGTTTTCGGGTGCGGTGAGTTTTTGCGCTATGTATTTTGCTATATATCTAACACCAGAGGGCGCTGTACTACAAAATACAGTAAGGCGTAGCAAAGCGCGAAGGGTGATATATATCTTACTTTCTTCTTTATGTATATTTATATTCAGCATTCTTATTTTCGCATATCAGGACAGCTGATTCCAAATTCTGTTGTATTTGAGTTTGCATCAACACATGCGCAAGTCCGTTGCGTAGTACGTTCAGTTTCCAGTGCTTATTGAATTGTTATTCAGTAAAAAAGACTTACAAAATAATGGCTAATTCGCAAAAATTAATAAAAGAAATTGTCAAAAACATGGCAAAAAGTGAAGGCACATAAAAATAACGTATGAAAGAATTCATTCTTGACCATAAAAATATCTGCAAATATGGCATGAGCAACCAATTGGTTAAGCTAATCTCTAAAAAACAGGCTACAACTTGCATTTTTCTATTTAACGTATGTAAATATTAAGTACATATTTACTTCAAAACATATTTATTTTCAAAATTTCTTAAGGATATTTAATTCAAAAAATTTACCTTTAATCACTCATAGCATTAATTTCAAAACAATAGAAATTCTTAGTAAATGCATTTTTTAACTTATCAATGTTACCTGCTGCAAGAAAAAACGATCATAAATTTAAAGTTTCGACTTTCGATGCAAGTTTCTCTGCTGTTTTTGAATACATTTAACTCGATTCTTTTTTGTCTGAAACGTCAAAAAAAAGTACTTTATAAAAATAATGATAGCAGTTAATTAGCCATTTATATTTTTCTAATTTTTGTTCAAGAAAGGTCCATAATATTTAATGTTTTCTTAAAAAATGGCACAAAATTTTATGTTGCAAAAATAATTTAAATTCAAATTTGCATTTTTGACTCATTTTCATTGACACATTAAACGCTAAAGAAACATTACGACACGATGTCAAAAGAGAGCATTTTATATATGAGAAAATTTACATAAATGATTGACAAGAATTCGTTTTTGCTCTGATGTTTTCAAAAATGTCCAATCTATCGAATAAAATGTAAAATTTTAAAATATACTTTTGCAAGTGATCACGATCACACACATCACGATTTGCCTAACTTTTTCTCATAATTTTTAGGTGTTGAATCAACCTTTTGTTTATTTCGCCGAAGTCACCGGTTTGAAAGATGCACACGGAATTTCTTCAATAATTTGTGAAAAGTTTTTTCAAAATGTCGAATGAATTCAAAATTTATTTATATCAACTCCCGAGTAAAGCCGGGTATCCAGCTAGTTATATAATTAAAATAAATAATAATAAACTAAAAAAATATTTTTGACTTTTTTCTTGTACATCAAGGGTATTTTTTATAATGAAATTTCCGTGCCTCAAAAGATTAAGAGCATAGTAGGGTCATTGTAAATTATTTTATTTGTTCGGATGTTTCAGATTTTTTCATTGTGATTGAATTGGGTAATTAAGTAATTTAGAAATTAAGAAACAAATTTAATATACTGTTTTTTCCTTACCTCAATCATTTCATTATTACCTTTAGCCAATACCTTCCATTTTTAATAAAACAAAAACATTTACGGATAACTAAAGATTTACTACAATAAAATAAAAACTACATTTGTGAAACAGTACGAGCGATTTGATCATTATGGTAAATGACTTAATGAATTAACTGCTTAAATAAATAAAATTTAAATGTTTCTGCAAGATAATATCCTAAAATTATAAGTCTCATTTTTCACCTGTGGTTGACCATTTTTTGGAAAAAACCTATATGTAAATGCTTTTCACAAACTCGAAAGCTTTATATACTTAGCTTTAATACTTTTTAAAGCAGAAACGTCCGTTTAAAAAAATTATTTATATTTTCGTGATTTTTTGAGCACTTGAACCAGGTATCTCCCAGTTTTTAAATGGTATAAAAGTCATAAAACGAGATCTTGCTAACGTCACCACCTTTAACGTGTAACTCAAATTAAGTGAAAAAGATGTATTAGTTAAACAATAAATAAAGCTTTTTTTATTTAAAATGAAATCGGTTGATATAATTGAGCGTCCGTTAAGAATTCTCACGGAATAAAGGACTAACAGCTCGAAGAAAATTCACTTCAAATTCTTTTTCCGAAAATCGTTCAACAGATGCTCTGAAAATAAAAAAGAAATTATTATTAAGTCTTAGTTTTTGTGTTAAGTGACAAAATTAGAATTAATATGTGTGGCAATTATTAAAGATTAAACTTAAGCCTTTTCATTTTGATTATGTTTGAAATCTTTAAATAAAACCTTTAATATCAATAATTGGTTCCACTGAACCATACTTGTAATATTTCCATTTTGGCAGTACACTGAAGTTACATTCCCCAACATTAGAGTACAGACCAGTGATGTGATTTGGTGGGATTTCGGGCTCATTTTGGGATATTTGGCCTATTTGAGAATGTGTGGGATTTCTTCATTAACGTTCCGTTGGAGATAAGACTAAACTACAAAGTGGACACCGAAAAATGCGCACAAACATACAGACATCTAATAACGAAATATAGACCAAAGAGAAACCAAAGAAACCATAAACAAATCTCAAATAATTTTGGAGTGCAACCAATAAACACAAATCTGTCGCTGCCTAATTAGTGCTTAGTGTAAAATTTGAAATGTAATTTCTAAACATGAATTGTCATTTAATCTGTTGTTAAATTGTTAAAATAATCTGTGTATTGTGTTTATTATTATTAATACGATACATTTGTTTTATATAAGCAATTGGTTTTGTGATTTATATTGTTTCTAATGTTGTAATTTTTGTTGTTTTAATAGTTCTCCTCATGATGAACTGTCGATGACGGTTCGAAATATCGAGTTAAAAAGAAAAATAAAACAGACCTAAAGCCGAAATTGAAACTATTTTTTTATTTATTTTAACTTTTAACGAAAAAGTAACCTTGAAATATAAGCAGAACCAGTTTTTGTAGGAAAAATATAATTGTTGTACTGCCTTGGGTAGCTAAAAATTAGGCCTTATACAAGTCCTTGCAGAAGCAGAGGGGATGTCATGTGTCTTACCGCCAAAAGTAGCAGTAAATGCACGCCTTCGTGAGAAGAGACCTAGCTTTATTGCCTATCGGGTATATAAGGATTACCAAATGAATACATTTATATTTATTGCCTATCGGGTATATAAGGATTACCAAATTAATACATTTATATTTAGTTGAAATATTTAAGTGTGTGTAAGTTTAAAATGCTCATTTATTAGGTTTATTTTTACCATTGAATTTTTTGTTTTTTATCTTTAAACTAAAAACCGTGTAAGATCGAAAACGTGCTAAGCGAGTGTAATAGCGCTTGTAGCCTTCATATTAGCTTTCATTTATCTGAATTTTTAAATCATAAAGCACCATCTAGAAGTCATTTTCATACTCACCACCGCACTGCCACTAAGTTTTCGTGTCCCTTTTAAGTTAATGTTTCATTTATATATTGGAAAATAAACGCTATTGCGGATAATTACAAACGCCAGAATTTTAAGTAAGCTGATGGGATCGAACGATTTAAACGTTAATTTATCAAATCAGCAACGTTCAGCAAAGAAGTCACATTTTTTTAGTCGTCTTTTAACAAAAGTTTTCACTATTGGTATAAAATGTAAATATTCAATGCTTTACAAAGAAACATTAAAACAAAAAAAGAACGAAAGCTAAGTGAATATTTTAGTTAATTTCTCATTAAATATTCCGTTCTATTTAGTTACACAAAAAGGTTCAAGTCTAACCATTTAAACTAAATAGAAGAAACTCAATACACACATTAGGAGTTTAACTCTTAATTTTGAGTTTGACTTGTAAAAAAAAATTTAATAGTTATTTCATTTAACATAATTTATTTTATTAGAACAGATTCTGGCGAAGAAAAGTCGGTTGAATTCGATATCTTTCCATATCTTTTTATTTGGTGCCAATCCAACGTTGGGTAAAATCATAGCTTTATTTGCTTATATACATTTTTTACATAAATTGTTCTCTGCAGATTCAGCACCTTATTATACCGTACTGTAATATACAGAAAAAGCACCGTAGGATCGAGCTTTCAATACGATCATGCTGTATTCGAATTAATCTTCAGTACCTCGTGGCAGCAGATCAATCAAGATCAGAAAGTTTTTTAAAGGCGGTAAATTTAGTGACAGATGTGTGAAAAGTGGGAAAAATCTATAGCAAAAACTTAAATCCTGAAAATTTCATAAAAGTGGTGCAAATTATGTTAAAAATTTGTACATTTTGTTTAAGTTATCAGAACATTTAGTTCTAAGTAAAATTTTTAAGCTCTAACCTACTGGAGTGCTTAAGTGAAAAAAAAAGAAAAGAATACATTAAAACTTAAAGCTGAAAATTAAGAATGGATCAAATACGAGGGGTGCCTTTTATATTTCGGGATTAGAGAACAAAAACAAATATTAATCATCGAAAATCACTTTATTGTTTTTCAAAATAAACTCCATTAAGATCTATACACTTTTGCATGTGTTTGAACCAATTGTCGAAGCACTTTTGCCACTCTGATTGAGGTATCTCCAAAACATGCATTCTGAATGCCGCAACCGCTTCTTCGGGCGTCGAAAATCGTTGTCCACGCAGTTTATTCTTCACGGTTGGGAATAAAAAGAAGTCATTCGGTGCCAAGTCAGGACTATACGGCGGATGACCCATCAAATCGATGTTTTGGGTGCTCAAAAATGCAGTTGTTTGAGCCGATGTGTGAGAGCTCGCATTGTCGTGGTGAAGAGTGATCCGTCTTCGGCGGATGGTTTTCCTGATTTCTTGGAAGACAACTGGCAAACAAATGGTTGTGTTCCACTCAGAGTTGACTGTTCTGCGTTGTTCTAGTGGTACGGTTGCGACATGTCCATATTTTCCGAAAAAACAGGCGACCATTTGCTTGGAAGTGCTTCGTGCGCGAACAACTTTTGTTGGATTTGGCTCATCTTGAAACACCCATACAGTCGACTGCTGTTTACTTTCGGGCTCATACGAGTAAATCCACGATTCAGCACCTGTCACGATGTCATAGACGTGTTTCGAAGCACCGCGATCGTATTTTTTGAGCATTTCCTTCGACCAATCGACACGAACCTTTTTTTGAGCGATTGACAAATTGTGTGGGATCCAACGCGAACAAATTTTTTTGACAGTCAAATGTTTATGCAATATTGAATGTATGCTGGTCCCACTTATGCCTAAGGTTGCCTCAATCTCACGATAGGTAACATGACGATCTTGCAATATCAGTTCGCGCACAGCATCAATGGTTTTCGGAACAACAGCTGATTTCGGACGACCTTCACGAAATTCGTCTTGGAGTGAACTACGACCACGATTGAATTCACCATACCATCGATAAACACTGGTACTTGATGGAGCTTCATCGCCAAAAATTGAATTAAGTTCATCCATGCACTGTTGCTGTGTTAATTCACGTCGAAAGTTGTAAAAAATAATCGCACGAAAATGTTCACGATTTAATTCCATTTTTAGACCGAGATGAATCTTTTAAGTTACTATAAACAACACAAATAGCGCTCGTATGTCAAAACGTTCTGAGTACGTATAAGCCAACAAATGTCAAACTTTGCGATAGAGCTTTCAGTTGACAGATTGCAACACCAGGGATGCCAAATCCCGAAATATAAAAGGCACCCTACGTATGCTAAAATAAAACATAAACTTTAAGCTTTAAAGATCTTAGACAGAAATTGATATACATATAAAAGTCTAAAAATTTTAAAATAATGTGATACATTCTGCAAATTTATCTTCGACACTAAAATCTAAAACTAAGTTTAATTAAAAATACAAGCAAAGTAATAGTAAAATTATGGCAAAATAAATTTTGCAAATCATAAATTAATGCTAACTTAAACATTCATATTAATGTGAAAATTTCTGTACATCAGAATGTTAGTCACAAAATCTATTAATAAACCCAGGTTACATTTAGCCATCTCTTTCACTCCCTTTGTATTTATAATTCTTGATAAAGATTAATTTGATTTGAAAAGTTTTCACTAAATTTAAAACTTGCCATAAAAATAACTATTTACATGAAAACCAATATAATATTTGAAGAAAATTTTTAAAAAGTTTAGTAAAAGTATAATTATAGTGAAGTTAGAAAAAAAATAAAAGATAAAGAGTGTAATGTTGCCTAAAAATGTTGAGAAAAAAAATCGAATGTTGCCTAGAAAGGTTTCTTAGCAACATGCTGCCAGAAAAACAAACGTAACCTAACAATAATTTCTATTTCTGACAGCCCAGCTTTGAAAGATCTTTCAACGTGGGATTGAAACAAGCATATGATGAAAGCAAAGTAAGTCATTATCTGTTTTACTCCTTCTTCTTACAATTCTGCTGAAATTTTTTAAATTACTTGTCAAGGACAACAGCAATGCTTTAAATTTTATACACTTAGGTAGTCATTGACCTTTGATTTCAACTTAATTTTTAAAGCAACATTTTTTTTTTTCTAATACCTACCCGTATAAATTGTTGAGTTTTCTGATAATGACAATGCTTTTTATAAAGACGCGATAATATCAAACTCATTTTGTAATTATATTATTCTAATAGAAGAATCATAAGAAGAATAATAAGAAGAAACAAATGCAAGTTTTTCGTTGAATTTTCGTTGACAATTTAGAAAGATAAAAATTCATGCATAGTACAGATTAAAATAAACTTTATTATGTACATTATTAAACTAAAAGTTTATTATAATGTTTAAAAATGTAAATAATAATATTTTTCGATTAATATAATAAATGTTCCACAAAAAAAAAGTTGAAGCACTGCGTTTTTTATGAATTTACAAATCAAAAGTTCACTTAATGCTACGTGAAGTCAGAAAAACATCACAGTTTACTAGTAAATAAAAACGGTAGTCATTCCATATCAGAATTGTACACTTTGCTTCAAATATATTTTTTTTTTTTTTTGTAGTTTTATTCAAAATGAATTAAATAAGTCATATTATTTGCGGTAGTACAAATTCCTTATACATAAATAGGTATAAACAATTTTATTGATCTCAATGAATGGTTATTAAAATTCAGATTTAAAAGTTTTTATATAAATATAAAACATTTGTCTTGTTTTGCTTGGTTTCGTTTATAAACTTTTATATAAAAAGTTTCTGATGATTTTTTCGTTTCATAAATCGGATAAAAAAAGTTTTATTGGTAGACATTTTTTGGTGGGATTTTTTGTGGGTTTTCATGTCATTTTGGTGGGATAAACAGGTTCAATTCGGGATGCGATCGGGATTTTTCACTAAATCAGAATCACATCACTGGTACAGACAAATTATATGAGCGGGAAAATATATGAACTAATGTACCCGAAATGAAATCTCAAAATAATTAACAAATCAGGATCAACGCGAAAGTTTTCAGTTAGAATTTTTTTTTATTCAATTAATTAAAAAAAAAAATGGTGCGTAGCTGTTATTTGTGCAAAAATACCCAAACAAATCAAATAATTTTATATGCGTAAGTATCTGCGTATGTATAACAGTCACTTCAAGAACTGAGTGCTCACCAAAGAACTATTTTTTCTATAATTTTGGTTTATTGCCTGAAATATTCTTAACAAAAAAATAGCAACACTGTTTCGCTATTGTAACGGTAAAATAATAAAAAAGAAAGAAAAACAAAATAATGTCGGTTTTCTATCTTCAAAAAGTGAGTGCTCATTAATGTTATTTTTAAAATTTTTATAGTTAGCTTAAAAGTTAATATTTTGTGTGGCCTCCTTTGCTCTTAATGATGATCCAAGCGCCGTGGAATGGAATTCACTAAATTCTGTGTCACCGTCTGTGGTATTTTATCCCATTCTTCCCGCAGAGCTTGAACTAGCGCTTGTTAGCTGTTAATACGCCTCTCCCTAATTCTTGTGTCCAATAAGCTCCATATATTTTCAATGAGGTTAATGTCCGGGAACTGAGGAGGTGTTTCCATCCAGTGTGGAGTATTATAATAACGCCAAGACCTTGTGTTGTATACAGTGTGTTTCGGGTCGTTGTCTTGCGTAAAAATGCAGTTGTTTCCAAGTCCCATTTTTTCCACACTGGGTGCCAGATTTGCCTTTAGTATTTCAATATATTTCCTGTGGTCTAAAATGCCATCAATAAAATGCAAATTTCCATTCCCCACACAAGTACCGAGCCTCCACCGTGCTTAAAAGTTGGAACCAAATTGGGTTTTCTCCAGACCTTACACCTGCTATCGGTACCACATATATTGCATATACTTTCATCTGTAAATATAACTCTGTTCCAGAACGCTTTCGTTTCATTGCGATATTTCTTAGCGTATGCAAGGCGCTTCTGCTTGTTTATTTTGCTTATGTACGGTTTTTTCTACTTACTCTGCAGTGATATCCGGCATTATAGAGAACGTTTCGTACAATGTTAACACACACTTCTTTTTGAAATTCAGTAAAAATCTGCTCTTTTAATTTCGGAGCTGAGATTTCAGGTTTTTTTTTTCTTTTTTGGACTAAAAAACAACGCTTTTCTGTTTCAGTTAATTTCTGAGGTCGTCCGGACCTTGGCTCATTTTTAATGTTGTTTGTCTGGTTAAACTTGTCAATTATTTTTTTTACCGTAGAATATGGCCTTTTCACTATTTTCTCAATCTCTCGAATAGATTTCTTCTTCTTTTCGCAAACTTATAATATTTTTACGCTCTCATCCACTGCTGCCATTTCTTGCCACCATTCTGACCATTGACGACGCTTGAAATGGTCAAGAGGCTTTAGTTCTTGAGCCAATTGCACCTTGTAAGCGTGTAAATGCAAGTCTTTATGCATAATGTTCATCAACGACGAACGTGAGAGGTGCAATTGTTGGGCACGACGACGAGTTGAGGTGGACGGCTCTTCAGCCACACTATCACAAACAGCAGCAATATTTTCTGGTGTTTTCACATCTCCTACAGAACCGGTTTGTTAAAATTTTTGCACGATTTTTCCAATTGTATACACATTTGGACGATTAAATTGACCGAAAAAATCACGAAGTGCACGATATGCATTTTGATTTGAACGCTCATTTTCATTATAAGCCTGAATAACTTAAACGCGTTGCTCGATTGTGTATCTTTTCATGGTTCAAATTGAGTTAGTATGAAATTGAGAAATGTCAAATGAAATGTAGAAAAAAAACTTGACGTTTAGGTGTGGTTCACATTCAACATCGGCCCTTAAAATTTAACCACTTTTTACTTAATTTAAAATAACGTTGCGTGCTTTTAATACACTTATCACTGTTTACATTCATTTATGTAAAAAAATTAAAAATCAGTCCTTTCAACACCTGATATATTTTTTTACAAAAATACTTGTGACCTTGTTTGGGGCCACGGTTTTTCATTTCAACCGCCCCTAAAATGACTTCACATTTTCTTGATTAAAGTAGTTGGAAAATATTCAAATATACAATGCTTTCTTATATGAAGAGTTTATATTCATATAAGAAAGCATTGAACACATTTTTGAAAAGCAAAAATATTATTTTATTTGTTTATTTATTTATTTATTTATTAATAAATTAATTATTAATTAATTATTAATTAATTATTATTTATAATTATAATTAATAATTAATTATAATTATAATTGATTAATTAATTAATTATTTATTTATTTAATTATTTAAATTATTTATCATTTTTTTTTTTTTTTAATTATTTAAAAAATAATTAATAAAATAATTAATAAAATAATAAAAATAATTAAAAGAAAATTATTAAATTAAAATAAAATAATTAAAATTAATAAAATTTTTAATAACTAATTAATTGATTAACTAATTAATTAATTAATTAATTAATTTATTTATTTGTTTATTTAGTTATTTATTTATTTATTTATTTATTTATTTATTTATTTATTTATTTATTTATTTATTTATTTATTTATTTATTTATTTATTTATTTATTTATTTATTTATTTATTTATTTATTTATTTATTTATTTATTTATTTATTTACTTATATATTTATTTATTTTTATTTATTTATTTATTTATTTACTTAGTTATTTATTTATTTATTTATTTATTTATTTATTTATTTATTTATTTATTTATTTATTTATTTATTTATTTATTTTTTTATTTATTTATTTATTTACTTATTTATTTATTTATTTATTTATTTATTTATTTATTTATTTATTTATTTATTTATTTATTTATTTACTTATTTGTTTATTTATTTATTTATATATTTATTTATTTATTTATTTATTTGTAAATTAATTACGACCTTCTTTCATAAGTTTTAAGTTATGTGTTTATATAACTCCAATAATTTTTCAATTATTAATGGTTATATTTTATCGAGCTCAAGGTCAGTGATGCTTTCCGAAGAAAACAACTGAAGGAATAACAACTAACAACAACAATACCCTATATAGAGTATCAATCACATAGCAGACTAGACAGCTGTTACGTTGGCCGCTACACCATCAGTAGCCTTTTATAGTGATTCTTGCTGTGATCCACTAAGCTCTTAATTTTCTACTTGTTTCACGAATGCAATTAGTAAATTACCCTGAATTGCGGTACGAGAATACAAATGATATGAAAGCAGCTTAAAGTTCTTCTAATTTGTGAAGCATACTTTCAGGGAAAGTATGTTCTATTATTCGAAGATAGATCAAAGCTTTTTCTAAATACTCAAAGATTTTGTTGTGCTAGTTGTTGTTGCTCTTCTATTTCACAGTCGATCTTAGCTTCAGCAGTTAGCTGATATTAAACTATGACGACATGAAGATTTGTTTCTTTTGAAAACTTAGATTTTTAATTTATTGTGTGTAAACACACACAAATAATCCAATTTTCAACGGCCGGGCTCTGCCATAGAATAATTTACAAATAAATTCACAATAAATAATTTACAAATAAATTCTATGGCAGAGCCCGGCCGTTTATGGCCATATGTTTTTTTGAAAATCCTGTAATTTTCAAAAAAAAAATCCTGTACTTTTAGAGAAAATACTGCTCTTATAAAAGGACTAAAAACAAATATTTTAAAATTTTTTTATTATAACATTTTTAATATTCCTTATCTTACCAGGTTTTGTCAAGTATTTGTCTATTTGTAATTTGCTAAAGACTAGCGAAAGAAATTAACAAAAACGATGACAGCAACAATGACAGGAAAAGCGCTGCCACATGATCAAATTTTTGAAAGGATGTAAAAAGTAGTAGCAACTTTATTTGCTACTTTTATATAAGTACTTACATATAATTTATAAACATAAAATTTCTATTTTTTTTATTCAACGAAAATTAAAAAACTGGATTAAAAAAAAACCTGCCCAAATCCTGGGAGAAATATGATCCCGTCTACCTGCTCAAAATACTGCCCAAAATAGGATTAACTGCCCATATGGTAACGCTGGATGGAAGAAAAAATTGAGCAACGAGTTTGTTATTATCAGTTATCAAATTTTGTGTGAAAAATCATTTCAACTGCGCCGATACTTGTCTTGTCTGCGAAGGCAAACAAGTGGTTTAACCGAATTGTGAGTGGCTTAGGCGAAGTAGAAGACGACTCGTACCGGGCGGCCATCGTGTTCGACTACCGAAGAAAACGTTGAAAAAATCAAAGAAATGTTGGCCAAAAATCGCAAATTGACGATTAAAGAGATAGCAGAGGACGTCGGCATTTCAATTGGATCCGTTCAGAACATTTTGAAGAATGAATTGCGCTTGAGACGTGTCGCTGCGAAGTTGGTATCGAAAGAACTCAATTTTATGCAAAAAACAGACCGAGTTGCTATCGCGAAAGACATGCTGGAAATGGTCGAAAATGACGAATCATTCATCGAATCCACCATTACTGGTGATGAGACATGGGTATACGAGTATGACACGCAAACCAGGCATCAGGCGAGTGAATGGCGGTCGCCAGACGAACCGAGACCGAAGAAACCACGTCGTTTTCAGTCAAAAAAGAAGGCGATGCTCACTGTTTTCATGGACTACAATTGTGTAGTTCACCATGAATTTTTGCCAGATGGTCAAACGATCAATAAACAGTATTAATGGGGCGTTATGAGACGTTTACGTGAAGCAATTCGGCAAAAAAGACAGCAGTTGTGGCAAAACAAATCATGGATTTTGCACCACGATAATGCACCATCGCACAATGCTCATCTTATTCGTGACTTTTTAGCCAAAAACAGCACGATAACCAGCCAGCAGCCGGCAAATTCACCTGGCTCTGTGTAATTTTTTCCAGTTCGATCGAGTCAAAAAACCGCTTCGAGGAACGCGTTTCACCAGCAAAGAAGAGGTCATGGAAAAATCGGTGAACGCTCTGAAGGCCATACTAAAAACCGTGTTCCAGAAAGGTTTCCGTGACTGAATCAAGCGCTGGCATAAGTGCGTTGCAGCCGACGGGGACTATTTTGAAGGCGGCAATATTGATTTGGATGAATAAACTTGTACTTTAATTTTTTCAATAAATTAATCTTTTTGAACAAGGTGGAATACTTAAGGTACTTAAATACTAGAAAGAGGAGAAGAAAAGAAAAAAAGATCAAAGGCTGGGTTAATTAGGAAGAGCGAAAGACTCTGATAGAGATCGCTTTAACAAGGATTTGGACATGGAAGGTGAGTAATGATCGGATATATTATTAAATTCTCTACAGCAACGGCTGATGGGTTCATTACTTGCATATGCAGTATTATGCTGATATTCTGTTAACAGCCGAGTATGCCTTGTACGTTTTATAGGGTCATTGAGGGTAATCTTGTTAGAGATGTGTGCGCAGTTAGTTACATCGTTCAGAACATCAAAATTAAAGCATGAATCCAATGCCGTTCTTCTTATTGATAGTGGCATCGAATTTAATAGGCTGAGTCTGTGTTCATACGGTGGAAGGCTACAATAATCGAGGTCGTTAAAAGTTTCTCTCAAAGCGAATAGTAAGAATTGCTTTTGAATGGATTCTATTCTATCACAATGGGATTCCAAAGCTGGATTCCAAATAATGCAGCCATATTCGAGTATTGGGATCACTAGCGCACAGTACAGGGATGTCGTGACTCACACATTCTTGAATGGTGGACCGACCTTTTCGAAAACCGTGCTGCTGTTCGTGGCTGCTGCTGCTGCTGCTGCTGTTCGTCGCGGATTGATAAGGTGTGTTAGCTTTTCGCAAATAATTTTTTCAAATAGCTTTGGTATGGTTGACAAAATTGCTATTCCTCTGTAATTTTCAACTGAACTTTTACCACCTTTTTTGTATATTGGTATTAGGTAGGAAGTTTTCCAATAAGAGGGGAACACTCCAAGAGAGAGTGGTTTGTTAAATATTATATATAATGGCGCAAATAGTTGGTCTAAGCATCGCACCAAGAGCGTTGGGGCAATTAGGTCTGGTCCAGGTGTCTTGGTTGTATCTAAACCTTTTATTGCACTTGATTTGTCTTCTTTCGTCAAGTTGAAGTTTCCAACTATATGTTGCAAATTATTAATTGCAAGTTCGGAGTGGGGGGGGGGGGGGGGGGGGTATCAGACTGAGTAGTTGGTGGACAGAATACCTCATTAAAATGATCCGCAAAGAGGTTGCATATTTCCTAAGGGTTGGAGGAGACAATATTACCTTTAAACATGGATGAAGGGTAACCGGCTGATTTTCGTTTCAAATTTTCAAATTAACAAAGTCAAAAAAGTTTTAGGGTCCTGGACAATTTTTTCTCCAATTAAGCTTGTGTAAAACTTGTACGCTACTTCAGATTTGGAAAAGAGCTCCTTCGATAGCTCATCATATCTGAGCCTCATTTCTTCGCTTACATTTGCGGTACTTTTGGAGTTTTAAAAGTTTAAAGTTGGAGTTTTAGAATTTAAAACGAGTTTGTAAATTCTGTTTCTCTGGTTTCTCAAATATCTGAGATCTACATTTAGCCAAGCTTCTGGAAGTTTATTTTTCTTCCTTATTTTAAGCACATACCTTTCGAAAGCCGCAGAAATATAATGATAATTAATTGCGTAATGATAGAACGCAATCCAAGTTAATACCATCTAGAAGAGATATTATGCTTTCATAATCGGCATGAAGGAAGTCGTACCCAATGGAGTTATTGAAAGACTGGGTAAAAGAGATATTTATATCAGAGAAAATAACTGTTAAGGCTGTATGATGGATAGTGTTAGTAAAAAAATTTTCTGCTTCGTTGGTTGGACCAACCCTAACTTCGTCGTTCGAGTTAGTAAAGATTAAGTCTAACCACTTGCTGTTTTGGTTTTGTGTTGCAGAGACTTGCTGTAGATTGCTATAAAAGGTTCTTAGTTACTAGGTTCTTGCTACTAGAGAGATTTAAAGGCAGAAGATATTTGTCATTTTCGTCAATGACAAAAGATATATTTGGACGGTTGAAGTCACCAAAAATAATAACTCTATCTTCCTCATTTAAGGTTGCCGTAAATGTAGTGATGGTTTCACATAAGTCATTGTATGCTGACTCACTAGAACTTGGGGGGATTTAATTTTTTTCTTATTTGAAGAAACCCACTAATATTGACTACAAAAAGTTTTTACTTCATACGCTATACATTTTAAAAGTGAATTTTTAAAGTGTTTTCTTACCTAGCAGCTTTACAAATTGTTTCGTTTTCTTCTTTCGAATTGTATATTATATGCAAAATGCAATTCGCGTAATCATTCGCATCTACAGCAAGAAATCCCGTTTGACATCCTTCAGATGTTTCAATTATATCTAAGAGAGGTCCTCCAGATCGATTAGCAACCATTATTAATCCCGCAGCCATACATTCCACTATACCTATACCAAAATGTTCATTCCACATTGTATGAATTCCTATTTTAGACGATCGGTAATATTGCAGTAATTCTTGATAAGGAATGTTGACTTTGAATTCGACGGCGTTTTCAAGAGATAAGTGTTTTGATAAGTCTTGCATATTTTTTAATCTAGTGTAATCCTCTTCATTCCGACAGGATCCGATAATAACCAAACGAATTTTATTCCACAAATCTTCATTATTTCCCAATAATGTTCTTAGTTCGTACATTGTCTGTAACTGCAATGGATGATCTTTTTCTGGACGGAATTGACCAACGGAAAGAATAGTTATATTGTTTTCATTGCCATTACGTGGAAGAGATTTAAGATGACTGACTTCGCATGGAGGATACACTCGATGGGTTTTAAATGGGGCCTCCCACAAATCAAGAATATGATTTTCAGTCCATGAAGAATTAACCATTACAGTTTGAGAACTACGTCCAACCCAAGAATAAATCTAAAATAAAATACATAAATATATTAAAGCATATATTAAAATTGCATTACATAAAAATATTAAAAAGCCTGTAAGCACGCACAAACATAAATTTAAGAGTTCATTAACAGTACATGAACTATAAAACAATCAAAACATTGATAGAAGATTAATTTTATTATTACTAGTAAATATCTAAGCTGCTCCCTACATATAACGATGCTATAACTTTTTTAACTTTTAAAAATGTAGAAGATTTTTTCTTAATTTTTTATTTATTTATTTAATAGATAACGTTAACACATAAGACAGTGTCTTTTAAATGCAATACTAATTATACAGGGTGTCCCACAATTGAGTGCAACTATTTACGGAGCTGAAAGGTTATGTTGAGCTGAGCAAAAAATCGTATGGGAGGGGGGGTGTCTATTTTCACGACTTAATATTGCACGACTTTGGTTTACGTTATTGTTTCTAGCAGAAAAACTAACGTACATAAAACTTGATAGCTCATTTTAAAGGCAATGAAATCACCTTTCCAACGGTATATCAACAAACCCCACCAACTTAACCGTTACCGAGCTGTGCTCGTGTGAAGATGAAATCAATAGATTGAAACTACCAAATTTCAATTTTAAGTGCAAATTTCTCAGAATTTTTTAAGATCTATTTTGTAATTTATTCAATTTTCTTTTCAATGACACCAAAAACATAAACATATCTTAAACAAGTAAGGATGGAGCTTCGGCATGGTACCGACATTTCTTTAATTTGAGTAGATTTTTAGAGATTTTACTTTTTAAATAAAGCCACTTTGTATGGGAGGTAGACACCAGAACGCCAAAGAAAAAACTGCCCGAACAAACTTTCGTCGCAACAAAAAACACCGACAAAAATCGTTTAACATTTAAATATAGAAAAGTGCACAAATATTACAAATATTTCAATTAAATCACATCACAAACTTAAAATCACTTATTGTGGATAAATAATTTAAAACAAAAAATATTTTAATTTTACTCTGCAAGTTAAATAAGATGCACTAAGGTAAATCAATGAGTATATAACAGAGAATTTAATTCGCTCTGAAGTTTATCATGACTCCAAATTTTGCAAGCAAATGAAGAAATTTTGAATTTTTGTTTTCGAAATTAAATGTGCGCAGAAGCGCTGCCGATATTTGTGCAGCCGCAATTAGCCGCCAAGATTGTTGTGTTGGTTTTTTCTATTGAATTTTTTTCCTGCACAATGTTTACGTTTCGGGCTAGACTTGCTCTAGCATGGATTTATTTCAATATGCCAACTATTTATGCCAGTTCCAGGTATTGTATATTTCAAAAAATAAAATGATTTTTCTCAATATTTCTATGCATATGAATATTTTTTACGTCAAATAGAAAATTTATTTGAAAATATCATAAATTGGATAAATGAAATTTTCATTTTTTAGCTGCTTTTACTTGCATAGATTTATTACAAATTCCCAATTAGATATTTGCAAGTTTAATAGGTTTTCAATCAACTTGCATGTATTGAATTGAGAAGTTGAAGTATAAAAATATGAAATGTTTTGAATTATCTGAATTTGATCGAATTTATTGTATTGAAATAAAAACATTTTGGAATAAAGAACATTTTTTTTGCCTGACTTGCTTGTTGCATGCATTTATTTCAATATGCCAATTAGATATTTGCAAGATTCAGGTATTTCTCTTTTTCAATATTTCTATGTAAATTAATTTTTTTTTAGGTCAAATAGAAAATGTTGCATTTAATCTAATTTCTTTTATTTTCAATAAATTGGAATAAATGTGGCAAATATATCAATTTAGTTACGTGTAAAATTTCGTTTATAATAACAGAATAATTTATAGCAGCAAATTTTTAAAACAAAAAAAATAAAAAATAAGCGCCGCCACCCAGATTCGAACCCGGGCCCTTCTATTGCGAGGCAAACACCTTAACCAGTCGACCACAACTCAATTGAATAATTTCTTTCTTAATAACAAATAACAGCAAGTTTGATAAAATCAAATTAAAATTTTCTTAAACAAATTTAAATACGCTGAATATTAGTGCATGTATAAAATACAAATTTATTTCAACTTCCCAATTTGATATTTGCAACTTTCAAAGCTTTTGAATTAACTTGCAGGTATTTAATTGACAAATTGAAGCATGCAAAAATGAAATCTTATTTAACTTGTTATTTGAGTAAAACAGTACAATGATAATTTTGCAGATTTTTTTGGCCTTTTAGAAAAGTACAAATATGCAATCTGCAAGATCGATTGCAGTTGACTGTACTTCTTATGATAATAGCCATGTCAATGATCTATTGAATGCCAATTGCAACGCATCGTTCGTGCTGCTGTTTGATTAATAATTGTGATTTTATTATTTATTGTTCGCGTTTGTTGTTTGCACAAAATGTCACTTAACTGCTTCGTTAAGAGTTGTCCGGGAGTGAATACGGAAGGCAAAATCAGGCTGTATGGATTTCCGAAAAATCAACCAGACTTATTGTCCAAATGGATAAAAAATTTTGACGCCTCGTGCCTTGGCTCGAAGAGGTTAAAACATGGTTCAGTTTCAACTCTGTGCTTACCCCCTAGCCACACGTGGCAGTTCGAAGGCAGTAACAGTTCGAAAAACTCAATACACTCTCACTTTTCACTAATGCACTCATACATTGACATCACTGGCAGTCTACTGGCAACAACTTTTACTGGGACAGTGAATTTCGACAACTGCAGCCAGTGCGAAATCGAAGTAAGGAAAACAGTATTGTGTTTTCTCTTTAAAATATTCGAACTGTAAATATGCACTTTTCTTTCATGTCTTGTAGTGAAATATATCCAATTCGTGAAGTTGCATTTCATTTTGAAAAAAAATTGAAAATTGATCACGTGTGGCTGCAGCGTTAGGTAAGTATAGTGAAAATTTGTGATCGCAGGGCTCTATTCCGCTCTATTCTCTAAAATTTATTAATTGTGTAGGTACCAGAGACCTGCATCAAGTACTTGAAAAAGCTTGATTTTTTTGGCAAATTCAAAAAGCAAATTCACTTGGTTTGAACCTGAAAAAACCAAGCAAAGCAAGCTTGGTATCAAACTAATCAATCGCAAGCTTTACTGCTCTGCTGCGCACAAAATCTTGAAGCGCTTGAAATTTTCGGGAAAATACTTGAAAAGATTGATATGTTCGGCAAAAGCTTATAAGCAGGGTGCGGAAAAATTTGTTCGCAATTGATTAAAATACGATCTTCGCGTTCATTTTTTGATGTGTGAGTGAATTTTTCAAACGAAAAATTCAAAAGCAAGCAAACGTTCGCAATCGAATGAGGAACGCTCTGCTTGCGTCGTTTTTGATTTTCCATGATAAATTTGTCAGCTTTGTATTTTTTCAAACGAATTTTTCACACAACCACAAAAAGCAACAAACGTTTGTTTGTTATCGTTCATTAAAAATGAGCGTTTGAAGAAAAATTCAGGAACGTTCGTTTGTACGTGGAATTGTTAGACAAAATTTAAGCTTTTTTTGTATATGTGTATACACGCTGAAAAAAGTCCGAAAATTTAAAAGCTTCTAGAAATGAACTTCTAAATATTCTTCATAAATTTAAATTCACAATATCAGTGAAAGACAGGGATTTATGTACGTATAAGCTTGCACAAGTTGTTCTTGCAGTTCCGTCTAGCCAAGTTTCCGTAGAAAGAGCATTCAGTGCATTATCTACTATTTTAACAAAACAGCGCTCAAGATTAAACAGTGAAACCATAAATAAGTTAAATGGAAATTTCTTAAAAAATATTAATTTTTAGTTTACTGTTCCACTAAATCTTTCTTATTTTAACATTTTTAACTTTTTAATTTTCCTTATTTACTTTATTCACTGACTTTTCTTTGCTTTATTTATTTACTTTATTTGTGTTATTTATTAGAACTTATCATTATTTTAAAAGAACAGAATTAATTAGTTAATATTAACTAAACAAATAAAATTAATTTAATATCATTCTACCTATGTCTCCTTTTACTTTATAAAAGAAATACTTAACTCTAAAAATATTACCATCATACCATTCTGCATTATACCATTAACACCAAACCATTCCATCAGTGGCGTGTGTGCTTAATATATTTATATAATATTAATACTGAAGAAAATTTTAGCTTTTTTAAACTACACCCGAAATAAATTTATATCAATGGTTCAGCTCACAAAAGTGATAAGTGAAAAATTTAAAATGTTCAGCAACGCTGATTTTGTTTTTGAATTTCAAACATTTTAGTACAAAACAATTATTTTAGCCATGTATTGATCAGTAGGTTCGATATGGGGGTTCTGGACCACGGACCACTGGAGCTTATGACGTCAGCGCGTGTATATATACGTTTTGTGTGTATGTTTGGGTGCTTAAGCAAGTGTAGATACATAATTTTTGTGTATGTATGTGTGTTTAAGCAAGTGGACGTACATAATTTGTGTATGTGTGTGTGTGTTGTTATTCCCCTGTAGGAAAATCAACTAATTTAAAAGTACAGGGTTGTCAATATTCGAAGCGCCCATCTGGCAACACTGTAACTTTCCGTAGTGATGCCAAATCGACTAATGACATACCGCGTTTGAAGCGTCATTCCAAGCAAATGTTTACAATGGAACAGTACACGCCACGCGAACGCTCTAAAATTGTTGAAATTTACATTCAACAAAACAAGTCAATAGTGAAAACTCAACGTGCTTTCAAAAAAATAAATAAAGTGAAAAGTGCGCCTTCCAAGAAAACAATTTATCGTTTGTATGAAACTGAAAATCCACAAGAGATTCAAGAGGTACCTCTTCACGATGCAAAAGTCACTGTTTGTGCTAAAATGCTCATTGGGCCGTTCTTTTTCGAAGATGATAATGGCCACAGAGTTACTGTCAATCAGGAGCGTTATCGCGATATGATAAACAATTTTTTCATGCCAATCGTTCGTCGAAAGCGTATCAGGCACTACTGGTTTCAACAAGACGGCGCGCCACCACACACAAGCCGCACTACAATCGATTTTTTGAAATGGGCGCTTCGAATATGGACAGCCCTGTACTTAGATGGCGCCTACAACCGTAAGTCGGTTTCCGCCTGTTGTAAGAAATTGCGCCAGCCATTCCTGTTTTGCGCTAGCTGGCGCCAGTTGGAAGCATCAAGTTTCGTCAGGTTGTCCTCCACTTGGTCCCTCCAACGGAGATGCGGTCGTCCTCTTCAGCGTTGTCCGCCGCTGGGTACCGAATGGAATATTTTCTTCGTCTGAAATCAAATCTGACTCGAAGACTACACAATATACATTTCTGTTTAGCGCCGTTCACATCGTCCAATTAGTCATCAAATGGTTTGACGACACAAGTGTTCACATTGGCAAATGTTTCGACAAATTTAATTTCTGCTTTGATCACCGCAGTGAAAGCATCGCGATTCACTTTTTATGGATATTGTAATATCCATATCTTTTGTAAGAAGAAGCATAACAGAAGAAGCTAATATTAAAAAATGAAGAAAGAAGTTATTGTGTATGAAAGAGTGGGTTAAAGAAAGGCTGACATATACACATAAGCGTTGACGTATATCCATTCTCGTATATATTTGATATGACCGCAGAACTATATACACTCAGTTCTGTTTTTACACGGTACATACGTTCCCAAAGATTTCGTGAAGTAGTTTTTTGTCAACCACAACTAGTTGAAATTCTGACTTTTTCCCATAGAACGAACTAACATATTTTGTATGGTGATGTCCGCAAAATAAGTCTGCATATATTTTTAGCTACTTGTTAAATTAGTTAAATTTAAATTAGTTTTTAACTACTTTAAAATAACCAATTGAAAACTATTACTGATGGCGTAAAGTTAATATTTGATGAAATAACATGGTTAGATATATATAAACTTGTAATCTAATAAAAATTTGCAATTAAAACATGTCAAAATCAGAGTAGTTGCCACCTTAATAAAATTCAAAGTAGTTTATCAATCACTTGTTTTTAAGTAGTATTTCAATTATTTCATATATAATGCAAATAAAATTATTTACAATTGAAGTGGATGCCGCCTTAATATAATTTAAAGTAGTTCATATACTGGTTTATTTTAAATTAGTTTTTTAACTAGTTGTTTTTAAAAATAAGTTAGTTTGTTTCTATAGGGATATGAGAGATATACTAACACATATTAACAAATACAAATTTAAGTTTAAGTGACAGAATAAGACGATCCTATAAGGATTAAATAATAACTAAGTTAGAATAATACAAAATAATTAAAAAAAAGACGAAAAATTAGTATAATTAACTAGAGTTAAATAATGGAAAAAGCTGGAGATTAGATTTAAAGCATTTTCTTAATGTCGTATCAAAAATATCTATGAATGGCAAGACTTCATTAATCTGTATGATGCAACGATTCATTGGTTCTTTTCGGGCATAAGCACATCTGTGGAATGGAACTTGCAAGCGGAAAAAAATTCGAAGAAGCCTAGGTGGTGAAATAAAGTTCAGCATAGCAAGTAGTGTAGGATCTTGAATATGATAGTGGACCAAGTCACGAACAAAAATAGTAGACTGCATTCGACGTCTGGGATTTATGGAAGTAATATTTATCAAGGCATATCTTGTACTGTAAGGGAAGGGCTCTTGAAGATTCCAATTTAGTTAGAATACCATAAACCTCGTAAATTTTCTTTGGACTCTTTCAATTCTATGAGCTTGAGTTCACGAGCTTGGATTCCAAATTATAGAACAATAGTCTAAGTGGGGCCGAACCAGAGAAGTATACAGAAGTTTAAGAGCGTAAGGATCAATAAATTCTTTAGCGTTTCTGATTAAAAAGGCCAACATAGAGTTAGACTTATTGATTATTGCATTGATATGATCCTTAAAATTCAAACGACTATGAAACAATATACCTATGTTTTTCTTGCACGAAACTCTCTCTAGTTGGCATGAGTTTATTGAATAACTGTTTATTCTAGGCAGTGACGCTCTAGAAAAAGAAAGACATTGACATTTTGAGATATTAAGAGACAGTATGTTCAGCTCACACCAGGTAGAGATGGAATCAATATCATTCTGAAGAAGAGTAACTTCAGCATCAGAATTTATTGAACGGAAAATATTTAGATCATCAGCGAAAAGGAGACACTGAGAATACCTTACCACTGAGGGAAGATCATTGATGAAAAGCAGGAACAAGAGAGGCCCAAGGTGGCTACCTTGCAGTACCCCTGAAGAGGCGACAAAAGGGCTAGATAGGCAGTCATTAACTTTAACAAATTGAATGCGATCAGACAGATATGATTTAAACCAAGTAAGGAGATTTGAGCGGATACCGAGAGACGCAAGTTTGAATACAAGTTGGTTATAATCAACTTTGTCAAAGGCTTTGGCAAAGTCAGTAAAAATAGCATCCGTTTGAAGGCCAGCTTCAAAATTACGAATCACATGATGGCAAAAAATTTTTAAGTTGGTAGTAGTTGATTTACCTTTTAAGAATCCATGTTGAACCGGTGACATTATATTTTTAACATGAAATGATAATTTTTCATACATAATTTTATCCAAGACTTTAGGAATACACGATATTTTAGAGATAGGTCTATAATTTCTAACATCTTGTTTTGGACCAGATTTATAGATCGGAACAATATGAAAAATTTTCCAACTACTGATAAAATTACCATCAGAAATTGATTTTTTAAACATCATAAAAAGGGGATAAGCTATTGTAGAAGCACAATTTTTTAAAACAGTTTGCGACAAATCATCATGACTCGCCGATACACTGTTGTTTAGGTTCGAGAGAACGGATTCCACATCAGACATGGAAAATGAGAGGTCGCCTAGATCCAAAACAGATTCGAGAGGGATACTAGAATTTATAGGGCTGGAAGAAGAAACAGGAGGATAGACAGACTTGAAAAGATCAGCAAAAAAATAACAAATAGAAGGGGTACTATCAGAGGAGGACTCAAGATAACACATAAAATTTGGTAGACCATTAGATTTTCTTTTATTGTTTATAAATGACCAGAAATGCTTATTATTTTGCTTGATTGTTAGTTTAGTAAAGTTTATGTATGAGACATAGAGAAATTTATTAAACGTAACAAATTGAAGCAGGAGGGATAAATAAAGGTCCTTTAGATTATTATTAGAGTTATTGCATCTATAATGTTTATATGCTGTTTTTCCTATTTTTAGATTTGTAAGTCTCTTATTGAACCAGGGAGGATTGCAATTACATCATTTAAGATAGACAAAAATTTGTCAAATACGACGGATAGGTCTGTATCGCTAAAAACAGAATTCCACGAGATTGTAGACAATTGCTCATTCATAGCATCGAAATCAGCATTTTTAAAATTGAACGAATAGGTCTCGCTAGTGAACAATTTATGGTATTTACAGGCTGAAAATTCAATTAAAATGGGCTTATGATGATTAGAACACTCGAACATCGGTGATATAGGACATTTTAAGGAAACATTAAATTCCTTATCAACGAAAACCAGACCAAGAATTCGATTGCGATCATTCTGAATATCATTAATTTGTAACTCACAATAATAAAAAGTTCAAATACACGATTAACAAAAATATTAATAATAATCTGGTCAACATCAATTGCAGCCGGCAGAGCAGCATTATCATGGGGAGGCACTAATTACATACTGGAACATGCGTTTTTTACCGCTATAAGGACTCCACCTCCACGCGATAAGCCCTAAGTTAAAGAACAACGATCCTTGTTCTGTGGAAAACATTGTAAGAAATGCCATTAAATAATTCTTAAGTAAGATTGGCTGACTATCATTCAACCAAGTTTCAGTAAAAATAATAATATCATAATGTAAACTACTAGAAAATCTTAAAAACTTATTATTTTTAGTTCTCACGCCTCCCATGTTCTGATAATACAAAGAATACTTATGAATAAATCCGGTCAGTTTTTTGAAGTAGAGATCGAGTTGAGCGATGAGCCTCCAGTGGGTAGTACCTGCATTGGTCGAGGAATAAATTCGTGAACCGTGATACCAGTTGGCCAAAAACTGGCAGATACAATAGAAGTGAATTCCGAATCATGAACTAGTAGTTTGAAGTAGGGGAAAAGTAGGGGAACAGGGGGGCGAACCTTCACATGGCAACGTGTCTGACCGCTTCAACCTGGCGAGGCCAGCATTATCCATGTCGAAATCGTCTCAAGTCGACTCAAACCTCCAAGTGGTGTTCCCTGGGCAACGGCAAACTGGCATCCGTCAGTTTGACGGCTAATTTGAGCGGCGTGTCGATCCATATACCTTAAACATGGAATGTGCGCAGGGTTTGGGTCCCGCCACATTACTACTGCCCAATGAAAACTAAACCAGCCTCGGATAAGAACCCCAATTACGTTGACGACCACCGCAAACGAAAAACGGACAATGATTTACGGATATGCACCTGGAATGTCCGAACCCTTTATAGGGGAGATGCCATTATCCAACTGGCGGAAGCCCTCAAAACAATAAAATCTGACATCACCGCCATCCAAGAAATGTGATGGAAAGGGCAAGGCTGCTCTAAACAAGCACACTGCGATATCTACTACAGCTGCAATGCGGAGAGGCGCGAATTCGGATGTGGATTCGTCGTTAGCCGGAAACTACGCCACGTTGTTTCCCGGTTCACACCTGTGAACGAAAGATTGACCACAATCCGCTTCAATGCAAAATTTTTCTACATTAGCCTTATTTGCGCGCACGCCCCGACGGAGGAAAATGCCGAAGCCGCCAAGGACGCTTTCTACGCTAGTCTTGAGAACGTATATGACCACCTTCCGGTCCATGACGTGAAAATAGTCCTCGGCGATTTTAATGCGAAAGTCGGAAGGGAAGGCATCTTTGGCCCCACTGTCGGTCAGTTCAGTCTTCACGAGATTTCCACGAAAAACGGTCTAAGACTGATCGACTTCGCCGCGGCACAAAACATGGTAGTTAGTAGCACCAGATTTAAGCACCTCGACATTCACAAGGCCACCTGGCTGTCCCCGGATCAAAAAACGCGAAACCAAATTGATCATGTTGTAATCGACGGAAGGCATTCCTCTTGTGTTCTAGATGTGCGTACATTTCGGGGGGTCAAAATTGACTCCGACCATTGTCTTGTTGCAGCCAAGATCCGCATGCGATTATGCAATGCGAAGAACATACGCACAGGAATGAAACGAAAGCTAGATGTCGCTAAGCTGCAATTACAACGGACTGCCGAAGCCTACTCCGCTCAACTCTCGGTTAAGCTCAATCATCCAACCTCTGGACTCGACGATCCCGGCGGACTTTGGGCGCATATATCCGACTCCATGCGCGCTGCCGCTGAAGAAAGAACCTTGGAACCAATAGTACGATCAGGAGTGTCGCATCGCGACAGCAGTAAAAAACGTCGCATATAAAAAAACTCTGCAGTCAGCTGCAAAGCGAGCCGTGCGAAAAAACTACCGCGAAAAGAGGAAGGAAGAGAGGCGTCTTTTCAGTCGCAAGAAAAGAGAGCAGGAAAAGCGTGAGCGTAAGTAATTAGAGGTATACCAGGGCAAGAAGGATGCACGAAAATTCTATCAACAGGTTAAGCGTCTAACCCTAGGTTTCAAGCCCGGATCATCCACTTGTAGAGACTTCTCCAATTTACTTACAGGCGACGATACCACCAATGCCGCCCATCGAGAGCGCAGTTCAGTGCCACCACTCGACGATGACGGAGTGGAAGTATCACCACCTAGCCATGAAGAGGTTCGAGTTGCAATCCAACGACTTAAAAACAATAAAGCAGAGGGTGCTGACGGCCTGTCAGCTGAATTGTTTAAAACCGGCGGTGATGAATTGATAAGGCGCATGCATTAGCTCATCAGCAAAATATGGCTAGCAGAAAGCATGCCCGACGATTGGAACCTCAGTGTACTGTGCCCTATACTTAAGAAAGGAGACCCAACAATCTGCGCCAGTTATAGAGGTATCAGTCTTATTTCCATCGCATATAAGGTTCTCTCAAGCGTACTGTGTGAAAGATTAAAGCCGATTACAAAAACACTGATTGGACCTTATCAGTGTGGTTTTCGACCTGGTAAGTCCACCATAGACCAGATTTTCACGCTACGACAAATCCTGGAGAAAACCCACGAATATCAAATTGACACACACCATCTCTTTGTCGATTTTAAAGCTGCGTTCGATAGCCCGAGAAGGGATTGCCTATACGCAACAATGTCTGAGTTCGGTATACCTGCAAAGTTGTTTAGACTTTGCAGAATGACGTTGAGCAACACACGCAGCTCCGTCTAGGTAGGAAATGACCTCTCCGAAACCTTGAATACCGAAAGAGGTTTCAGGCAAGGCGATCCACTGTCTTGCGATTTCTTTAACATCATCATGGAGGGGATCGTTCGAAAGGTCGGTGTGCATCGTAATGGCACCATTTTCTATAAAGGTGTCCAGCTCCTTGCGTACGCTGATGATATTGATATTGTATGCAGAACCAAGAGAGATGTTACCGCTGCTTTCGCCGCTATCGAAAAGGAATCAGCCAAAGTGGGTTTGACGATAAATGAGGGCAAAACAAAGTATATGCTGTCTACAAACAAGGGAGCGCGGCGTTTAGACTCCCACGTTTCATCCGGCAGCTATAACTTTGAAGTAGTCAAGGAGTTCGTTTAACTTGGCACCGCCATTAATACTAACAACGAAATCAGCCTGGAGATAAACCGAAGTACAATAATTGCTAATAGGTGCTACTACGGGCTCAGTAAGCAACTAAGTTCCAGAGCCCTCTCTCGATCGACAAAACTAACACTATACAAGACGCTCGTTCTACCTGTGCTGCTTTATGGGGCTGAGGCATGGGTAGTTTCGCAAACTGACGCAGCCGCTCTGGGGGTGTTCGAGAGAAAAGTTCTTCGAAAAATCTTCGGTCCTGTTCGAGTCGGCGATGACTATCGCATCCGAATGAACCACGAGCTGTATGAGCTCTACGATGACATTGACGTAGTTCGGCGTATAACTGTGCAGCGACTACGCTGGCTGGGTCATGTCCATTGTATTGACGACGAAGCTGCAGCGAAAAAGGTGCTCGAGGCGAGGGTCGCTGGTCAACGACGACGAGGGAGACCATGCTTCCGATGGATGGACCAGGCTGAGGAAGCCCTAACCGCACTTGGTGTATCCGATTGGAGAAGGCGCGCGCAAAGCAGATGCGCCTGGCGAGAGCTGATGAGGTCGGTCGAAATCCGGACGCGGGTTGTTACGGCCACCTAAGTAAGTAAACAAGTCAGGGATATTTTCAAAAAATATTTAAGATGCCGAGATTGGTAGAACGTAAGATTTAAGTGCATTAAGCTGCAATCCGTTTCTTATAGACCATTGGTTAATATCTTGGAGATCTTCATTAAGTTGAGAAAATGTAATTGATAAAAACGGAAAACAACAATGGGTCAACAATTTAACCTTGTGGTACACCACTGCGTACCAATTTAAATTGAGAACACCTATCACCAACCCTAACTCATTGGAATCTATTTGATAAATAGCTTCCCAAGAGACTTACAGCATTATCACAGAAGCCATATCAGCACTTTAGTTTTTGACAAAGTAAGAAGTGATTTACAGTGTCGAAAGCCTTAGAAAAGTCGAGCATGCAGAGAAGAGTAATCTGTCCCTCGTCATATGATTTTCGTATATCGTCCAAAACTTTCATAGTAGCAGTGGAACAGCTATGGCCGGCTCGAAAGCCGGATTGTAGGGGAGATAGTATATTATTAGTTTTCAAAAAAATTTCAATTTGATCTGCCATAATCGCTTCACACACTTTAGAGAGCGAGGACAAAATACTAATTGGCCTGAAGTCGTTGGCTTCCACCGCGGTTGATTTTTTAGCAATAGGGACTACCTTTGCAATTTTCCAGGAATGAGGAAAAGAACTCGTGGTAAAACAGTGGTTAATAATGTGGGTTTACGGACTAAGAACGTAGGATATAATTAGTTTAATAAATCTTATAGAGATGCCATCCTCTCCAATAGCATTTGATTTAATTTTCATAATGTACTTGCCCACATCATTCTCACTTACTGCAGAAAATTGGAAATGTGGTTAAACAATGACATCGACTTTATTTATGTTTCCTTGAGAAGAATTGCTGGAGAGAAAGAAATTGTTAAGAACATCAGGATCAACTTTACAATCAGAGCTAGATTTTTTTCCCAATGCCTAGGTTTTTAGATTCCTCCACAGTACTTTAGATGGGAGCGACATATTTAGCTTAGCAGAGCAGTAGTTACGCTTCGATTGCTTAATAACCAAAACTGAAGCATTTCTGGCAATCTCGTTATTTTCCCAGTATTCAAACTACGGGATTTTTTCCCAGCGACTATGCATTTTGTTTCGTTTTTTAATAGAATTTTTGACATTAGTATTAAACCAAGGACAAGAAGTATTTTTTATAACAGTAGTTCTAGTTTGAACATGATTTACAAAAAGATTGTTAAGGATATTATAGAAGGCTTCTACTTTTTTATTAATATCAGAAAGAAACCATATGTCGTTCCAGGGTACTATGCGTATATCACGATGAAGGGCAGAGAAGTTTATAGACTTAAAGTCAGGGTAAGAGATAGTCCTAGAGGTAGTTGTACGAGATAAGTTAATGTCAAGAGAACAGAAGATTAGGTCATGATCAGAAATAAAATAAATCTGGTCAAACAAAAGAACTGTCGATTGGTCAGAGACAATAAAATAGTCGAGAAGACTAGGGATGTGATTATGCGAAAATCGCGTGGGCATAGTTTCAGTTACAATTGACAGACCGACGGACGACAAATTTTCATACAAAGATTTAGAAATGTTATCAAGACATAAAAGATTAACATTGGAATCACCACACAAAACAAAAAAATCAAAGTCGACCGCTAAATCAGAAAGTTGAGAAAAGTAGGAATTTAGACTCAGACATTTGTTAGGGTTATAGACACACGAAAGAAAAATTTTTGTATTTTTCTTGTATTTTTTGTTTTATATACGTTTATTTCAAAAAACAAAACATAACAAATTAGTTCGTATGTTATGACAAGCGCTAAAACATTACTAATGCAGAGGCACATTGCACTTTTTTCAACGAAAAACTATGATTGAAAAATCAGGTTAAGCACCACGGGTGCGTTTTCGCACCCAACGAAAGGTAATGCACATATATAACAATTGCATTTCCTTACCGTTATAAAGTAAATCATTTATTATATTTTCATTTATTTTCATCACATAAGGTAATTGTAAAACATTTTTTTGTTCCGTTAAGTATTTATTTTAATATTTTTAAAAGTATGTCAAAAATTTAATATTTTAATCTGGTAGGGGGGAGAGAGTATTTCAGAAGGAATGCTAAACTCGAACTCGAAATACGAAAGCTAAAATATCAAACATTGTTTTTATGCATTAACATCAAATAAAACTTACATTTATTGCATATTAAAAAATATTCAAACTTTTGGGTGCGAAAACCCACCCTTTGGCAAGAAATAGGTTAATTATCACTTACACTTTTTAAATATAAATAAAATAATGAGTTGGTGTAGCGGCCAACGAAACAGCTGTCTAGTCTGCTATGTGATTGATACTCTATAAAGTATTGTTGTTGTTGGTTGTTGTTCCTTCAGTTGTTTTCTTCGGAAAGCAACATTGACCTTGAGCTCGATAAAATATAACCTTTAATAATTGAAAAATTATTGGAGTTATATAAACACATAACTTAAAAACTTATGAAAGAAGGTCGTAATTAATTTACAAATAATTTCTATGGCAGAGCCCGGCCGTTGAAAATATGATTATTTGTGTGTGTTTACACACAATAAATTAAAAAATCTAAGTTTTCAAAAAAACAAATCTTCATGTCGTGATAGTTAATATCAGCTAATTGCTGAAGCTAAGATCGACTGTGAAATAGAAGAGCAACAACAACTAGCACAACAAAAACCTTTGAGTATTTAGAAAAAGCTTTGATCTATCTTCGAATAATAGAACATACTTTCCCTGAAGGTATGCTTCACAAATTAGAAGAACTTTAAGCTGCTTTCATATCATTTGTGTTCTCGTACCGCAATTCAGGGTAATTTACTAATTGCATTCGTGAAACAAGTAGAAAATTATGAGCTTAGTGGATCACAGCAAGAATCACGATAAAAGGCTACTGATGAGTTGGTGTAGCGGCCAACGAAACAGCTGTCTAGTCTGCTATGTGATTGATACTCTATAAAGTATTGTTGTTGTTGGTTGTTGTTCCTTCAGTTGTTTTCTTCGGAAAGCAACATTGACCTTGAGCTCGATAAAATATAACCTTTAATAATTGAAAAATTATTGGAGTTATATAAACACATAACTTAAAAACTTATGAAAGAAGGTCGTAATTAATTTACATATAAATAAAATAAAAATTAATTTGTTGGATAGTTGTCCTCCAGAATTCACACGTCCTTTCAGCGTTTGCAGGTTCTTAGGCTCCACGTTGGGCGCCAGTTAAATAAGTTGATTAAAATAAAGCGATTTTTTTATTGATGGCGAAGTTACACGCTTTAAATTTATTTTACAAGTGACAGAGATCTGTTTGTTCACTAAGTCAAAGCCCAAGCTGCCTATCCATGCGATGATGTTGTTAGTAGACTTAACACCTTTAGCGTAGCTATGTGGGTGTAGCAAAAACTCTCTTGGTACTATCACACTCACGTCTGTCACCTAACAACAGGTACATGTTACGGTACTGCTATGTACTTTCGCTGTTGACAATGATCATACCAAGGTCTTGCTGTGAATGCAGCAACAAACTCTGCTGATACCGTACCACTAAGAGCATTGTTATGGGTTGGTCACCTAACAATTGGTAGATGATACGTTGTTGCTAAGTAATTTTGTCGATGATAGCAAAGAAACCCCAGCAGGCATTTTTAAACTTTGGCAATGTTAACTTACATATGCTGGCAGTATAATGGAGTCGCTGACTTAGTATCTGATGTGAGCATTTAAAATATATTTTTTTTTCACTAGGGTGATCCCCTAAAACTGCATTTTGTTAATTTACAAGTTTTATTAATGTGTTCTTGGTATGAGGGAGTCGCTGAATTAATATCTGATGTCAGCATTAAAAAATAATTTTTTACACTAGGGTTTTTTTTACACAAGTTTTATGCATGTGTTGTTGGTATGAGAGAGTCGCCGACTTAATATCTGATGTAAAAATTGAAAAATATTTTTTTGCACAGGGTGGTCCCATTAAACTGTTTTTTTGGTAATTTCCAAGTTTAATACATGAGTTGGTATCATAGAATAAGGGAGTCGCTGACTTAATACCTGATACAACATTGAAAAATAATTTTGTACACTAGGGTGGTCCCATAAAAGTGTTTTTGTTTTATTAATTATTTTTCATTTCATTTCATTTGAAGATGAAATCAATCGGTTGAAACTACTTAATTCCAACTTTGAGTGCAAATTTCTCAAACTTTCGCGTAATTAATAAAAATTTTTTAAGGACCGATTTTGTAATTTATTAAATTTTTCTTCAATGACACCAAAAACGTAAACATATCTCTAAAAATAAAAAAGTTGGCCGTACTAAAAAAATTATACTTATAAGAAAACAATGGCAGTACAATTAGTTATGCAGTAGATAATATCAATGTTTTCTGATAAGTATAATTTTTTTAGTACATCCAACTTTTTTATTTTTTGAGATGTTTATAAAAAGCTACAATGCTACATTGCTGCAAATTTGATACGTTTTTTGCTACGGAGAAAATTTATTGAGTGGCAATACTGATCATATCATGGTAGAACTATTACTGAGTTTCCATGTCGAGTTAAGTCGGGTGTAAGATTTTCGTCGAGATAACAAAATGGCTAACTCAAAAGTGTTTCCATGCACAACATAGAGATGAGTTAGACTTGTGAAATTTATTTCACATTTGACTATTTTATTGCAAACAGCTTGTAGTGACAATGGATATAAATAAAAAAAAAAAGTTTTGTGCTTAATTCATTCAAAAGAAATGCACCAAACGGCTAAAATGCCAAAATACATTTTGACAGACAGAACTCAGCTAAATCAAACAAGTTTCGTGGCGTAAATTAACTTGTAAATTAACAAAAAACAGTTTTATGGGACCACCCTAGTGTAAAAAATATTTTGATTTTCTATCGCCGAACATTAAATCAGCTACCCCCTTATAAGTACTGTCTGTCCATTTAAAACATATTTTTAAATCGCAAGCCTAGCCCCTAAAAATTTTCGCACCGCAACCAACAGTTTTTAGTCACCAAAACGAGCCCCCGAAACAGTGCACCGGCAAGCACATAAGTGTGCCCGACAAACATACAGGCTGTTCTGTGCCGTGCACCGGTGCTGCGCTCCGACTCCGTGCTCGTTCGCGATAAAATTGTGCCGGGACAAAAATAATTTCACACTGCACATGTGAACGTGCTATTTTGCATGCCCCCAGCTCAAAAAAAAAGTGTGCTGGTCGTATTGAAAAAGCACCGTCACCGCAGTGCGGGCAAAAAATTTTTGCTCAGCACAGTTATTGGTGCTGTACTGGGTACAACTCATCAGCACACTGGTTGGTGCAAAAATGTGCGCACATGTGTGCACCCGGTACGGGCTTTTTTAACTCTTCTTTTAACACGAAAACCAAACGAGGAATTTCATAGCATTCTTGCAAATGTTAATATATTCGAAACAATTACTAAATTTAGAGAATCCTTTTTTAGAATAAGTAATTGAGGACATTTTTGAATTGAATCAATTTTTCTATTCGGCCGTCACCTGCAGACAATGGCAAACCTCAAAGAGTAGAAAACTGCAATGAAAAGCTTCTTGAGAACATAAGCCGTTCGGAGTCGGCATAAAACATGTAGGTCCAGTTCTTGATCATTTGTGTTCAAACATTTTCACAACACACACAACGGAATTGTTCATAAGAAGCTCGGTCAAAGTCCTTTCAAGGGCTGAAATTGCCATTTAGTTTTTTCTTTTTTTTTTGATTGAGTACATTTTAATCAAAGTTTTGTAAATTTTATCATGAAAGTCAGACAAGTTTATTAAAGCCAAACTCAAAATTGGCACTAATATATGGAACTTAAAATACAATAAATCACGATTTTTCTCACTTCAGCCCAAATTTCGGTACCAAGAACGATAGACACGGGCTTGAGCATACCACTAGTCGATTTTCCATATAAAGATGGATTTTTGAGCAAAAATCCAGGATGAGAACTTTTGTTTTGGGGTGTGAAAATCTGATTTCCATATAAAAATCTTTTTTTTTTTGCAATTCGGCTAAGATTTCGGTAGCAAGGACGATACGGTGCTTTTGATTACCTCCAGTCGATTTTCTGCATAATTGTTGATTTTTAGGCAAAAATTCAGGATGATAACTTTTCATCTTCCTTCTTTTTTTTTTGGTTTTTACTAAAAAAAAAATTTTGCCAAACCAAGAATTTCACTTCTAGGTCGTTTTACGGTATGAAGGACGATTGATAGCAATTTGGGGAGGAAGATACAAAATCATCCCTTTGGCATAAAGGGATAATTTTGGCACGAAATAGCATAAATTTAGTGGTTTGGAATTCTGATTTTCATACAAAAATACCATTTATTTTGCACTTCGGCCCGAATTTCGGTACCAAGGTCGACAGACCCGGGCTTGAGCATACACCAGTCGATTTTCCGTATAAAAATTGATTTTTTAACAAAAATCCAGTATGAGAACTTTTGATTTGGAGTATAATTTGGGGTTGATTTCTGATTTTCAAACAAAAATCTCTTAAGTACGTTTTGTGGTGTGGAAATCTGATATTCATATAAAAATCACTTTTTTTCGCAATTCGGCTAAGATTTCGGTACCAAGGACGATAGAACGGAGCTTTTAAATACCTCCAGTCAATTTTCTGCATAATTATTGATTTTTCGTCAAAAATTCAGGATGAGAACTCTTCATCTTCTATCTTTTTTTTTTTTTTGGTTTTTACTGAAAAAACAAATTTTGCTGAACATTGTATTTCACATCTAGGTCGTTTACGGTTTGATGTACGATTGATAGCAAATTTAGGAAGAAACAAATTTAGCATATTTATTTATTTTTTGAAGTTGGAATTTTATTAAATATTTTCTCTTGTATTTGCGACGAATTCAAAGTTCAGATATATTTCGCGGCGAAGTGAGCAAAAAGTTGGGCTGAAGATTTTTGGCTATCTTCACAGAAGTGTTGCGGCGATTTTGGGAATGGGAAGAAGTGTCACTAGTGCAAGCACGCACCACAGAACAAGATCAATGCGAGGAAATATTTATGCGCACGCATCAACGATTAAACAATAGCAGATTGCAAGTTGGCATTCCACTGCGCAGCGACATAAGCCAGCGTGGGTTATGCTAGAGCACTTCATCGCTTTCATCAATTGGAAAAACCATTTCGACGTGATGAAGATTTTAAGAAGTAATATTTCAACGCAATACAAGAATTGCTCTCAGCAGATTAAATGCACTTGGTCGATCGACCTCCGGAGCCACTATGTTATCATATTCCGCATCACGCTGTTTTGAAGAAATTTCGGATAGTATATGACGCTTCATGCCCAACCGATCGCGGAACGTCTTTAAATGGTGCGCAATTAGTTGGCGAAAAATTGCTAGAGGATCTAGCTCTACTTATAATGCGATTTCGATGTCATCGAGTGGCCATGACAGCGGGTATAAAAAAAATGTTTTTATAAGTGAGCTTCAATCCAGAACAGTGGGATCTACAGCGTATCTTTTGGAGAGCAAGAGTTGACAACAGTTTCCTTCGGTCTTGCTTCTTCACCGCACTGCGCAGTTCGCGCGATGATTCAAGCAGCGCGTGAGTCCCGAAAACAGTGGGAGCCAATGAGAGCGAAAGCAGTGGAACACGATTTTTACATGGACGACTGTTTGACAGGTGCAGCAGACTGGGCATCAGCGAGGCAGCTATGTCATGAGATGGATGCGTTAAGCCGTAGTGGCGGTCAAAACGATCAGGTGTAGTGCCAAATAGTGGGAATAACTTCTCTAAAGTGAATGATGCGCTCAATCTCGGGGAAATTAACGATACAACAGTGCTCGGTTTGCGCTGGCTACCTAGCACTGATGAATTACTGCTCAAATTTCAGTCGCCATCAATGCTAAAAGCAAAAGAAGTAACGAAACGACGAGACCTTAGCCACATAGCGCAGATATTTGATCCGATTGGTTACGTTGGCCCAGTTGATTGTGACAAAAATAATTATGCAAGACATATGGGGCGAGTAAACATCGGATGGGATATGCTAGTACCGGAGGATATTTATCGCCGATGGTAGCAATTTCAGCAGCAGCTGCCTCTGATTATGGAAACTCGTTTTTCGCGTTGGTTAGGCATAAGTGAAGGCAAGAACTGCACGGTTTTATGGATGCATCCTTGACAGCTTACAGCGCAGTTCTATTTACACGCATCGAATCAACAGATCATGCTGAAATAATACTGATTGCAGCAAAGTCACACGTAGCACCGGTAAGGCCCATTACAGTTCTACGATTAGAGTTATGCGCGGCAAAGCTGCTAAGCGAGCTTTACTGCTCTTTTAAGCTGACAGCCAAGTTGACGCACGTTAAAACAATGATCTGGTCGGATTTATAGATAGTGCGGGCATGGTTGCTAAAGGATCCTGCTAAATTAAAAATCTTCGTAAACAATCGAATACAGAAAATGCATAGTTTGAAATCAGATGCTCATTGGAGGTATGTTCCATCGTTAGATAATCCAGCTGACCTGCTAAGTTGTGGCGCATCAGCAGCAGAGTTACGTGCAAATAAATTCTGGTGGCAAGGGCCAGAATGGATACTTCGACAAGACGTTCATTGGCCAAAAATGCAACAAAAGCATTGCAAAGATTGTTCCCATGTAAAGATGGTTCGAAGCTTTGGCGATCTTACAAAGGACTATTGATGATGAATATACACTTCGCGAAGTTGATTTGTTATCACGAGCATCACGCGTAAGTGCATTAAGCAGATTGACAGCATGGATCTTCCGATTTCAATTCAACGGTCGGCAGAAGGAGAAAAAGCTTTGGCAATTAGGTCCACTCACTAATGAAGAAGTAGAAAAAGGTTTGGAGTGTTGGATTCGAGTTGAACAGGCGATTTACTACGAAAGCGAAATGACAGCAGTAGATACAATATGTTCGTTCTGGCGCAGGTGGCGCAAGGCGATGACGTCATGCCTGCACCCCAACGCCACCAAGTGGGGGCTTTTTTATCTAATCTGCAAGTTTGGGGTATGTCTTTGCTTTAAGCTTTTAAATTAGCAAATTTGGGGTATGTCTTTGCTTTAAGCTTTTTAACTTTGGCAAGTTTGGTGTATGTCTTTGCTTTAATCTTTTAAAAATTGGCAAGTTTGGGTAAGTCTTTGCTTTTTTTAAGCGTTGATCATAATTGTATACACTACATTATCGGTAGTGGTAGTCAAGCGAGTTCTTATCAGTGTTTGCATGTTTTGTTTTTTCTTAACCCTCGAATTCGTTATAGCAAGACTCAAATTCTGCTGGTCAACTTGCTTTGTGAAAATATGGGTTGAAGCAATTTAGGTACGGAGAAGGTTGAAGGGTTAAAGAAATGTTTATAAATTTATCATAATGGTGCTAAGTATTAGGTGCGTGTATAAGATTTGTGTAAGTAGTTTGTGTATTAGATGACAACCATTTAAAACATAGGCGTATATATAAATATCTATTCGTCAGTTGGGGGGACATCGGGGTAACAAGCCCTCGCTTAATAACCATCGGCCAAGTCGCTTATACCTAGCAACTTCTCCGCCGCTGTATTTTATTTTAAGTAAATGAAATACACCGCAACCAAGAAGAGTCAGGAAGTTTCTAGAAGCTTCGAGATGCAGAAACGTAGAGAACAATTTAGAAGCCGACTTATGTTATTGTATGCCGATGACGTCACCCATCCCCATTCCTATACGGATTTTAATTTTATTTAATTTCAATTTCAATACTAATTTTAAGGTTAAAGTGATAAGAGACAAGCTTCATAGTAAGCGCACTCATAACCCGCAAGTTCAAGATAAGGCAGCAATGTAGAAGTTCAACATGTTTTTGTGTTACTTCTAAAATAATTTTGGCGTGTTACATCAACAACAATAAGTGGTGCAATAGCCTTGAATCCAACGACATCTAGCAATGGTTAAGATTCCCGCATATAATAACTTTGTTGAAATTTTGTATACATATCATATATTACAGCATATTTTACTGTACCATTTCAAAGCGACTATTTAAATCATCATAGGGATATAATTCAGAGTTTATATATATACTTTTGAACTAGATATATTACAATGATCAAATATATTTCCTTCCTGTTTACTTTTTTCTCTTTGTAAACCGATTATAAGAAATTGTGGTCTTTCATTTTGCGGTGAAAGCTTTACATTCCATAAAACTTTTGTTTTCTTTGATAGTATAGGATTTATATGATAGTCCCAACTTCTAAACGCCATTGGTATTACCAAATTTTCGTTTTTAATTATCTTGTACATTTCCAATTTTGCAAAGTAGCCTAACCAGCGTTTCTTAATGCGCCACTTCCAGCTTTATTCAATGATACGAAATTTTTCATGGTTGATGAAAGTGCAAGATTACGTGTACGATCAACTTCAAAGCCATTAATTTCATATCGAATTTCATCGAACAGATATGAAACAAAGTTGTTTTTTAAATTTCATCCCGGTTGTTTCTATATCATTTGGAGCAAAGAGCCCAAGATGAAGGTCACAGGCGGGGCACCAACCCGTGGAGATTACCTCCAGCTAGAGTGCCAACCAACTCACGCAGTAGGGATCAAGTGGAGCAAAGAGCCCAAGATGAAGGTCACAGGCGGGGCACCAACCCGTGGAGATTACCTCCAGCTAGAGTGCCAACCAACTCACGCAGTAGGGATCAAGTGGAGCAAAGAATCCGCAAAGAATTTACCGGCTTAAACTGGTCTGTACTGTTAAACAGCTACCTGCTAAAACTGATCGATAATTAATCATCTAATACATAAAAATATCATCTAATACACAAACTACTTATACAAATCTAGTACACGCACCTAATAGTTAGCACCATTATGATAAATTTATAAACATTTCTTTAACCCTTCAACCTTCTCCGTACCTAAATTGCTTCAACCCATATTAATATATATATTTTCATATAGCAAGTCATATCATTTCAGCTAAAGTCAACCAACAGAATTTGAGTCATTGCTATTAGGTATTCGAGGGTTAAGAAAAAAACAAACAAAACATACAAACACTGATAAGAACTCGCTTGACTACCACTACCGATAATGTAGTGTATAAAACTATGATCAACGCTTAAAAGCAAAGACATACCCCAAACTTGCCAATTTAAAAGTTTAAAGCAAAGACACCCACCTAATACTTACCGACTTTATTAAATTTATAAACATTTCTTTAACCCCTTCAACCTTCGCCGTACCTAAATTGCTTCATTCCAAATAAATATATATATTTTTACAAAGCAAGTTGACCAGCAGAATTTGAGTCTTGCTATAACGAATTCGAGGGTTAAGAAAAAACAAAACATGCAAACACTGATAAGAACTCGCTTGACTACCGCTACCGATAATGTAGTGTATAAAATTATGATCAACGCTTAAAAAAAGAAAAGACTTACCCCAAACTTGCTAATTTAAAAGTTTAAAGCAAAGACATACCCCAAACTTGCAGATTAGATAAAAAAGCCCCCACTTGGTGGCGTTGGGGTGCAGGCATGACGTCATCGCCTTGCGCCACCGCGCCACCTGCACCAGAACGAACATATTGTATCTACTGAAAGCGCTGGGAAAGTCCACAAACAATACCATTGATGCGGCAAGTTCGATACTCAAATTCAATCCAAGACTAGACGAGCTATGCTTACTGCGCATGAGTGAACGTTTGGATCGATCATTGCTATCAGAATACATGAAGAACACGGTAGTTTTGCCAGATGTTAGCCCTTTGTTAAAATTATTAATACAAAAGCACAAGCAGCAACGTTGCATGGCGCATCACGCGAAATGGGTGCATTTATACGTCGAAAATATTGGATCACGGGCTTACGTAGAGCGATTCTTACGCATAACTCGCGATGTCTGTTCTCAAGGGAATCAAAAAGAAATCCAGCATATGATGGGTGAACTAACCTCTGATCGGGTGCAGCCGTGCCGACCATTTCGCCACTCGGGTGTCGATTATGCTGGGGCGTTTCTACTAAAGGTGCGAGGTGGTCGATGCAACATCTTTGAAAAAAAAATACGTCGCGGTATTCGTTTGAATGGTAACCAAAGCGGTGCAATTAGAATTAGTCGACAGCTTGTCAACAGCGGACTTTATACAAGCATTTTTTTGTTTCACCAGTATTCGTGATGCATGTACGCGGCTTTGGAGTGACAATGGCAAAAATTTCACAGGTGCAGAAAAGGAGTTGGCACGAATGCTACGAACTTGGAAAGAAATGGACATAGCAAAAAAATTACAAGAATATGGTACGGAATGGCATTTTATAACACCAAACGAGCCACATCAAGGGGCTCTGGGAAGCCGCAATTAAATCTATAAAATATTATCTCAAAAGAATTTTTGGTCCACACAAACTGACAAGTAGTGCTTTTAGAGTGATTTTGCCTCAAACAAGTGCAGTAATGAACTCAGGACCATTATCTGCTCAATCAGATAAACATTTTCTCATTGGTGAACCAATTTTTCAGCCATTTCCGCGAATTTCCAATAAGTTCCGTGTAAGTTGAAAATGGCGGGACAAATTACGGCACAAATAACGCAGTCTCTGTGGAGAGTCTATTCGAGAGATTATCTGCATGAATTACAACAGCGACCGAAATGGCAAGAGACACATACCGAATCTGAAGACAGGCGATCTAGTTCTCATGCTCGAAAACAATTTACCGCCGAAGACGGCTCGCGTCATCGATATATTTCCTGGTCCGGACCAGAGATCCGCATGATTGGATTCATTTGCTGTTTCAAGTTCCTTTCATTTTTCAACTCCCTGCAAGTTTAGGAAGATAAACAACAAGTTTGCGTCAATCAAGTCACAGCAAAAATCAAGTCGCCAAATGTAGGAAACTTGAAATGTGGAAACTTAATATGTAGGAAACTTAAAATGTGGAATCTTGAAATGTAGGCAAAAATCAATTATTTTGCCTAATAATCGATTATTTTCAAGTCTGTTTACGAAGTCCGTGGAATTAAGTTCATGTCATCAGTGCAAACTTCTTTTTTCGAGTTGAGAAAACACGTACTTCAAAGCATTGGATTGAAGTTTATGTTGGATGTAGTTTTATTTTTATTTTGCTTTGTTTTTTTGTGGTATATTGTTTTTGGACAGATTGTTTTGTTTGTTGTTATAAGACTTTAGGGCTGCGCGTGTAGTGGAATACGTGAGCATTATGTTAAATGAAGCGTTTTCAGCTGTGGTGTGGAGTTGTTTTCATTGTGGTGGTGTGCACAGTGAAGTATTTTTAAACGTTAACAGCGTTAGAAAAAACTTTTTAACATATTACTTACTTTAAAGTAATTTAAGCCAATTAAGATATCAATGAGTTAAGTTGTGAATCTTAGCTTATATTTAAATTTGTTACTCTCTACAAGGTACAATAAATTCAACAAAAATATTATTTTAGATTTTGGTCTGGTCCTAATAGTCCGAGAGACAGCGTTGCAAACAGAAAATCATTTCTAAAAATATGATGTCTTGCTTAAATGATTCTTTCCAATGAGTCGTTTAATGATTTGAGCATCAGCTGAATCGGGCCTTATGGAGTTGGCTGTGAAAAAATTTTAACTATGCCAAAAAAAGATGAAAAAGAAATCATTTCTGAAGTCTCGAAAATTTTTAGAGTTAACGTTTGAATAGCTATGTTTGAAAAAATAACAGTCAGCTGCATTAAAAAATCAGTATTACTCGTCAGCTACCGTCATGGACCGGTGTTAAAAAGTGAGGTTAGAAAATTATTTCTGAAGCTACGAAACTTATGTAGCGTATTTATAACACCTTCAACAGGATAAAAAAAATTATCAGCTGTGATTCTAGTGAAGGTAAAGTCGTCAGCTAGAGGGTTAAGGGTACGAAGTGTGCATAAGATCACAGCTTAAAGCAATTTTTTTAACTAACAAACTGACCTTCTTTCCACTATTATCTCTTCAGATGACTATTGGTTTCATTAAGTATAGTACTTAATCTATTAAATATAAAAATTTTAAGATTTATTAAATTGATTTAGTTCTTTTCAATTAATCTTTAAATTTTTTAAGTAATTTTCTCCTTCCTCTTCGCTTGAGTCTGTTGTCGTGTCATATTCACTGCTATCTTCGTTCTCGTCAGAACTATTCTGAGTTCTGAGTTGGTGTTTCATCTTCATGAACCTCACTTGAATCAGTTCCTTCTCTCTCTTCATTGCTGTCTATAGAAAATTGTTTAGCTATAAATTTGTGTATGAAAATATTATGAATTTAAAAAAAAATACCTGCAGTGTTTGTAACGTCTGTTATGCTGGTAATGGTCGGTGGCAATTGATCACGATTGAACCATTTAAAATTATATTTATCATCTTTTTCTTCCCAACCAAAATTTGTCGGTAAAAATCGAGTTGGAACCGACAAATGAGCATTATTCCAGAGATGAGCTATATAAGATGTTCGTAAAATGTGTTGATATAGCTCTGATTTAGATGGTGGAAATGTTGCTGCATCAATTTTTAACCGACTTCAAAAAGGAGGAGGTTCTCAAGTTCGTCGGTTTCTCTGTTTCTGTTTTTTTTTAAATGTATGTACATCGATAACTCCTTAACCATATGCCTGATTGCCATAATTTTGGTGAACAGATAGATATTATAAACACGGAGGTACCCGTAAAAAAGTCGAGAACTGGGCGTGGCAATACTATATCTCGCAATACTAGATGCTACTGTATCTCGAATAATATGGGCACTACGGTACTGCAATTTGGTGTAGGGGTAGGCATAATTATTACAAATTACCGTCAAGAAAATGGGGGTTATTCGACAAATGGGCGTGACAATATAATATATTAATTTTAAAAAATTAAAAATTAGAATAATTTTGAGGTAGACATTTTTATTTAAAATTATGGTCAATAAAATGGGCGTTATTCGACAAATGGGCGTGGAAACATTAGAAAAACACTATCTCAGTTAATATTGACGCTAGGGTACTGAAATGAAGTACAGGGGTAGGCACAATTATTACAAATAACGCTCAAGAAAGTGGGCGCTTATTTAACAAAGGGGCGTGGCAATATTAGAAAAATGCTGTATCTCGAATAATATTGACACTAGGGTAATAAAACTCGTTACAAGAATGGTAACCATCCCATTCTAATCCCATCTAATTTAATTTTAAGAGACAGATATTTGAAATAACATAACAATTGTATTTGTGTTGTTTATACACTTTTTTCGAAAATTTATCATATTCTCTAAAAAGGAAGAAATAAAAACTTTTTAAAACAAAAAAACAACCGACTACAAAATCACTACAAAGTAAAATATAATTTTAAAATTACTATTCCTTTTAATTTCTTGGTCATATTCACGGTTGCCACCTTTAGTGGAAAAATCCCATTTTTAGTATTTTTAAATTCAATATGGTATTTTTTAATTTACGTGGGATTTTTTTTTTGGGAATTTATAGTTTTTAAGGATTTTTTTATTATAATTAAGCGCAAGCTTTGCTTTTCCTAACTTTAAATGTTTCGGAAGAAAATTTGTGCAGAAATATTTTCACCCCTGCACGCTTTTTCATCCCTGATTATATATTGTATGCGTTATGAACGCATCCAAATTTAACGAAAAGCGAACGCATCACATTGAACGTTTGATAATTTAAATATCTCGTTAAGCGGCTGTGTAACAATATCTGTGTAAGAGATATACATATTAAAAAAGTTTCACTTCAATAAAATTACATCTTTTTATCAAAAATTAAATGGCGGGTAGAAAAAGAAAGTTACCGCAAGCTCCGGAGCAAGAAGAACGAACAATTTTCAATTATTTCCGGAACAAGCCGTAAGTAAATTCGATTTTATATTTATGTAAAATCAAAGTAAAAAAATGCTATTCTAAGACCCCTTTTACATTGATCAAGACTTGAAGTCAAGTTTTTTTGACGTTCTCTTTTGAACTTGACGAAAGCTTTCACATTGATCAAGACTTGAATTCAATTTCTTGTCTTCTTTCCTTGTTTTCTTAACAAATAAAGCGAGCAAGCAAACTGAATCAAACTGAATTTTAATAAATTTGCATTAGCTCCTTGTTCCACTTAAACGACATTTTTGGCTATAAAAATATATTATTATTAAAAATACCTACAAAAACCTCATTAAATAACTCACGCACAAATTTTACTCCGACTGAAGTCTAACAAACTCACATTGATATGCGAAAAATAAAATAAAAAGTACTGTCAACAACGCGAAAATAACAAAAGGAATACGAAAAAATTGCCGGTACAGCTTCAAGTTTTTTTCCCCTTCCGTCGCTTCCGATGTGCGGCGAATTGCCTACAAACTCTGAAACTTGACTTCAAGTCTTGATCAATGTAAAAGGGGTCAAAGAAAACAAATCGACAAACACTGTGACGAATGTAACCCCTTAGCCACACGTGCCAGTCCGAAGACTAGTTCGAAAAACTCAATACACTCTCACTTTTCACTAATACACTCACACCTTGACATCACTGGCAGTCCACTGGCAACAACTTTTACTGAGACAGTGAATTTCGACAACCACAGCCAGTGCGAAATCGAAGTAAGAAAACAGTGTTGTATTTTCTCCCTAAAATATTCGAACTTAAAATATGCACTTTTCTTTCATGTCTTGTAGTGAAATATATGCAATTATTTTAATTGCCCTCATTTGACACATAAAATATCATATGAATTATTTGCATTTCATTTTGAAAAATATTGATAAACACATTTTACAACATAATTAGTTCCCCATTTTTATCCCGTTTAAGTTTGGTGCTGTGTTGGCATATAAAGCATCACTGAATAAAAGCAAACGGAATAAAAAAGTGGTCGAACCTTTGGCTTTGACGACATTTTTCAAATGAAAATTTACTATCACGTGGCCGCAGCGAAATTTGTTGATTATTTCGGAATATTTCGAAGTAAATACATATTCTTTATTAGCATGCCAGTACTATCACGTGTGGCTGCAGCGTAAGGCGACGGAGGCATTGCCGTGCAATTGTGCTACTACGTCAACGAGGAATGAAGTAAAGGGTGAACTCTTACGTTTGAACATGGAAGATGAAGATGCAAATTCAACACCAAAAACTCGAGAAGTTTCGGCGCAGAACGCTTAACTACCTGTCACGCTACAGATTACGCCACATACCTCACCGAAGGTTACGCCGCATGTCACACCTCAAAGTACGCCGCAGGAGTCTCCACAGGTGTCAGACGACGATAACGACGATGAAGACGAAGGTTCATTTGAAATGTCCAGCACCAAAGCGTAAATTATAATTTTAATATCTTAAAATCTATGGCAATTGAGCTAAGGTATGTATTAAAAATAAATATATAGCAAGGGTATTTACAATTGCTACTTTGGCTCTAGCTCAACCCCCATAGGAGTGAATCTATCATTTCCAGGGACCGCAAATAACAATTATCACTATCAATAAATCATTATGCAGGGTGTCCCGCAATTGAGTGGAACTATTTAAGGAGGTGAAAGGTTATGGTGAGCTGAGCAAAAAATCGTATGGGAGGGGGTTGTAATAATTAAGTTATTAATTAATAATTAAGTTGGCTGTAATTAAAAAATTATACTTATTAGAAAACAATAATTTATCTACTGCATAACTAATTGTAATGTCATTATTAATCACTATTATCTAATAAGTACACTCCTTTTATCAATCACAATTTTTTATTTGTTGAGATATGTTTGTTTTTGGTGTCATTGGGAAAAAATTGAATGAATTACAAAATTGATTATAAAGAAATTTCATTTATTACGCGAAATTCTGAGAAATTTGCACTCAAAATTGAAATTTCGTAGTTTCAACCGTTTGATTTCATTTTTACACGAGCACAGCTCGGTAACGGTTAAGTTGGTGGGGCTTGTTGATAAGCCGTTGGAAAGGTAACATTGCGTGTTGCTATGAGCTATCAAAATAAGTTATCTGTAAGTTATTTTCTCTTCTAGAAACAATAACGTGAATCAAAGTCGTGATATATGAATTAATTCAGTAGCTCCTAAGAATGTGAAATTAGACCTCCCCTCCCATAAGATTTTTTGCTCAGCTCACCATAACCTTTCACCTCCGTAAATAGTAGCACTGAATTGCGGGACACCCTGTGTAGCAAATACTTTTTGATCAATACTTGGTAGATACTTAGTAATACTACATGGTAGTATTAGACAGTCGCTAATCTCGACTCTGATGTAAGAATTTCAAAAATTTTTTTGACGCTAGGGTCAAACTCAATTCAATCTCAGCGACTCTCTAATTCTGCCAGCGCATGCACAAAATGTGTAAAACAAAAATAAAATCCTTGTCCAAGACCACTTTTTTTATTCTGAATATCTTTCTAATTTGAACCCAATAACATGCGTAAATATTGATTTGATTTAAATTCTAATCGATATTATTTTAATCAAAACATATTTTTTTTAATCTGATCGGAAAAATATCGAACAATGATTGGTTTTTATTTCTGATCTGAGAAATATCGATCAAAAAATATCTTATTTCGGACCGAAAAAATAACGATCACAAAAGGATTTTTATTTCTGATCGAAAAATACCGGTTAAAAATAATTTTTATTTCTGATCGAAAAAATAACGGTAAAAAAATAACTTTCATTTCTGATTGAAAAAAATAACGATTACAAATAATTTTTATTTCTGATCGAAAAAATAACGGTAAAAAAATAATTGTTATATTTGAAAAAATAATTGGTTAAGGTGATTTTTATCTTAGAAATCAAGAAAAAAAATCATGTCAAAAAAGGAATCTCTGACTCCCTAGCATCATATTGCTACATTTAAAATTATTTTACAGTAACTTTTTATACATGATCTTTTGGTTTGAAAATTAAAAAATAATCGTTATTTTCCATCCCTGATCATTTCCCATGCGTTCAATGAAAGCAATCTTATTGGTTATTTACCTAAGCCAAATCTGAAAACTTTCAGAAGTCGTGGCTTTCTTTGCCAAATTTCAAGGAGTGGATGCACCAAGATCCACCTTCTAAGGTACATTTCCTGTGTATACCTTGTGGGGGAAACCGCTTAAAAGCCGGCAAAGAAGAGGCTCGAAAGCATATGCTTTCTAAAAGGCATATAGCCAATATGAATTCTGTCAAATCAACACCAAAATTAGTCGTCCATGAAGTGGATGAAAAGAAGAAAAAAGAGTTGTTGTTGGCACAATTTATTGTCCACCACAACTTACCGGAGTCGATTGCGGATGATCTAAGTGGGTTGTGCAATGAGCTCCATCCTGTCGACAACATTGTATTTGGTAGAACGAAGGCTACTTGCATCATTAAAAATATTTTAGGCAAGGATTGCAAAGACAATTTGATTAGTTATATAAAAAACCACAAATTTTGCATAATTTGTGATGAATCAACTGCGATTGATTGCACGAAACTACTGGCAATAGTAGTTCGGTATGTTGATGAAAATATGTAAGTACATGATGACTTCTTGGCATTAATCAATTTGGAGAGGGGCCGAGCTGAAGACTTGTATAATGTAATAGTTGGTAGGAATTTTAAATTTTTAACAAGAGATTTTTATTTATATAAGCTTTCTTTCCTCTTATGGCTTCATTCTGTATGCCTATCCGATCAATCGTTTCGTGCAAAACAGTGTTCGTTCGTGTTTTTGAAATTTGTAATTCGAACAGAATCAAACAACGATAACAGCTGATCAGCTGGCGAACGATGCCGTAACACAGTAACTTTTTGCAATCTAACGATGCAATCCTAACGATGAATAAAACAACGAAGCGAGACGTCAAAATCAAACGAACACTTTTAAGTTATCGTTGTTTTATTTGTCGAAGAAAATTTTTTTGAAAATGGATAATTCTATTAGAAAAGGTAACTACGTAGGGTGCCTTTTATATTTCGGGATTTGGCAACCCTGGTGTTGCAATCTGTCAACTTTAAGCTCTATCGCAAAGTTTGACATATGTTGGCTTATACGTACTCAGAACGTTTTGACATACGAGCGCTATTTGTGTTGTTTATAGTAACCTCAAAGATTCATCTCGGTCTAAAAATGGAATTAAATCGTGAACATTTTCGAGCGATTATTTTTTACAACTTTCGACGTGAATTAACACAGCAACAGTGCATGGATGAACTTAATTCAATTTTTGGCGATGAAGCTCCATCAAGGACCAGTGTTTATCGATGGTATGGTGAATTCAATCGTGGTCGTAGTTCACTCCAAGACGAATTTCGTGAAGGTCGTCCGAAATCAGCTGTTGTTCCGAAAACCATTGATGCTGTGCGCGAACTGATATTGCAAGATCGTCATGTTACCTATCGTGAGGTTGAGGCAACCTTAGGCATAAGTGGGACCAGCATACATTCAATATTGCATAAACATTTGACTGTCAAAAAAAATTTGTTCGCGTTGGATCCCACACAATTTGTCAATCGCTCAAAAAAAGGCTCGTGTCGATTGGTCGAAGGAAATGCTCAAAAAATACGATCGCGGTGCTTCGAAACACGTCTATGACATCGTGACAGGTGATGAATCGTGGATTTACGCGTAATGAGCCCGAAAGTAAACAGCAGTCGACTGTATGGGTGTTTCAAGATGAGCCAAATCCAACAAAAGTTGTTCTCGCACGAAGCACTTCCAAGCAAATGGTCGCCTGTTTTTTCGGAAAATATGGACATGTCGCAACCGTACCACTAGAACAACGCAGAACAGTCAACTCTGATTGGTACACAACCATTTGTTTGCCAGTTGTCTTCCAAGAAATCAGGAAAACCAACCGCCGAAGACGGATCACTCTTCACCACGACAATGCGAGCTCTCACACATCGGCTCAAACAACTGCATTTTTGAGCACCCAAAACATCGATTTGATGGGTCATCCGCCGTATAGTCCTGACTTGGCACCGAATGACTTCTTTTTATTCCCAACCGTGAAGAATAAACTGCGTGGACAACGATTTTCGACGCCCGAAGAAGCGGTTGCGGCATTCAGAATGCATGTTTTGGAGATACCTCAATCAGAGTGGCAAAAGTGCTTCGACAATTGGTTCAAACGCATGCAAAAGTGTATAGATCTTAATGGAGAATATTTTGAAAAACAATAAAGTGATTTTCGATGATTAATATTTGTTTTTGTTCTCTAATCCCGAAATATAAAAGGCACCCCTCGTATTAACTCATATATATATATATTAAGAAAAAAGTGCAATGTTTTAAGTTTACAGTGATAAAAAAAAACAACAAGCACTCAGTTCGAAGTACTAGTCAAGCAGTTAGAGGCTCATCCAGATCTGGCCAGAGGCGCCCCTACATATGGCGCTGATAGAGTATCCATCGATGAGTAGCCAGAAATCTAAGGAAAGTTGCCAATTTTAGCTGTGGTTGTATATGGGTATTCCTGTAGGTCACTTTCATGTGTGGGCTCCCATCAAAAAATATGTGCTGGAACACCTCTTTGTTGACTCGAAAATATGCGATGAATCTATGTTGAAGCATTTGTTTAGCTCAGCTCATAAACTCTTAACTATTATTATGTATAAATAAATTCATAACTTACTCAGTTTCTGGTAACTCCAAAACATTCGTGCAATCTCGCAACCTTCTTCTGTGCACCCTCAAATCGTTCCTATCGCTTTCCTCGAAATCAAACACGGCAATAGCTGCATACATTTTAGTCAAATCACTATTTTGATTAAAAACACTAAACACCATAAATCAACAATCGTAAAAAACAATGAACATTAAAGAAATTGACCGATTTGCTCAAAATATTTTTCTTCAATGTAAACAAAAACAGCTGATTCATATTAAAAGATTGAATTGAATGCATTGCCAACAACCAAAAAACGAAGCTAAAAGTTTATGAAATCTCTGCAGGAAAATGCCGAAATTCTGTGATTTGCTAGAATTTTTTATCTGGCAATTTTTAATTTGACAACTGCTTGTGTATAACAGTTTGAATGACGTAGCAAACGTAAGCTTAACGTAAGGGTTGCCGATCAGACTCGTTCGAGATACAGATTTCGATTAGCTTACAACTTCGTTCGTATATTCATCGTTCGTTGAATGGTTCGTTAGGGATACTAAATGAGGCTATTAGACTTTTTCAATAATCATGAAATCGATTATAAGTCAAACCTGATCGGGTATGGATCAGATGGAGCTGCAGTTATGTTTGGTGCACATAACTCACTATTCACATATCTTAAACGTGACGTACCAGGTTGTTTAAAAATAATTTTTATTTTGAAGGATATTATAACATCGTAAATTTTCTCTTGTTCTTAAGACTTATTCGCAATGAAATGTGTGTGCCACACTTTCCACCTGTGCGCTTCACATGCTTCGGAGGAACTACCAGAGGAACTTTAAGTTTTTCTCAAAAATGCGTCCAACTATTTTTCAAACTCAAAACGTATCCAAGGATTGTAATTTTATCAAAAGTTATACGATTTAAAAAAAGAAAAAATACTTCACCCTGCTCCAACTCGGTGGCTATGCTTACACAAATGTGTGGAAAGGGTAATTAAAAACTATGAACCCTTAAAAAAATTTTTTGTTTGTGAAAAAGATGATGGCAATCAAAGCATTCGATTTATTTATTCAATTAAGTAATCCTTATACCAAACTGTATCTTCATTTCCTTAACTACGTTTTGCCAATATTTACGGAAATTAATATTGAACGTTAAACGTTAAAACGTTAAAATTCATAAAGTCTACCCTGAAATGGTAAACATGTACAATTCATTACTAGGTAGCTTTAGTAATATTCCTAAATCCATAGAGCCTACATTTTTTTTCTCTGAGGCATACATAAATGCAGAGTACGAAAAGTGTCTGCATAACGGATTTTCAAACTTGGATTTAGGCGGAATTTTAGAAATAGAACTTGAGGGATTTAAAATAAACTCTAAAATTTAAATTTTCAAAAGAAAATGGCCTAAACTTTCTCAGAACTGGCGCAAAAGAAGTTCTTAAAAGATTACCTATTGAGAATTTGGAAATTTTAAAGCATCTCACTATTTTGGATCCCGAAAATGTAGAAAAATCATCCATAATACCGCTCGTACGGCTTTTACCATACGTAATATCTAAAGATGACATTAACCCAATACACTTGGAGTTCAAAAAAATTAAACAACTAGATATAAACCTGGCTTCGTCGTTCTCTGATTTTTGGTCGGAAGTTTTGGCAGTAAGAAAAGAACATTGCGATTTATTTCAGTTTCCAATAATGAGAAAAATAGTAGCATATATTTCAAGCCTTCCTCACTCTTCCGCAAATGTTGAGCGTATCTTCTCACAGGTGAATTTAAATAAAACTACTCTTAGCAACAGAGCTTCAACGGATTTGGTCTCCGCTATTCTTCATGCCAAACGTTTATCACAAACAAAAAAATGTTATAAGGTTATTTTTAACAAAAATCATTATGATTTGTTTAATAATAATATGTATGACTTAAAAAAAAAAAACAAAATTAATGTATTGATTAGGGATAAGCGATTAATCGAGTAATTAATTTTTTGATTAATCAGATTCAATATTAACTGATTAATCGATTAATCAGTTTTCTGAATAATCAGAATGCTTATTAATTGATTAATCAGCTTCCTGATCAATCGTGGTTCTGATTAATCGATTAATCAGAAATTTCTTTATTCAAAAAATGAATATTTGAAATAATTTTGATCAAATTTATTTTGAATGTTTGTATGAATTTAAAGTAAAAAACAAAAACGTCGAGAAAAATAAAAAAGTTACTTACACTTAAAATATTTAATTAATCAGATTGATTAATCAGATTATTGATTAATCGAATAATTAATCAAATTATTAATCATAATCCCAATTAATCGATTAATCAGTATTCTGGTTAATCAGAAAACTGATTAATTGATTTATGAGTTAATCTTGAATCTGTTATTGATACATAAATTTAAATAAATTGTTTATTTATCAACGTATAGTATTTGTTTGCATTTTAATGTAAAAAAAGTAATTTTTTTGGTTGGTAATTTTTGTGGTATTTTGTAATGCTAAAGGGATTTTCTGTGGTATTTTTTAATGCGTGGTGTTTTTGTGGTATTTATAAATGCTTGTGGTATTTTTTGAGGTAATTTTTAATTACAATGGGATTTTTTTTTAATTTTTTACCATGGGAATTCTTGTGGTAATTAATTTTAGTTGTTAGGGTAAAAAGGTATTTTGTATGGGAATTTGAGGTAGCAACCGTGATCATGTTTGATAATTTATTTAAACATATTATTACATATGAAATCTTATTATTTTAATTTTTTTCTTCTTTGTTTTATTATCATAAATAAAGGGTGGTTAAATTTTAAGGGCCGATGTTGATTTTGAATAAAACACAAATTATTTAGGAAATTATTGTCATTTCTTTTTATTATGATAAAATTGGTATGGTTCAATTATGTATTTAACAAAATATCGTTCAAATGGCCGCCGCGACCTCGGCGGCACACCTCCATCCGATGGTACAAATTTTGATGACGCTGAGGCATAAGTGAGGTTCTATGCCGTTAATGTGCCGAATTATCTCATCCTTTAGCTCTTGAATTGTTGCTGGCTTATCGACGTACACCTTTTCTTTCAAATAACCCCAAAGAAAGAAGTCCAACGGTGTCAAATCACATGATCTTGGGCCCAATTGATATCGCCAGCACGTGAGATAACACGGCCATTGAATTTGTCGCACAAAAGAGCCAACAGGCTTTAGTTTTTGAGTCAATTGCACCTTGTAAGCGTGTAAATGCAAGTCTATGCATAATGTTCATCAACGACGAGCGTGAGAGGTGCAATTGTTGGGCACGACGACGAGTTGAGGTGGACGGCTCTTCAGCCACACTATCGCTAACAGCAGCAATTTTTTTCTGCAGTACGAGCTGTACGAGCATGCACTGGTGTTTTCACATCTCCTACAGACCCGGTTTACCCAAATGCACGATTTTTCCGATTGTACGCACATTTGGACGATTAAATTGACCGAAAAAAATCATAAAGTGCACGATATGCATTTTGATTTGAATGCCCATTTTCATAATAAGCCTGAATAACTTTAACGCGTTGCTCGATTGTGTATCTTTCCATGGTTGAAATTGAGTTAGTCTGAAATTGAGAAATGTTTAATGAAATGCAGAAAAAAAACTTGACGTTTAGGTGTGGTTCGCATTCAACATCGGCCCTTAAAATTTAACATATGAATACAAATGCTATGAAGTTGGCGCTTCTGATTAAAAGTCTGATTATATAAGCGCCGACCTTAAAAGCTTTTGTAATCATGAAGAAATTAATATATTTATGATAATAAAACAAAGAAGAAAAAAATTATAATAATAAGATATAATATGCAATATGTTTAAATAAATTATCAAATATGACCAAGAAATTATCGACTGATATATCACATCAGTAATTCCACAATTTTCAATAAATTTTCCAATAGCTTTGAAGTATGCCATCATAATGTGGAAAGATCCACAATCAATGAATAAATGATCAAAACGTGGCTTTTCTGTACTTCTGATCTGCAGAGTGACTTTAGCAATTGCCAAATCATAAGTAATTTCCATGTTTCATTGTTTACATTACTACAGATGCATTCGTTGGTGAAGCATTTATTGTAGTTAAATATTCTCAATTTGGAATAAACATTGAGATATTTTATATTGTATGAATATTTATTATTTATCTAAATACTGCAAATTTTTTAGTTGAATAAAAAAAATATACTTGTTAGAAAAAAAAAATCTCCATAAAAAAGCTTAAACTACCAAAATCAGGGTTAAATCAATTTAATAAATTTTGAAATTTTTATATTTAACAGATTAAGCACTATACTTAATGAAATCAATAGACAGCTGAAGAGATAATAGTGGAAAGAAGGTCAGTTTGTTAGTTAAAAAAATTGCTAGCTGACGACTTTACCTTCACTAGAATCACAGCTGATTATTTTTTTTATCCTGTTGAAGGTGTTATAAATACGCTACATAAGTTTCGTAGCTTCAGAAATAATTTTCTAACCTCACTTTTTAACACCGGTCCATGACGGTAGCTGACGAGTAATACTGATTTTTTAATGCAGCTGACTGTTATTTTTTCAAACATAGCTATTCAAACGTTAACTCTAAAAATTTTCGAGACTTCAGAAATGATTTCTTTTTCACCTTTTTTTTACATAGTTAATATTTTTTCACAGCCAGCTCCAGAAAGATGCTAACAGCTGAAGCGTGTTGTGATCATTTATTGTACATAAACAATCAAATTATACAAAAACTATTGTTTCAGAAATCCTTGAAAAATAGCAACGCTGCCTCTCGGACTATAAGTAAAGATCCGATTTTTTATTTTAAAATGCGATATTTATTTTAAACTTCATATACAGGGTGAGTCTGTTAGAGAGGTCAATCCGAAAACCGGAGTTTCCTTGGGTCAATACAAGAAAAAAATGGTATGGGAGGGGGGGGGGGTCTATTTTCACCCCCCTCCGAGATAGGAGTAAAATAATGTAAAAAAGTCGAATTTTAAGGTAATATCACTTTTAGCGCAATAACTTTGAAAGTATGATAGCTTCGTAAGATTTAAGTGCAGTTTTGGAAACACAATTTAACAGGTCTAATAAAAAAATAAACAAATTAAAGTTAACTCGTTTAGTAAAAACAATTTAAGCTGACCAAACTCAAAAAATAATTTTTTTCACGAAAAAAATTAGTACGAATGCGATTTTCTCTAAAGTTTATCTAAAAAAAAAATTCAGTTTATTACGTATTTATGTTCTCTTAAGTGTTCTCTAAAACTTCCGAATACAAAGTTTTTACCTCAGGTCAACAGGTCATCTGTTTTTTGAGTTTTAATTTGTGCTTAAAATACCTATGTAAATTACAAAAGCTTACATTGATATGTAAACAATAGAAAAAACAAAAATTTACTTTGCAGTGTAATATTTTTGTTGTAAAATTTTCTGTTGATTTTAAAACTAACGCTACTATTATAGTAAACAACAATAAAAGAGAGTTGAATGCCGATATTATAATTACCGTTTTAAATAGTAAATTTGTATTTTCTTTGCGTTTGATTTGTCACTTCTTTCCAGTGCATTATCAAGGTAAGACACAATTCAAATTTGTTAATACTTTTATTTAAAAAAAATCACATTCAGTGAAATAACAAGATGAGCTTCACAATTCGGGAATACGCAGACATAATTTTTGTGTATGGATACTGCAATGGGAACTCATCCATGGCGGAGTTGGAGTACCGACGAAGGTTTCCAAATCGACAAACACCTTGCAGACGTGCATTTTCAAATGCGTTCTTAAGGTTGCTCAACACAGGGTCTGCATTGCCTTCGTCACAAGGGAACCATGCTAGCGGAGAAGATTCTGCGTTAGTTTTAAAATCAACAGAAAATTTTACAACAAAAACATTACACTGCAAAGTAAATTTTTGTTTTTTCTATTGTTTACATATCAATGTAAGCTTTTGTAATTTACATAGGTATTTTAAGCACAAATTAAAACTCAAAAAACAGATGACCTGTTGACCTGAGGTAAAAACTTTGTATTTGGAAGTTTTAGAGAACACTTAAGAGAACATAAATACGTAATAAACTGAATTTTTTTTTTTAGATAAACTTTAGAGAAAATCACATTCGTACTAATTTTTTTCGTGAAAAAAATTATTTTTTGAGTTCGGTCAGCTTAAATTGTTTTTACCAAACGAGTGTAAGAATAAATGCACACGTCTGTCTTCATAGGCAAGTATTTTTATTCTGTCTCTTCAAACGTGTTACATTTGTTCAAGCTGGAAGTTGAGAGGGTACTCTCAATACAATACATTAAACATACAGGGTGCTTAGATAAATATAAGTATATAAGTACATTACTACTACAATTCGGCCATCCTGATCATGAGATCTCCTGATCTCAGAATAACTTAATATTAAGTGTTAAGTTTCTGATGCCCTCTGAACCACGGACGAATGTTAGCGATCGCCCAGACACCTCGATACGGCGTTCGGGATTGCTGGAAACCTTCTACATCTTCCAGTAAGTATCTATCATTTCGTAAAATTTTCGTAACTTGATACGGTCCCTTAAATTTTGGGATAAGTTTTTCGGACACACCGAGTGCGAATCGAAGTTTTTTATCATGACATAATCTCCTTCTTCATACTTAGTTGCTTTCTGCCTCTTTTTGTCAACGTATTGTTTATTGTATGCCTGAATGTGTTCTTGTTTCAAGGCAGCTTTTGTTCGGACCTGTTCGTGATCTAGCTGCTGGACAATTTGTTGGAGCTCTAAAAGTTCTTCTCTTAAATGGTCTACTACTAATCCTTTTTGTCGAATACCAAACTGCATTACACTTGGATGCTCACTTATTGAACGATATAAAGTGTTATTAAAAGTGTGTTCGACCGTTTCTAAAACTGAGTCCCAGTGAATTCCTTTTTCCGAATCTACTAATTTAGCTAACATTGGCCCTAAGCTCCTATTCACTCTTTCTACTTGCCCATTTGCCTGTGGAGAACCAGTTGCTACTTTTATGTGTTGAACATTGTTTTTATCTAAGAATTCTATAAAATCACCTGACGTAAAACAACTTCCTCTATCTGAGATTATGCATTTTGTTCGGCTGTAAGATCGAAAGTAATCTTTAAGTGATTGTATGACTTCTTTTGTACTTGTGGTTTTTGTAGGATAAAGTCTAACAAATTTAGTTACAGCATCAATTACAACCAATACGTGTTTTTTTTTTCTTGAATTATCTACTGGGCCATAATGGTCGATGTGAACTACTTCAAATGGAGTTTTGCCTTTCGGAATATTGTGGAGAAACCCTTCTTCACGCCCATGTTTTGAAGAATAAACTATGCATTTCAGACAATTTTGTATATGACATCCTACTTTCTCCCTTATCTTTGGAAACCAATAACTTTTCGATATCAATTCAGTCACCTTATCTATACCGACATGACCAATCTCATCATGATATTTGTATATGACGTGGTCTTCCATGCTTTCCGGCACGCAGAACACAATTGTTCCATCTAATTTTTTCCTGTATAAAACACCATTTCTCATTTCATATAAACTATGCTCACCCTTTTGTAATAATTCACGTAATTCCATCAGTTTTTTATCTTTTCCCTGGCAAATAATTAAGTTTTCTTCAAAAGTGTTTGCTTCTATTACCATAATATTAGTACACCGGCTCAATGCGTCAACATGTTGCATTCGGGTTCCTATTCTGTGTTCTAGGATATAATCATAATTTTGTAACTCCAATGCCCACCTCGCTATTCTAGGATTTAGTTCTTTTTTATTTAAGGTCATTGCTAGTGAGTTACAATCCGTTACAATTTTGAATTGTTTGCCGTGCAAGTAAACATGAAATCTTTTTAACGCATTAATAATAGCTAATGTCTCTAACTCGAAACTATGATATTTAGCCTCGGTTTCTGTCGTTCGTTTTGAGAAGTAGAATATAGGATGCATCTTCCCATCCTCTTTCTTTTGCAGTAAGATTGCCCCAAACCCTATAGAACTTGCATCGCAATGCAATTCTGTCACATCTTTCGGATCATATAAAGCAAGTATTGGTGCTTCCACTAACTTTTGTTTCAGGACCTCGAACGATTTGAGCTCGTCTGCACCAAATTTAAACATGTTATTTTTCCTAGTCAAATCATACAGTGGCTTAGCCAAAATTGAAAAATCTCTGACGAACCTTCGAAAGTAGGAACACAAACCTAAAAAGCTTTGTACTGAGTGGACATTTTCTGGTATCGGGAAATTTTTTATTGCAGTGATACCCTTTTCATCCGCTCTTATTCCTTCACCAGTGATAGTATATCCTAAATATTTTATGCTAGACTGTAAAAACTCGCACTTGTCTAAAAAAAACTCTTGTGTAGTTCCAATTTATTCTCGACTAATCTTTTGAAAACTTCAGCCAATATTTGGAAGTGGTCCTCTATATTTTCTGTAGCTATCATTATGTCATCCAGATAAATAATAAGTTTATTCTCTCTAACCATATCAGCAAACACTTTATTTACAAACCTCTGAAATGTGGAGGGGGCATTCTTTAGCCCAAAAAGCATTCTCAAAAACTCAAATTGCCCTAAAGGTGTTACAAATGAGGTGAACTTTACGGAATCTTCATGCATATAAACATGATAAAACGCGTTTTTTAAATCAAGTTTTGTAAATATTTTTTGTTTTGCTAACTTGTCTAATAGGTCATCAATTAGCGGAATCGGATAGTTGTCCTTGGCCGTAACTTTATTTAATGTGCGATAGTCGACGCACATTCTCAAATCCCCCGACTTCTTCTTAACTAAAACAATTGGTGAAACAAACTCCGATTCGCTTACCCTTATGTATCCTTTTTCTAAATATTCATCTAACAACTTCTGTAGTTCGGTTTTTTCCGAAAAAGATAATCGACGAGGAGTACAACAAAAAGGTTTTGTATTTTCTATAGTCAATTTCATCTCACATTTGACCGTTGGTTCATCAGGGCGCTCAGGTATTATGTAATAATTTTCCAAGAGTCTATTAAATCTTTCGTTATGTTCAATTTTTAAATTTTCTCCAATATCAAAATATAATTTGCAATCAACATCATAGTCGAGGTGCATTAGTTGACTTTCAAAATTATCAATATTATTATTCACACAATCATTATCAATTTCTATAAATAAATCATTATTTTCATCAACTAAAGTAAGGCGTTCATTTTTCTTCACTATTTCATTATAATTATCATTCTTTAACATACAATTGTTTTTACTATCATTTTTGACGAAAGATCTATCTTTTGTATTAATCGTAGCAAATCTATCATTATTTAACATACAATTGTTATAACTGTCATTTATGAAAAAAGATCTATCATTTGTATCAAAGCTAGTAAATCTATCATTTTTCTCAAAAGATCCATCATTTGTATCAAATCTAGTTAATCTATCGTTTTTCCCATCTAATTTAATCATTTTGTTATCCAACGTAATCTTGAAATTTCCAGCACTTAAAAAATCTCTCCCTAGAATAACTTCATAGCCCATGGAATCATCAGCCACAACCACTAATTCGAAACAAATTTTCCGTTTATTCAAAATAACATAACAACCAACCTTGCCAAAAACTTTTAATTCACTGTTATTTATTCCAAAATAACTTAAATTAACATTTGAAAATTCATTAAAATTTATTTTATTAGAAAAACAAGCGGCCTTTGTAAAACTGATGGGACTTCCAGAGTCTATCAAGCATTCTAGGGACAAACAAACATTAATATTATTGCTTAGAAAAATCTTAAAATACATTACATATTCATTCTTTGTTTTAGAAGATTGGTCCATCTTTCTCTCTGGACAAGCTGCTGCACGATGTTGTAGACTTCCACAAGCGAAGCATGCACCAAACTCACGCTTTGGTTTTTTACAGTTGGCTGCGAAATGTCCAACGGAGTTACAATTAAAGCATCTTAAATTTTCGCCAGGCACCTTTTCAGTTGAACACTGCGCCCCTGATGTCTTTCGTTTCAACGGCCTCAATTTTTGCGAACGCTTGCAGCAACTGAGTTTGAGAAGTAAAACGTTGCATATTTGCCTGTACTCTCAGTTGCTCATCCGGTATCCCTTCAACGATATAATCAATAACTTCTGTCTGATCCATTAGAATTCCACTCGCAAGTATCAGCTTTTCTCGGTAATACTCAGCAAAGCTTTCACCATATTTCCACTTACGAGCCTCGAATCTGCGACGTAACGATAATTTGGTATCATTTGCACCAAAAAACTCGCTCATTTCTTTTAACAAGACTTCCACACTTTCTGCAACGAAATTTGGTTTCGATTGTAGCCACAACTGTGCTTTGCCTTTCATCTTGCTCACTCACTTTCGAACTGCGTTATCCATACAACGAGGCTTTCTCCCCCATCATACTCCGGCATCATTTCTTTCAGCATGCTGAGCGAAACGCTCATTGGGTCGCTTACATTAAAGTTGGAACGCGTCGAACACGCTGCCGCTTCGAGAGCCATGGCTGTGCGCTCTTGCTGTGCTTCGCGTTTGAGCAACTCATTTTCGCATTTTAAGAGATTGTATTCTCTCTTATAATACTCAATATTATATGCACTGTCATCTCTCTGAGGATTCGCCTGTTCGTTATTGTTGTTTGTATTTTCTGCAATATTTGCGTCACGGGCGGCGTTCACATTTTCCTCTACATGTTGACCAGTTGCTGGCTGCTCAGGTTCCCCCTCATCATCATCGCTGCTTATAACATGGTCGGCGTTGGTTTTTGGGATCTCTCCGCGCTGGTCAAACGGCACTTCGTTTATTCTCATGACCAGCGTGTTTTTATTTCCAGCCGTTGGTAACTGTAGCCGTTGGAGCCACTCGCGAAGCTCAGCTACAGTATAGTCAGTCGAAGTAACTGTTTTTCCCATTTTTTTTTTTTTTTGTATTTTTTCGATTCACTTTCAATGTCTTGTTTTTTTTTTTTTTTCGACCGTTATAATTTTTGCGGCTGTTACTTTTGCTTTGGTACAGTCAATTCAAATTTTTCCGAAGCTGATCTATGTTCTTATGATTTTCTTTTACTTAGCACTTCTTATTTTCGTTTTAGCTGTTTCTTTGAATATCCTTAAACAAATTTTCAAACAATTTCAATAGTTTTTAGGTCTTTCTTTTTCACACTGATTTTAGGTCTTTCTTTTTCACACTTATTGGTTTATTTTATATGCTTGAATTTCAATAATTTTTAGGTCTTTTTTTTCACTGATTTTAGGTCTTTCTTTTTCACACTTATTTGTTTATTTTATATGCTTGAATTAGCAAGATTAGATGTTGAATTTTAATTTTTAACACCTTCCACTTATTCGCGCAGATATAATTGATTCGCACTTATTTTATGCAATTTCGAAGTATATGTTGTTTTTAGTAACACGCACTATTATAGTTTATTATCTTTAATCGGATTTCACCGCTATGCTTTGATTTGCTCTTTTTTTTCTTTTCAATTTATTCTATTTTTTTTGTTTTGCTTTTAACTTGCGCTCGCGCTGTATTACACTTACTGCGCACTCGATGAGTGAAAGCTCTTTCACGCTTTGAGTAAGTTTAAATGCAATAACACACACACAAAGATGTGCACTTGTCGCCGCCGGCGTAGAGTACATCAGCGCTCACTTTCAACTTAACGGCTGTTGATTTTTTTTTTTTTTTTTTTAATTTTTTTTGCAGTCTTTACTCGCGCTGTGCTTGCCTACCTGTAAGACAATCAAGGTCAAGCACTTGGAGGCGCTCCCCAACTCGAGTTGTGAGGTTATGCACGCACAATTTTTCTTAAAAAAAAAAATGTTTTCTTTGCTCATAAATTTTTCTTTTAAATTTACACTGCGCGTTCGGAAATTTGTATTCCAATTTGCCCGCACTTTGCTTTGCGCTTAACGCTGCACTTAAATTTGTTTAATTATAATTTATTTTTTTTTTTCTTCGAATCACTTTGCTCACTTCGAATTTTTATTATATTCTGCGCGTTTGATAGCCTATTTGCTTATCAAACTTTGTCTAAAAATTGTTTGCACCTGCGCTATTTGAAACGAGTTTCACTGCACTTTTTGTAAGCGTTTTACTGCGCTTTACTTCGCTATGCTGGCCAGCAAGCTGTTTTTCTTTTGTCTTTTGTAGGGTTTTTTTTTTTTTTTTTTAATTTATTTTATAAGCACAAATGGTTTAAATTGGCACTCGAGTCGATCCCACTTCTGACTGTAAGAATAAATGCACACGTCTGTCTTCATAGGCAAGTATTTTTATTCTGTCTCTTCAAACGTTTGTTACATTTGTTCAAGCTGGAAGTTGAGAGGGTACTCTCAATACAATACATTAAACATACAGGGTGCTTAGATAAATATAAGTATATAAGTATATTACTACTACACGAGTTAACTTTAATTTGTTTATTTTTTTATTAGACCTGTTAAATTGTGTTTCCAAAACTGCACTTAAATCTTACGAAGCTATCATACTTTCAAAGTTATTGCGCTAAACGTGATATTACCTTAAAATTCGACTTTTTTACATTATTTTACTCCTATCTCGGAGGGGGGTGAAAATAGACCCCCCTCCCATACAATTTTTTTCTTGTATTGACCCAAGGAACCTCCGGTTTTCGGATTGACCTCTCTAACAGACTCACCCTGTATATGTCATGTATAATAAAATATTTAAAAACAAGTCATTTGGAGCATTGAAAAAAAACCAAACATTGCATTACTTAATTTGTTGGGATTAAAAATAAAAAACATTTCACATTAAAAAAATATAAACAAGTAAATAAAATAAAATAAAATAAAATATAAAATAAAAGTATTTGAACGCACAAAAAATATTAGTGGTATTTAATTAACGCCGTATTTGTGGTGTAAATAGCGTATGTGCCGTAAGTTCATACAACTTACAACACATACGCAGTTTACATCACAAATACGTCGTTCATTGAATACCACTATTGATTTACAAAATCATTAGGCTTATCATGATTGTGGAATAAGCACTTGATTTAATTTAAAGAAATAACAGCTTGAGAATAACATTTTTCTAGCCGCTTTTACTCACACAACCCGGTTTATCGTTTTGTAAAGTGAACTACAGAGGAAAGAGTCCAAATAAAAATCTAACAGTTCTAGAGTAACATTTTTCCAGCAGCTTTTACGAATATAAACCGGTTTATCGCTCCAACTAAAGAAGGCGAGAGCAATGTCTTTCTGATCTCATAATAAACAAGGATGCCCTCCTTTCTTTTACAAGTCAAGTCGAAACTTGATTTTTTTCAAGTAGCTTGATTTTGATGCTACTTATCTAGCCAGAAAACAAAGAAGAGGGAACCATTACAATGACCAGTTCAAAAATTGTGTCGGCTTCCAATTGATATTGAAGCAGAGACTTCAAAGGCGAAGTGTGTTGAAACCGACACATAATTATTATTATGATTATTATTAGATTAATACTTCGAAAAAATGAAAAAGGAAAAATCTATTCAAATCTAAAATAAAATCAAAAAGGTTCAACACAAAATATTAAAACCAAATCCATCAATTTAAATAAAGGATAAATTGTAAGTATACAGTAATCATACAAACCACAGAAACTGAGCTGTTAAAAAAACGATATTTACAAAAAGTTTTCCAAGTATGCTCCGATCAATCTTGTAAATATGCTTTAAAAGCAAGATCACGCATAGACTTAACGAAAATTATCTCTTTGGATTTGAACTCAATACCTTGCGTATACTTAATTTTATTTTTATTTATAGGGACAAAAGAAAAAGCTGCAGTTAAAACTGAATTCAATACACGACACTGTTTATCTACATCCACAACCACAACATAAAACCACTGGTAAAAAAACTGGTTGACTTAGTCATATCAAAGATTTTTTAATTTTTATTAGAAAACTAGTAAGCAATGGAGCTTAGGCAGAGTACCGAAGCTAAAATACACCTCCGCGGCCGTGCTGAAGTTATCCGAAGTCTTTAGACGTCTATAAAATTTGTATGTATAATCTGCAAAAATATTTGTCATACGCTTAATTTAATTTTACCCTTAAATGCCACATAGAGTAATTTGTAAACAAAGTAAAATGCCACACCCACTTTTCTAGTATAGGACTCCACATTTTACCGAATAATATATGTATGGGTTGGATAAACGACGTGGGCGGAACTTGGGTACATACAGACACGATGTCATTCAGTTATATATATTTTCGAAAGATTTTCAATTTTGACGAAGTCACTTTGTATTGAAGGTAGGCGTGGTTTTTATCCGATTTTGCCAAATATCAAAGAGAAGCTTATGTTAAATATCAAAGTTTATATGCAAAATTTCAAGACATTTCTGTAATTTTTGCAGATTTTTAAGCGATTTAAGTTTCAAATAAAGCCACTTTGTTTGGGAGGTGTGGTTTTCATCCGATTTTGCCAAATATCATAGTGATAGTCTATATTATATATAAAAGCCTATGTGCAAAATTCCAAGACATTTCAGCAATTTGAGCAGATTTTTTACGATTAATATAAAGCTACTTTGTATGAGAGTTAGGCGTGGTTTTTATCCGATTTTTTCAAATTTCATTGTCAGGATTCATATTGAAGACCAAAGCTTATATGCAAAAAGGCATTTCATTAATTTTTGTGGATTTTGAAGAGATTTACTGTTAAAATAAAGTCACTTTGTATGGGATGTAGGCGTTGTTTTCATCCGATTTGGCTCATTATCGACCTTGATCTTCCCTTTTTTAAAAATAAACTTATATTTTGAATTTCATCGCGATAGCTTTAAAATTGCGGATGTAATCGTGTCGACAGACGGACACATGGACAGACAGACGGACACACGGAAATCGACTCAGGAGATGATGCTGATTAAAAATATATATATTTTTCTATACCTGCCACGCCTCCTCATTGGCGTTACAAACGAAATGACAAAGTTAATATACCCCTTACGCAGTGCACGTTGGGGTATAAAAAGACGTTTGAAAGTGAAAGCGCCTTCTCCAATCGGATACACCAAAGGCGGTTAGGGCTTCCTCAGCCTGGTCCATCCATCGGAGGCATGGTCTCCCTCAACGTCGTTGACCAGCGACCCTCGCCTCGAGCACCTTTTTCGCTGGAGCTTCGTCGTCCATACGATGGACATGACCCAGCCAGCGTAGTCGCTGCACAGTTATACGCCGAGCTACGTCAATGTCTTCGTAGAGCTCATACAGCTCGTGGTTTATTCGGATGCGATAGTCATCGCCGACTCGAACAGGACCGAAGATTTTGCGAAGAACTTTTCTCTCGAACACCCCCAGAGCGGTTGCGTCAGTTTGCGAAACTACCCATGCCTCAGCGCCATAAAGCAGCACAGGTAGAACGAGCGTCTTGTAGAGTGTTAGTTTTGTCGATCGAGAGGGCTCTGGAACTTAGTTGCTTACTGAGCCCGTAGTAGCACCTATTAGCAATTATTGTTCTTCGCTTTATCTCCAGGCTGATTTCGTTGTTAGTATTAATGGCGGTGCCAAGGTATACAAACTCCTTGACTACTTCAAAGTTATAGATGCCGGATGAAACGTGGAAGTCTAAACGCCGCGCTCCCTTGTTTGTAGACAGCATATACTTTGTTTTACCCTCATTTATCGTCAAACCCACTTTGGCTGATTCCTTTTCGATAGCGGCGAAAGAAGCGGTAACATCTCTCTTGGTTCTGCATACAATATCAATATCATCAGCGTACGCAAGGAGCTGGACACCTTTAAAGAAAATGGTGCCATTACGATGCACACCGGCCTTTCGTAAGATCCCCTCCATGATGATGTTGAAGAAATCGCAAGACAGTGGATCGCCCTGCCTGAAAACTCATTCGGTATTGAAGGTTTCGGAGAGGTCCTTTCCTACCTTGACGGAGCTGCGTGTGTTGCTCAACGTCATTCTGCAAAGGCTAATCAACTTTGCAGGTATACCGAACTCAGACATTGTTGCGTATAGGCAATCCCTTCTCGGGCTATCGAACGCAGCTTTAAAATCGACAAAGAGATGGTGTGAGTCAATTTGATTTTCGTGGGTTTTCTCCAGGATTTGTCGTAGCGTGAAAATCTGGTCTATGGTGGACTTACCAGGTCGAAAGCCACACTGATAAGGTCCAATCAGTGTTTTTGTAATCGGCTTTAATCTTTCACACAGTACGCTTGAGAGAACCTTATATGCGATGGAAATAAGACTGATACCTCTATAACTAGCGTAGATTGTAGGGTCTCCTTTCTTAAGTATAGGGCACAGTACACTGAGGTTCCAATCGTCGGGGATGCTTTCAGCTAGCCATATTTTGCTGATGAGCTGATGCATGCGCCTTATCAATTCCGGTTTCAAAGCCGGTTTTAAACAATTCAGCTGACAGGCCGTCAGCACCCGTTACTTTATTGTTTTTGAGTCGTTGGATAGCAACTCGAACCTCTTCATGGCTAGGTGGTGATACTTCCACTCCGTCATCGTCGATTGGTGGCACTGCACTGCGCTTTCGATGGGCGGCATTGGTGGAATTGTCGCCAGTAAGTAAATTGGAGAAGTGCTGTCTCCACAATCTAAGCACACACTGTGTATCCGTATTCAGATCTCCATTTTCGTCTCTGCAAGTGGATGCTCCGGGCTTGAAACCTTGGGCTAGACGCTTAACCTGTTGATAGAATTTTCGTACATCCTTCTTGCCCTGGTATACCTCTAGTTCCTCACGCTCACGCTTTTCCTGCTCTCTTTTCTTGCGTCTGAAAAGGCGCCTCTCTTCCATCCTCTTTTCGCGGTAGTTTTCTCGCATGGCTCGCGTTGCAGAAAATATTGTACAAGTTTTTATTTTATTTAAAAGAAATCTCCAAATTTCATAATAAAGTGAAAGTGGATGTGACTTAGTAATATTACTACTTATAGATTGATTTTATATACTCTATTTAGCTTTTGAAAGAGGTTTAGAGAGGTCGCACTAGTCGGGTTTTCCCTAAAAATCAGGATTTTCGGAAATTAAATATCTGGTTAATAACGGATATTTTCTAAGCCTTTGAGTTATTATTTCAAAAGGTTTACTGTTTCCAAACTTTACTTTTATGTACATAAGGCAGAAGTTTTTGCAAATTTTTTGGTCATTTGGGTGCCATATGTATAATTTAATTCGTGAAATTTGCGTAAATTAATTTAAAAACGCTTCATAACTTTTAAAAATTCCACCAAAATTAAAAAAGTAATGATGCAGTTTGATATATGGTAAAAAATTAAGCAGTTTAAAAAACTTTTTTGATTTTACTCTTGCCGTTCCTATAATAATTTCTTTAAAATAAAAGCTTTCTTGCCGAAAGCTATAATAATCAGCCGTTTGCGAAGCTAAAAAAAAAATTAATTTCGGTACCTCAAAACTTTTCGAATTTTTACAAGACATTGCTTTTTATTTAAAAAAAATATTGTGTAACTTTTTAAGCATCGTTTAGTTAAATTTAGTATGGATAAGTTCAAGATTATTTGTTACCCTTGTTTAACAAGAGATAATCGTGCTAAAAATTATCACTACAAAAAAGGTTTTTCGTAGATTTTTAGAATTTCAAGCTAAAGTTACAGCATAAGGTCAATAACTAGCACTTCCTAAGTCTTTGAGCCATCATTTCGAAATACAAATGTCCAAACTTTACTTTTATGTACATAAATCAAAAGTTTTGGAAATGGTTTTGGTAGTTTGGGTGTCATAAATTAAATTTTTTTTGTTTAAAATCAGTCATATTAAAAAATTAATGAGCAAAACTATCCCATATTACCACCGAATCCGCAAAAAAAAAGTTAAAAAAAAAAAATAAGAAGAATTTTTACTTTAAAAGTAAAATCATTTATTTGATTCCTTACGGTATAGGGGTATGCCCTGTAAAATATTTTGAGAGTCTATTTCAGAAGTTGTGAGACTGATGTAACTGCTTGCCAAGGCTACACCACGTTCTCTGACATCCACTTTGAGTGCAATACTATTATAACGCGTGCAATGTTGCGGTCCTTTTAATTTGGTCTCCAGAAAAATTTAAACTCCTCTGCTGTAATTTGAGCGCTCTTCGAAATTATACATTTGTCTGTTAAATGTAATTTAAAAAATCTTCCAAGAACTTTTGTTGGTGTTTGACTTGGCTAAAGACATCAATCTTTTTGCCTACAAGCAGCGCCGTATTAACACATAGCGGGGCCTGGGGCTAAAATCGACACGGGCCTACTTAAGGATAGAGCATTTAGCTCGGATCTTTTAATAATCAAAATATTGATTTGTACGCATATATGTCGCATTATGTCATTATGCGGCCTTGGCGTAGTGGGTAGAGTGTGCGGCTCATACGCCAGAGAACCCAGGTTCGAATCCCCATCTGACACAGAAAGTTTTTTCAATTAAATTAACTTTTCTGTTCCGTCGTCACCTCTCTGCAGACAATGGCAAACCTCAGAGAGTAAAAAACTGCCATGAAAAGCTTCTTGACAACATAAGCCTTTCGAAGTCGGCATTAAGCTGGTAGGTCCAGTTCTCGATCATTTGTGTTCAAACATTTCACAACACACACAACACAATTGATCATAAGAAGCTCGGTCAAAGCCCGTCAAGGGCTGAAATGGCCGTTTGGTTTCTTTTTATGTCATTAATGTTAATTTTTCTTTTTCATTATGCAGAAGCAAAAAAAAAAAAACAAACAAAGCTTCCACATCAATAAAAACAAAAACACCTACTTAACGATGCTTATGAAAACGTGCAGTAAGTAGATGAAACATTGTTTTAAACAGGGATCGCAAACAAACTCTAAAGAAAAGTATTTTTGTGTTATTTTTGTTTCTTCTTAAGACAAGTATTTTTGTTTTTTTTTTGTTTTCGCTCTCTGATCCAAACAGTAACACAAACCGAAGCAAGCAGAGATGGAGAGAAAAGCAAAATGCAATGTTTTGTTTTTGAAGTAGAAAATACTTCCTCTCACTGTTATGCTTTTAAATCGCGGACACAAAAACAACGAAAGAAAAATATCTTTAGCGATCTTTTGCATGTTGCTGACGGCACACAGTGTCGCGGCTGCGGACAAAAGTCGAAATATATTTTTTGTTGGAATTTAAAGAAACTAAATACTGAATTACAGACAGCGATTATTGTCATCGTTTAAATATATATTTTCGGATCAACGAAGCAGGCTTTCTCCGTCCAATTTAGAATACATTTGAATAACTTGAAATAATTACACTTACGTGGTATTTTTAGCCTTAACAATGAATTCTTTAATTTTGCTTTTTTTATGTTCCTTATTATTTACTTTTAATGAAAAAAATTGTTCTTATCAATAAAATTTAACTTAAAAATAACTAAAGAGTTTTAATTGTTTACATTCGTTTAAAAAAAAAACTCTACTCAAAACTTATAATTCTTTTAGAATTTCCGTAGTAAAGAAACCTTTGTTTCTTGTTGTGTTTGCGATCGTGACAACAAAATACAACAAATGTTGTGTTCGTATAACACCAACACAATAGTTTTCATCCTCTTCTTATTTTCTGCTCTCTTTGGTACGCATTTCTGTTTGTATCAAAGAGCCAAACGTAAGGAGATAGTGAAACTGTTTGCTTACGCAGCTGTAGGGTTGGTTTTTTCGTTCAGTTAGTTTCCAATCTCTGGTTTTAAACAACATTGCTAATTTTTTATTTTGCTGCTAATGTAATCAACTTTGCTTATCGAAGGTTTTTTGATTGGTGGTTAGTGTATAAAACTATCACGATTTGCATACCCATAGAGGGCAAAACATTTGTTTTAATATTACATTTTTTTGCTATAATAGACACAAGCAAAAGGAAAGGAAGAAAATTAAAGCAAAAGGAACAAAATTTAAAGAAAATGCAAATTTTGTTCCTGGATCGAAAAATGCATTAAAAAAATCAACTTAGATATGTTGACAGAAGTCCATCTCTGCCTACAGGCCATATACTTCTCGTTTTTAACGAAGGTAATCTGCTTTTAAATGAAGGTAACAAATAATCTTGAACTAATCCATACTAATTTTAACTTAGCGCTGCTTAAATAGTTGCAAAATATTTTTTTAAACAAAAAGCAATGCATTATAAGAATTTGAATTGTTTTGAGGTAACGAAAGGAATTTTTTTACTTCCTCAAAGGGCTTATTATTAGATCTTTGGAACGGCAAGAGTAACTAACGGTAACTGCATCATTACTTTTTCATTTTGGTGAAATTTTTAAAAATTATGAAGAGTTTCTAAATTAATGTACGCAAATTTCCCGAAAACATTATATTTATGACACTCAGGTGACCAACAAAAATTGCCAACATAAAAGTAAAGTTTGGACATTTGTTTTTCAAAGACTTAGAAAATGTCTGTGATTAAATTCTTGAAATTCGAAAAATCTCTAAAAATCCTGATTTTTAAACCGACTAGCGCGACCTCTAAACAACTTCCAAAAATCTGAAAAAATCTGAAAAATACATAACAACCTAGTGTAAGGTCTTTTATTTTAATTCAATATTACTCACTATAACGAAAAACGAAGTTTGAAGTAATTTTCTTGATTAAATTTTTCTTTTACTTTAACGCCGTATTATTAACATAGACAAGAATACTGCTGTTTATTCATCTTTACTGGACTGGCATGCAGAAAATAGTGTTATGGCAATGTGTTTCAATACAACAGCAAGCACTACCAGTACTTCAATTGGAGCTTGCGCTGTATTATAGCTTTTGTGTTTGGAATGCAGACATTATATTATAATGGAGTTGATGGTAGGTTCTGCCACTGCATTCATTCAATCATTTATTATTCATTATTCATTGGGTATTCATTATTAATTTTTTTTCATTATTGATTTTTTATTCATTATTCATTATTCATTTGTTATTCATTATTAATTTTTTATTCATTATTCTTTTTTTATTCATTATTAATTTTTTATTCATTATTCATTATTGAAAATTGTAGCAAAAAATCGCAAAAAAATTGTTAAAAAATCCAAAAATAAAACTTGATATAATACGCACCGTTATTTAATTTCAAGTACAGAAAGATTTCTGTAAGTCTTAAGAACGATAAAAAGTAATAAGTTGAAATTTACCATTTCTAAATATTATTAGTAAAATATGAAATAAAAAATTTTTTAAATATTTATTAATAAGACACTGGATGAAACGTAGCAATTAATTTCCCCTAAAAAGGAACAGAGAAATTTAAAAAATTTCTAAAATATGCATTTGACCTTGTACAGTGAAACTCAAAACGTTTTATTTTTTAAAGAAGTAATTTCTTGCAAATACTCACCAAGTTATCACAAAGAAAATTGTCTCACAGTGAATAATATTAGGAAAATCAAATAAATGCATTTTATTTGTTCATTACACTCGTAGAGTAATTTTTTTTTTTTTATGAAGGTCGATTACTTTATCATAATAATTATTAGCTCAGATTTTGATGCCCTTAAAAACATCCAAAAATTACCTAAAAAAAAATTACCTGTTGCCCTAAAAAAGCATTAAAAATTCCCAAAAAAAACCCATAAAAATGCCCTAAAAACTAAAATTAATATTCTTAGTTGTTTTAAATTAAAATGTTTGCAACTGCATGACGTTGCAATAAATTGCAATGTACATTTTTGGATTATCAAAATAAAAAACCATCTATTGTCGGTATTGTCTTATATATCAAAATAATTCTTTATACAGCACTGAAGAAAGACAAATATTTAAAATATGAAATGTCGTTGCTCGTGGTATGGATTGAATATTTGTAAGAAATATAAATTCTTATAACCTTATGTTTACGTACATTTTATTAACCTTTAAAACTTACTTACTTACTTAGGTGGCCGTAACAACTCGTGTCCGGTTTCGGCCGACATCATCAGCTCTCGCCAGGCGCCTCTGCTATGCGCGCGCCTTCTCCAATCGGATACACTAAGTGCGGTTAAGGCTCCTCAGCCTGGTCAATCCATCGGAGGCATGTTCTCCCTCGATGTCGTTGACCAGCGACCCTCGCCTCGAGCACCTTTTTCGCTGGAGCTTCGTAGTCCATACGATGGACATGACCCAGCCAGCATAGTCGCTGCACAGTTATACGCCGAGCTACGTCAATGTCTTCGTAGAGCTCATACAGCTCGTGGTTTATTCGGATGCGATAGTCATCGCCGACTCGGACAGGACCGAAGATTTTGCGAAGAACTTTTCTCTCGAACACCCCCAGAGCGGTTGCGTCCGTTTGCGAAACTACCCATGCCTCAGCGCCATAAAGCAGCACAGGTAGAACGAGCGTCTTGTAGAGTGTTAGTTTTGTCGATCGAGAGAGGGCTCTGGAACTTAGTTGCTTACTGAGCCCGTAGTAGCACCTATTAGCAATTATTGTTCTTCGCTTTATCTCCAGGCTGATTTCGTTGTTGGTATTAATGGCGGTGCCAAAGTATACGAACTCCTTGACTACTTCAAAGTTATAGCTGCCGGATGAAACTTGGGAGTCTAAGCGCCAGGCTCCCTTGTTTGTAGACAGGGCTCCCTTGTTTGTAAAAAAATACTTTGTTTTACCCTCATTTATCGTCAAACCCACTTTGGCTGATTCCTTTTCGATAGCGGCGAAAGCAGCGGTAACATCTCTCTTGGTTCTGCATACAATATCAATATCATCAGCGTACGCAAGGAGCTGGACACCTTTATAGAAAATGGTGCCATTACGATGCACACCGGCCTTTCATACGATCCCCTCCATGATGATGTTGAAGAGATCGCAAGACAGTGGATCGCCCTGCCTGAAACCTCTTTCGGTATTGAAGGTTTCGGAGAGGTCATTTCCTACCTTGACGGAGCTGCGTGTGTTGCTCAACGTCATTCTGAAAAGTGTAATCAGCTTTGCAGGTATACCGAACTCAAGACATTATTGCGTATAGGCAATCCCTTCTCGGGATATCGAACGCAGCTTTAGAATCGACAAAGAGATGCTGTGTGTCAATTTGATTTTCGTGGGTTTTCTCCAGAATTTGTCGTAGCGTGAAAGTCTGGTCTATGGTGGACTTTCCAGGTCGAAAGCCACACTGATAAGGTCCAATCAGTGTTTTTGTAATCGGCTTTAATCTTTCACACAGTACGCTTGAGAGAACCTTATATGCGATGGAAATAAGACTGATACCTCTATAACTGGCGCAGATTGTTGGGTCTCTTTTCTTAAGTATAGGGCACAGTACGCTGAGGTTCCAATCGTCGGGCATGCTTTCTGTTAGCCATATTTTGCTGATGAGCTGATGCATGCGCCTTATCAATTCCGGTTTCAAAGCCGGTTTTAAACAATTCAGCTGACAGGCCGTCAGCACCCACTGCTTTATTGTTTTTGAGTCGTTGGAAAGCAACTCGAACCTTATTGATTAGTGGCACTGAACTGTGCTCTCTATGGGCGGCATTGGTGGAATCGACGCCAGTAAGTAAAATAGAGAAGTGCCGTCGACACAATCTCAGCACACACTGTGTATCCGTATTCAGATCTCCATTTTCGTCTCTAAAAGTGGATGCTCCGGGCTTGAAACCATGGGATAGACGCTTAACCTGTTGATAGAATTTTCGTACATCCTTCTTGCCCTGGTACACCTCTAGTTCCTCACGCTCACGCTTTTCCTGCTCTCTTTTCTTGCGCCTGAAAAGGCGCCTCTCTTCCTTCCTCTTTTCGCGGTAGTTTTCTCGCACGGCTCGCGTTGCAGCTGACTGCAGAGTTTTTCTGTATGCGGCGTTTTTTACTGCTGTCGCGATGCGAAACTCCTGATCGTACTATTGGTTCCGAGGTTGCGGGCGCCGGAAACCAATGACTTCTTCAGCGGCAGCGCGCATGGAGTGGGATATATGCGCCCAAAGTTCGCCAACGTCGTCGGGTCCAGAGGTTGGTTGGTTGAGCTTAACCCAGAGTTGAGCGGAGTAGGCTTCGGCAGCCCATTGTAATTGCAGCTTAGCGACATCTAGCTTTCGTTGCATTCCTGTGCGTATGTTCTTCGCATTGCCTAATCGCATGCGGATCTTGGCTGCAACAATGTTGACCCCCCGAAATGTACGCACATCTAGAACACTAGAGGCATGCCTTCCGTCGATTACAACATGATCAATTTGGTTTCGCGTTTTTAGATCCGGGGGCAGGCAGGTAGCCTTGTGGATGTCGAGGTGCTTAAATCTGGTGTTACTTACTACCCTGTTTCGTGCCGCGGCGAAGTCGATCAGTCTTTGACCGTTGTTCGTGGAGATCTCATGAAGACTGAACTGACCGATAGTGGGGCCAAAGATGCCTTCCCTTCCGACTTTCGCATTAAAATCGCCGAGGACTATTTTCACGTCATGGACCAGAAGGTGGTCATATACGTCCTCAAGACTAGCGTAGAATGCATCCTTGACGGCTTCGTCCTTTTCCTCCGTCGGGGCGTGCGCGCAAATAAGGCTGATGTAGAAAAGTTTTGCCTTGGTGCGGATCGTGGCCAATCTTTCGTTCACAGGTGTGAACCGGGAAACAAGGTGGCGTAGTGTCCGGCTAACGACGAATCCACATGCGAATTCGCGCTTCTCCGCATGGCAGCTGTAGTAGATATCGCAGTGTGCTTGTTTAGAGCAGCCTTGCCCTTTCCATCGCATTTCCTGGATGGCGGTGATGTCAGATTTTATTGTTTTGAGGGCTTCCGCCAGTTGGATAATGGCACCTTCCCTATAAAGGGTCCGGACATTCCAGGAGCATATCCGTAAAACATTGTCCGTTTTTTGTTTGCGGTGGTCGTCAACTTATGGGGTTCTTATCCGAAGCTGGATTAGTTTTCATTGGGCAGTAGTAATGTGGCGGGACCCAAACCCTGCACACATTCCATGTTTAAGGTCTATGGAGCGACCCGCCGCTCAAATTAGCCGTCAAACTGACTGACTGATGCCAGTTTGTCGTTGCCCAGGGAACACCACGTGGAGGTTTGAGTCGACTTGAGACGATTTCAACATGGATAATGCTGGCCTCGCCAGGTTGAAGCGGTCAGACACGTTGCCATGTGAAGGTTCGCCCCCTGTTCTCCTAACCTTTAAAACACAATGTGAATTAAACATTTTTCAATTAAAATTTTCGTTATGGCAACTCTGTACTTCGGTGCCAATTTATGAATGTCAAGTAGATAAAGTTAAAATATTGCAAATTTAACTAGCCAGGAGGTGTGCAACAGGTTAGGAATTAAATCCATTTAAACACAATATTTAATAATTGTTCACTTATAATTGCAGCAATATATTTAAACTTGATAGCTACACCTAACTATCAGCTACACCTAAGACCATGTATTCCAAACATAATTAGGCACCGTAAGTTAGCATAAAAATCTTTTTATAACTTCTAAATTGTATTCATATTTAGAAATTTCAAGTCGAACTCTTTTTATGCTCCTGAATTGCATCAAATAAAAGATTTTACTAGAAATTAGCCGAGTTTGTTTAATTCGCAACATTCTTGAAATTTGCTAAGGAATCACAAGGTCGTCAGCTAACAATGTAAACTAGAAGTGCAGCTCTTATGAAAGAACAAAGCCAGCGGCCAACAGGTAATGAAAATTGTAATGATACAACCGACGGCGATTATTCTCCGTGCCCAATATGTAAGAAAGGAGTGCAGCATGATGATATGTCGAAGTGCCCCAAACGTAAGCAGTGGGTGCATTACGAGTATGCTGAAGTAGGCGCCGAAGTCTTGAATGGCGATTCGTGGCTTTACCCTAAATGTTCGCATTTATCTGTTGGTGCGAAGCAACAAGCCGCGCATCAGTCAACGGCAATGTCATACGCTTGCAGTGAATCAAGCGCTATTAGCAGGCGTGAAAAACTTCTTGAAGAAGTTTTGGAAAAGTCCATGGAAAAACAAAGGCTGCTTAACAGGGAACGGCAGGTAGTACAACAACAAAAGCAGCTATTGCTGGAATTGTCACAAATAAATGAAAGGAAATCGAATGCAAGTCAATGCGCCAAGCCTGCTTCCAGTAATGCTGTAACTCAAACAGCAAATGTTAATAATTCTTTAAATCAGGCCCCACAGCCGGAAGAAACGATTCCTCCGCCAGCGGCAATTCCAGCAACTTTTTCGAGGGCTTCTAATCACGAATCTCTCCAACAATTTCACGTGGGCCCTTCACCTACACAAATGGCAGCACGTCATGTTATTGGAAAAGAGTTGCCAAAATTTAGTGGTGATCCGAGCGGCTGGCCTTTGTTTATAAGTGCTTATCGAGAAACAACATTGGCCTGCGGGTTCACCGCAAGTGAAAATATTACTAGGTTACGCAAATGTCTCGAGGGTCAAGCTCGCAATGTCGTTAAAGATAAGTTAATCAAAGGCGAGTTTGAACAAGAAGTGTTAAATCGATTGCAGTCACTATTTGGTCGGCCTGAACTTATAATCGAAGACTTGCTTTCGAAGATGCGCGCCTGCTTTTATCTTAAAGATGGGAATTTCGATCCAATAGTTGCATATTCAATTGTGGTGCTTTAGAATCGCCTGGGTGCGAAGATCACAGGCGAAATCCCATGCTCATAAAAGAATTCGTTGAAAAATTGCCACCAAGCTTAAAACTTAAGTGGGCTACGGAGAAAAATCATGTTTCTGATACTCACGATGTTCCATCATTTAGAAATTGGCTTTATAATCTTGCGATGGAAATATGCCAAGCAATACCTTCAGTGGCATGGAAAAAGCATGGCAGATCAAAAAAAGAAACAGTGCACTATCATGATAGCAAACCAAGTGAATATAAGAAGTAGTGCATATTATGTCCTGGCGAGTGCAGCAAAGTAGAGACCTGCAAGATATTTAAAGAAGCACCTTTGTCAAAAAAGTGGCAATACGTAAAAGAGCTATATCTATGTAGAAAATGCCTTAAACAACATTCTTTTAAGAAACCGTGCTCTGTGCCTGTAAGGTGTACGGCCAACGGTTGTGACAAAAAACAGCATCCTCTATTGCATAATGAAAATAACCTGAATAAAGGTGATAGCAAATTAACAGAGACTAATTCATGCATAGAGAAAAATCAAAATGTAACAACCGCTTCCAACTATACACATCTAGGTCAAGGTGATCAGACAAGATACCGTTATATTCCAATCACTCTAGTATCTATGGAAAATTCTGTTGCAACATTTGCTTTCTAAGATGAGGGATCCTCAACGACGCTTATAAGCCAAGATTTAGCGAACAGATTAGGTGCCAAGGGCGGATATAAACCATTAACCCTCACTTGGACAGATAATTCGGTGACTAGATCTGAAGAGTCACAGCAGGGGACATTAGATGTAAAGTTAGCAGGAAAAAGCCATGCCCAATTATACGCCAGGACTATATCCAATTTACAGCTTCCATCACAAACGTTAAACTACCAGGAACTCTCCAAAAAATATTTTCATTTAAAAAATTTACCCATAGCATCGTATAGCAATATTAAACCGGAATTATTAATAGGTCTTGACAATTGGAACTTAGCGGTACCTAGACGCGTCAAAGAAGGATACGAAAATGATCCAATTGCTGCGAAATATCGACTCGGCTGGACGGTATTTGCATCATGTGGACGCACGCAGGCTGGGCTCTTTTTCCATTCATGCACTTGCTCAAATACAAAAAAATTACGATTTGACAGCATTCGTAAAAAGTTTTTATGCTGTGGATCGAATGGGAGTCCGCCCAAATCCGAATGCCATAGACACAAAAGAAGAAAAAAGAGCCAACAAAATTATGTCGGAAACGCTGAGGAAAGTTGGTAGTCACTTCGAAATAGGACTTATATGGAAGCACGATGATACAGAATTACCGGAAAGTAAGTCGATGGCAATATAACGTTTGAGATGTCTCGAAGCAAGCTTAAAGCGTAAACCTCACTTGCGCCAAGACATCGATAAGCAGTTGGTTGAATATGAAAACAAAGGGTATATTCGACGACTTACGGTTAAAGAACAATCGGTTCCACAAAAGCGTATATGGTTATTTACCTATCTTTCCGGTGCATAACACGAATAAGCCTGAAAATGTCCGTTTGGTGTGGGATGCAGCCGCTCAGGCTAACGGTATTTCATTGAATTAAGTTCTCTTGCCTGGTCCTTACCTCACTGCGTCTCTTCTTGGAGTGTTGCTTCGATTTCGGCAAAAGCGAATAGCAATAACAGGTGACATCAAAGAGATGTTTCACCAAGTGATGGTGAAACTTGATGACCAACACTCGCAAAGGTTTTTGTAGAGAGGGGAAAATGCAACATGTGAGCCGACTGAGTATGTGATGTGCGTAATGACATATCGAGTCCTAGCTGCGCGCAGTTCGTTAAAAATCAAAATGCACTTTGTTACAGCACATCATACCCAGAGGCTTGTGATGCGATTATTAATAACCACTACGTTGATGACTGGCTAGGAAGTTTTGACACGGTAGAAGAGACATTCACGTGGCTCGGCAGATGTGCATGCCAACGGTGGTTTTTTGATCCGTAACTGGCGCTCGAATTCTAATGCCGTGATTCATGCTCTTGGAAAGAATGAAATTGAGAAACAAAATTGTATCAACCTCGATTTAGCACAGGAAGATGAAAAGGAAAAAGTCTTAGGCATGTGGTGGGATTGTGCTCAAGACGCATTTACTTACTCGCTCAGGTATAACAAAGGCAATAAGAAAATTTTACAAGCAGAGCAAGTTCCAACAAAGCGTGATTTGTTGAGAATCCTTATGTCCATTTATGATCCACTCGGCCTAATTAGCCACTTTCTTGTGTTCTGCTGCAAATTCTGCTGCAAGGTACATGGAGGTGTAAAATGGAATGGGACGATGAAATCAACGACGATCAGTATAAGTTGTTTACCTTATTGGCTGAAAATTTTACCTCGAATTGAAATTTTAAAGATACCAAGATGCTATATCCATGAATTTGACAACTACAATGATGCACAAGTTTAAATGCATACTTTCGTCGATGCAAGCGCAGACGCTTGTGCAGCTAAGTCATGTAGCTCCACTCAAACTGTTGTCAATTCCTAATCTTGAAGATGAAGCAGCATTACTAGGAGCTAGACTAGGACGCTCAGTAGAAAAGCATTTAGATGTTAAGCTGTTCTAACGAATCTTCTGGACTGACTCGTCTACTGTTCTAAGCTGGATGCAATCGTCAAATCTACGCAGACTTGGTAAGTTTGTTGCCTTTCGTATAGCTGAAATCCAAGAAATCACGAATACCTTTGAGTGGCGGCACGTTCCATCTGCACAAAATGTAGCTGATGATGCAACAAAATGAACTAAGCCACCGAAATTGGATAGTAACGACGTGGTTCGTGGGACCCAGCTTTCTTAGTCAGCCGGAATCAGATTGGCCGCATCAAAGGTACAGCTCCGTACATTTGAAGGAAATTGAAATGGTAGCAGTTCATGAAGCCGTTCATGAGGCGATAATAGATGTTAACAGATTCTCATCGTGGAAAAAGTTGCGAAAAACTATTACCTTTCTTTATTCTTTAAAAGACGCTGCTTAGAAAGAAAAATTGCGCAAATAATAATGCCTGCCGACTACCATAAAGCAGAACTGTGGCTATTTAGACTTGCTCAGGAAGACACATACTCTAAAGAAATCAGAACTCTTCGTGATGTTAATGAACAAAAAAAGATTGCTGTTATTAAAAAGAATTTCTCCCTATATAGATGACGATGGGGTCTTGAAGGTAAAGGGTAGAATTGATTCAACGAAATGTGTATCCATAGACACTAAACGACCAACCATACTACCAAAGCGTCATTACGTCACGGAATTGATAGTACAGCACTTTCATCAAAAATATGGCCGTTTGCATCACGACGTAGTAGTAAATGAGTTACGTCAGAAGTATCATATTCCACAGATTCGTGTAGTCCTCAATCGTATACGAGCAAAATGTTTGGTATGCAAAATAAACTATTCATAAACTACTAAAACGAGAGTTTAGTGAAGCAATATATAAATTGAAAACTTGTATGTTCTTACCGCCTGTTTGACGCCCTATCTGCTTGACTGGCATTTTATTATGAACGTCATCGGTGACTCCAAAAAGCTATAAGTTATTTATAGAGAATAACAATAATCAGAAGTAGCATATATCGAATTGGAATCGATTTCACAGGAATTGTTCCCGTGAGCTTCGAGTGCTAAATTTGCAGTCAACATAACCTCAATGGATCACGGCTGTGAAATTTGCAAATCGAAATGGAGCACCTACGACAGTTTCATTGCATGCAATGGTTGTTCGAAGTTATTCCATTCTAAATGCGTTAACCTGAGCGCTAAGATCTGCGACGCGATACAATCACCTGAGGCATTCTAAATGCGTTAACCTGAGCGCTAAGATCTGCGACGCGCTACAATCTCCTGAGGCCAATGGGCTGCAATGGTTTTGCAATCATTGTAGAAAGTTCTCAACGAAGATGCTGCTCTTTCGGCGAAGATTAACGAAGAGTTTAGTCATCTTCATGCCTTGCTTCCTACAATGAACCAGAACTTGGAAGCACTTAAGATCCTCGCCTGCACTGCGGACTCAGTGGCAACTGGCGCTGTGACTAACCAGTCAGCAAGCACTAGTAGGTCCTTACGATCTGGACTTACGAGGAAAAATATCGTAGCGGAGCCGCCTACGACTAACCGTACTGCTGACGTGCAGTGTACTGCCTTGTCGCAAACCTCTGCTGTTGATCAGCGCACTGTCTGCACCCAAACCATTGCATTGTCGTCTTCAATCGATGCTGCTGGGCTTGTTGAGGTTGTTCCTGCTTCCATTGATATTGGCTCAACCAGAACCCAACGAGCTAAAACTAGAAGCTCACAAATTACTGCCGCCACACATACTACTGCTGATGCGCAACTTAAGGCCGCCACGCAAACTGCCGCTGCGCAGTATTCTGCGGTGTCAACAGGGCCGTTAACTTCAACAATTACTGCTGGGCAACCTACTGCCGCCATTCAAACTCTCGCGGCTGTTACTGCTGAGCCAGCTGTTGCTACTGCGATACCTACTGCGTACATGAAAGCCTTTACTGCTGCGCAAGCTACTTCCACCACTACAACTACAATTTCTACTGCACCCACGGTGCACACTACCACTGCTGAGCAACCCACTGCCGCCACGCCTACTATAACCGCTGCTGCTGCAATACTCACTACTACGGTGCACTCTGCCTCTGCCGCCACGCCTACTATAACCCCTGCTGCTGCACAACTCACTGCTGCCGTGCCGAGCACATTTAACAATTCTTATCCTGCTACTGCAGAGACTATTGTCGCTGCGCAGTCTATTGCTTCCACGTTTGCCTCGGAGATGACGACAAGTTCTGCTACAAGCTACGCCTCGGTGTTAATGCATAGTGAGTCGACTTGCGAGCTGATGGTGGTTCCTCGCTTTCCAAGTAAAACGTTATTCATCTCTCGTCTTGCACCATCTACATCACAGGAAAATGTGGTAAACTATATCAAAAATAAAATTGTTCTCTCACCGCAGGCCCTTGGATCGTTTAGTTGTCGTAAGCTGTCCATACCAGAACATCGTGGTTTCTCGTCGTTCAGAATATCTATAGTGGCTAGTGATTTTGGCTGCATATGCTCTCAAGATGTTTGGCCTGTAGGCGCTGTTGTGCATGAATTTTTTCCTAGACATAGAAATAATCGTCGCAGTACTAGAAATTATAGTTCAGTCAGCTCAAAAAACTAACAAATTCACCTGGATGTGCAAACTCTGCATCCTTATTTTCCTTATATTAACAGTTTATCGTATAATGTATTCCGTAAAGATCGATGCTCGGTTGCTACGGGGCTTTCAAGGGGTGGTGGTGTCCTGATTGCAGTTAGTAATGAGTTTACTTGTAAACAAATTGCTCTGCCTTTTCGTCAATCCACTTATTCGGTTGATCAGGTCATAGTAAAGATCAGCCTTAGAAACGATTTTGATCTATTTGTTGTTGTTAGCTACATACCTCCATCTAGCTGTTTTGATCTTTACGAAGCTCATTTGGAAAACTGTCGTTCTATATTAGACGGTCTTAATTTTAATCAACATGTAATATTTACGGGAGATTTTAATCTTGGTAATATTGTTTGGAACTTGGACAATGATGATAATTATTTAACTCCATTTAATGTTAATAGTGATATTGAGTCACTCCTTGTTGATTTTTTTATCCAATATAATTTAATTCAGATTAATAACATGTCTAATGATAATAATCGTATTTTAGACCTCATTTTTATTGATAAAGAATTATCTATAATGATTGACGTTCCGAGTGCTCCTATTTTTGAAAAATCTATTCATCATTCACCTATAATTCTAGAGATGTCTGTTATACACTATCAAAATCAGAACTTTTCTCTAAGATCTGTGCACGATTACAATCGAATTAATTTGGAAGCAATGAGCCACTATCTTGATTCTTGTAATTGGAATTCAATGTTCGTAGGACTTAGTCTTAATTGCATGTATGATAGATTTTTAACTAACGTTAAACATGCAATTATAAAATTTGTGCCTTTAAAAACTGTAAAAAATAAAAATAATCCTCCGTGGTTCAATAAGAGACTGTGTAATCTTAAAAACAAGAAAAATAAAGCATATAAGCGATTTCGCGAATCTAAAGAAGATATTCTACTTAAGTCCATGTATTTGACTTGCCAACTCAATTTTGACATACTCAACAAATTTCTTTATAAATCATATTTGTTGTCTACTGAAAACGAACTACAAAATAATAGTAAATTTTTTTGGTCTTATTTGAATACCAAACGAAAAACGAATGGTTTGCCTAGTCTAATGCGCTATCTTGATGATTGCTCAGAGGATACCAAAACTACGTATTTGTAACTTTTTGCAGAAAACTTTAAATCTGCTTACTCGAACGATAGTTTTGACGTTTCCAATTTCAGGGTGCCTAACGCTATGTGTGATATAAGTAGCATTAACATTACCGAATTTGATGTAGAACTTGCACTAACTAATATAAAAGGAAAAATATCTGTAGGACCTGACGGTATTGCACCAATTTTGTTAAAACTTTGTGCAAAGTCATTAGCATATCCTTTGTACCTAATTTTTAATAAGTCAATTGCCACTGGAGCGTTTCTAGACTCTTGGAAAGTTTCTCATATTGTTCCAATCTATAAGTCTGGTCCGAAGGAAGACGTTTGCAACTATAGACCAATTTCTATTATCTGTGCAATTCCTAAGCTTTTAGAAAAAATTGTTTGTGAAAAAATTACACCATGTTTTGTTAATGTTCTATCTGATTATCAACATGGATTCCGTGCTGGTAGATCAACTGTTACTAATCTAGTTTTGTTTTCTAATTATATTGTTAATTCATTTGTTAGTCGTTTGCAAACCGATGTCGTATTTACTGACTTCGCTAAAGCTTTTGACAAGGTACATCATGCCTCTCTAGTATTCAAACTTGAGTGTCTAGGATTCCGTGGTGAGTTTATTAAATGGTTGAACTCATATTTATGTAACCGTGTACAACTTGTAAAAATAAATGATTCTTTTTCGTATCCTATTAGTGTGTCATCTGGTGTCCCTCAAGGAAGTCATCTTGGTCCCTTGTTGTTCTTACTTTTTATCAATGATCTTCCCAGTGTTATTAAATATTCGCAGTGTCTGTTGTTTGCAGATGATTTAAAATTATATCGTTCCGTTAAGTCTGTAGAAGATTGTAGTCTTCTACAGACTGATTTAAACTCAGTTGCCGCGTGGTGTACTTCTAATAATCTTTGTCTTAACATTTCGAAATGTAAATCGTTTTCTTTTTATAGAAGCAGTTCAGCTATATTTTATAATTACAGTATTAATAATATCATTCTTGATAGAGTATATCTTAAAAAAGATTTAGGCGTAATTTTTGATCGTCGGCTTACTTTCAAAGATCATTTTGATTATGTCATACCCAAGGCTAACTCTATGCTAGGATTTTTAAAGAGGAGTTCTAAAGATTTTAGAAATCCTCTTACAATCAAGGTACTATTTGAAAGCCTCGTAAGACCTTACCTAGAATACTGTTGTGTCATATGGAATCATATGGAGTCATATGGAAGTCTGGAAAGAGTCCAGAAAGTTTTTTCTAAATATCTGTTCTCAAAGTTGAATTGGCAAATCAATTTACCTTCCTATAAAACACGTTGTGCTTTGTTTAGTCTGTATTCACTTGAATGTCGTCGCATAATGTATTCTGTTGTTTTTATTAGAGTTGTCATTCACTGCAATATACAATGTCCATGTATCTTAGCTATGATTAATTTTTATTCACCTCTTAGAAACCTAAGAGGGTGCTTCCACTTTCGTTGCAATACACTGAGAAGCAACTTTGCTCAGCAAGAACCATTGGCTCATTGTCTTCGCACAACTAATTTCTTGTTAGCTGATATTGATATTTTTAATAATTGTTCTAGATATTGTTTTAAAAGCAATCTCTTTCTGGTCCTTAACCAAATAGGTGTACTCGAACGTTTTTAATTTTATGTTATTTGTTATTATGTTTTAAGTTATTTTTAATTTTTATTTAATCAAATATTTTGTATAGTCTGTAAGAGATGTCATCTCTGCTTGACAAGCAATTAATAAATAAATAAATAAAATAAAGTCTCCGTATATTCTTCATCCCGAAATGGATAATCTTCCATCAGCTAGGACCACTCCTTACGAGACGCCATTCACCTACACAGGAGTTGATTTTTTAGGTCCATTCAACGTGACGGTTAAAAGGTCCACAGAGAAACGCTGGGCAGTACTCTTTAAGTGCTTGGTAACGAGAGGCATTCACGTCGAAGTGGCCTATAGTCTCGATACCGATGCTTGTGTGTTGTGCTTACGAACGTTTATGTTAATGCGTGGCCAGCCAGCGGAAATTTATAGCGACCGTGTGACGAATTTTATCGCTACCGAAAAGCTACTTCGAGAAGAATTGCAAAATGTAAGCATAACTACGCTAGCCAATTAGTTTCAAGAAGAAGGTATTCGATGGCACTTGAATCCACCGGCAGCACCTCACATGGGCGGAGCATGGGAGCGACTAGTTAGAGCACCCAAACGTGCCTTGTATGCAGTTACTCCTTCAAGAAATTTTACGGATCCATTGTTGAAGGCTTGCCTTGCTGAAGCAGCTTATATGGTGAATTCAAGACCACTGACGTATTTACCGCTTGACAGCTGTCAGACAGAAGCGTTTACGCCGAACCATTTTTATTGGGATAGAGCAACGGAGTGAAGTCCGTCGGAAACATACCTTCTGATGATGTATGCCTTACGTCAAACTACCTTACCGCTCAACAATTTCGAAAAAGTTTATGGAAAAGGTGGATTAATGAATATCTTCCAGACTTGGTTAGCAGAACGAAAAATTTTAGTCAATCAGATGCACTTCAAGTTGGCGACCTTGTGATCCTGTGACTCAAATCAACCAGCAAATACGTGGCCTAAAGCGAAGGTGCTAGAAATTCATCCTGGCAAAGATGGTCAAATCAGAGCAGCAACAATTCAAACTTCAAAGGGTATTTATCTTCGTCCAACAGCAAAATTGGCAGTGACTAAGATAACGTAGCTGAGAAGGTGAAACATAATGTTTCACGGGTAGGGGTGTTAGAAATATAAATTCTTATAACCTTATGTTTACGTACATTTTATTAACCTTTAAAACACAATGTGAATTAAACATTTTTGAATTAAATTTTCGTTATGGCAACTCTGTACTTCGGTGCCCATTTATGAATTTCAAGTAGATAAAGTGAAAATATTGCAAATTTAACTAGCCACGAGGTGTGCAACAGGTTAAGACCATAGAACATAGACCATGACCTAAGACCATGTATTCCAAACATAATTAGGCACCGCAAGTTAGCATAAGTATCTTTTTATAACTTCTAAATTGTATTCTTATTTAGAAATTTCAAGTCTAACTCTTTTTATGCTCCTGAATTGCATCAAATAAAAGATTTTACTAGAAATTAGCCGAGTTTGTTTAACTTGCAACAATATTACTTTACCTTTAAAAATATTTCGAAAATTACACCGTTTATTTCACTGTTGAAAAAAAGTTTGAGCCTCTTCAACTGCTTTGGCCTCAAGGCATTTTACAGTCCGTAAACAGTTATTACGTAAAAACCTATAAAATGGTTCGAAGAAATGGCCCTAAACTATTGAAACTGACATAAAAAAAAATAAAAATGGCTAAAAATGACGAAAAATGACCTGATTGATTTTGTTACCTGGAGAATTTGAACGGTGTTTTTGTATCATCAGAAAATGTCTATGTTAGAGCAGAAAGAAATGATATATCAACAAAATCCGGGATCTTAAATACCATTTGCTGTGATTGTCTGCTTTTATTTTGTCCATTTTTAATTTTTTTTAGTTTTCTCTCATAACACCCGTCACATTCTGTGTAACACTCGTCACACATTTAAGAAGTAATCAAAAAATTTTCTGCATCGTATTTTCAATTTTTTTAATGCAGTGTTAATTGCGAAACATTATTAATTGAAAGCAATTAAAATTGTTTTATTTGTTATATTTTGGCTGGATTTCACAAACATTCAAAGTGAAGTCAGATTTTCCAATTTTGTAAAAAAGTTGCAAAAACATTGGTCACGATCTTGAAAGTTTTTTCCACATGTGGATAGGCAAGCTTAACAGTAATTTTTTATGACTGCAAAAAATTAAAATACTTTTATGTTTGCTAAAATATTGAAATTTAAGAGCGTAAAAATGTAACACCCGTCACCGTGGAAGGGTCCTTAAAGCCTGTATGATACTTAATTAAATTGATCATTGAAAATTATAACTAGAGCAGTTTAAACAGCACGAATGCATGGATTCAATTGGTGTGAGTGAGTACGCATATGGTACGAATTGGAGAAAAATTTGTGGGACGGACTGTATTTTCTTTGCGTTTTTTTGACGTTTCTTTCAATTCGTTCTTCGTTAAGTTTGGATCAAATATTTACTGTGCTGTTAATAATTAATTTAACATTTTTAGAGTAAACAAAACTATTTAAGATAAATGTATGCTGAATTGGAAGTGATGTGTGTAGCTAATATTAATTCATTAAATGCAGCTGCTCTTAAAAACACCAGATATAAAAAAGTAACAACGTTTATCCTTTTCTTACAAAATATGTATGTCCTGCCCACGCGTCACTTGTTTTCAGATTTCAGAGTAATAAAGTTTTTGTTTCTTCAGTAGTTTATGATATTTCAGGTGTCAACGTTTGGCCATCGATATTATGTTAAGCTTGGTTTTCATTCTTTGATTTAATTGAAATACAAATTTGTGTCCCTTTTCCCCCTTTGTCGATAATCATAAACAGCTTGAAGTGTACTCGTAATTTTCATAAAATTCCATAAAAAATCAGGTTTATTTGCCGATAGAAAAGAATATCTCTAGAAAATGAGATCGCGAAAAAGGAGAAAACAATAAAAAGTTGTTCGTAATTATTTTGTATTTTTTATGTCTATATTGTAGATTGTCAATGTCTTCCATGTTCTATTATTTTTATCTTCCGTTAGTTTTATTAAGAATTAATTTCTACTGGGTATGTATTACCGAGAGTGAACATGCAAAAAAAACATGCATGGTCGATAATTTCTCTAGTTACTCGATAATTCATCGAGTTACTCGAATTTAGTGGTATTCGAAAAACCAATTACTCAAATGGAAAATCGAGTCAAGTTACACAACTGAACTCGTCTCGAGCTCGAAGCAACTCGCACAGGGCTAGTAGAAATATGATCAAAGAAAAAATTAATTGTCAATATCGATCAACTAATAAAAAAATCACAACCAAGTACATATAAAACTAAACTCATACAATACGCTCAAGCTAATGATATTTAATTCATCAAAATTTAATAAAATATAGTTTGTACGTTTTTTTTTCTTTTTTATTGTTTTTTCTTTTGTTTTGGTTTGTCTTTGTCGCTGTTCAGTTGGTTCTTGTTCTTTTTCTTTCTTCTACTTATCTTCAATTCAATTGATTTTATTTATTAGGGAAGTCGTATACTCTTAGGATTATGTATATACATTAGTTTAAATTACTTGTTAATTTTAAGAACTCTAACACTACTTGCTGTAATATTTTATTTTGGACAAAATAGGCTTTTATATTACATACAAATACATTGAAATTGAAAAAAAAGGGCATAATCCGAACCTAAGCCATGAACAAAAAATGAATAATGAATAACAAATAAATAATAAATAAAAATTTAATAATGAATATAAAATGAATAATGAATAAAAAATTATTAATGAGTAAAAATTTAATAATGAATAACAAACGAATAATGAATAAAAAATTAATAATGAATAAAAAATTAATAATAAATAACAAATGAAAAATTAATAAAAAAAGAATAATGAATAAAAAATTAACAATAAATAACAAATGAATAAGAAATTAATTATGAATAAAAAAAGAATAATTAAAAATGAGGAAATTCTTTGTGAATTGCATTCTTTGTGACTAGAATTCATATAAATATAAAGTATGAGGCCCATATGGCTAGAGTGTTTGGCCCATATTAGAACCCTGGTTCGAATCCAACCTGACACAGAAAGTTTTTCAATTGAATTAATTTTTCTATTCGGCCGTCACCTCTCTGCAGTGACACGAGGTGAACACAATGGCAAGCCCCAGAGAGTAGAAACTGTCATGAAGGGCTTCTTGAGAACATAAGCCGTTCGGAGTCGACATAAATCTTTTAGGTCCAGTTCTCGGACATTTGTGTTCAAACATTTCACAACACGCACAACACAATTGACCATAAGAAGCTCGGTCAAAGTCCTTTCAAGGGCTGAAATTGCCATTTTCGTTTTTCGTTTTTTTCATGCAACGGAACAAAATTATAAAGATTTAATATCCACCAATTTAACGAAAAAAATGTTTGAGTATTTAGATTAGAGTTTTCCAAAACAAAATTTGTCAAATTGCAGTTGTTAAGAAAATAAAACGGTGCGTGTATAAAGGACACCCACAAGTGAAACTTATTTAAAATTATGGGTTTTATTCGGCTCGTCTGCGTTTATCATCGTTCTTGTTCGTTAGTCTTAAGTTGATCTTCGCTTGCCTTCGGCTGGTGTTACTACATCTTCGTTTTAATTCGTTACTATGTACTGTACTATAGTAGTTTTTACTTATGTCAAATATGAAACGATTTATATTTATTTTTTTTAAAACTTAATTGAAACCCTTAATTTTACTAATTTTTATTTCTGCCTTTTGTCTTATATGAAACCCTGCATGTTTTTTAGTAACGTTTTTTCAGTTGTCGTAGAGTTCTAATTGTAATGGCGTTGCGAATTGGAAACTTAGTGTGACAATATTAAATAAATTAAATAAAACGTTATTTTACCATAAAGTGTTTTTTTATTAAAAATGTATATTAAAAAAAAATTATGATTTAAGTCCCATTTTATTTTCTTTCTGATGCTGCAAAGCAGTGAGGGCCAGCGCCTATGAACGCGTGCATCTTGAACCCTGTCTGTTTCGGTCGCTGTCACATGTGTATGCACTATCACACAACTAAAAGAACAGCGGAACTGTTTTTTTTGCCGGCACTGCTGTAAAGCAATCAATGTTATCACCCTTTAGAAATTTATGGAAATTATTTCAAAGCTAAGCCAATGCTTTTATATTGCAATTTTTTTATTTAAAACAAAAATTCAATTTTATCTCTCAACGTTTCGTCAATGTATTGTTGACATCTTCAGCACAAACATTTTTTTAAAAATAAACATTAAACGTTAAACATTAACACAAAAAATATATATCTTATGCATCTACTTGCCCAGTGCAACTGCATAGTTATTGTTTATATTGTCAGTATCTTCTTTAAGGTTAACAGCTCTGTCCGCTTTTTGCTGTTAAAATCAAAAATTATTGTGTTTTCTAGAATTAATTAAAAAATTCCCCTGAAGATGTCAACATTGACGAAACGTTGGGAGATAAAATTGAATTTTTGTTTTAAATAAAAATTGCAATATAAAAAAGCATTGGCCAAAACCCTCTTTAAATTATCTAAAATTAATATTGAAATTGACCCAAGTAATCAAAAAATTAAACTTTTACCACTTTAAATACCGTAAAACATGGCACTTAGATAAAACAATTATACTTGAAATTTTTGCCTATTTATTCTTCTTTCTATGTTCATTCTATGTTGTCATTCATGTTTGAACTGTTTTCATGTCTATTTTTGAGGAGTAAATATCGGATGTATATTACTACCTTAAAAATTATAAAATACAATAATTACAAAAAATACTAAAAATCCCATTTTGAATTAATAATTGTATGTAAAAATTATGTGGGCAGTTTTGAGAAATTCGTTTACAATTTTGGGAATGCATTAAGAATAAATGCCTCAACACAAAAATGTTTTCAAAACGACAGCAAAGTGGTGGTGCTGACCTTGAAAATCTTGAAAATGAAATTGAATGAATGAAACCACAAAGAAGATTAATTCAAGATCTACAAAATATGTTATTAACATTTCTTTTGTAGGACTAACGGTTTTGAAGATAAAGTTGTTTTACTAAAAGTCCGAATGACAAACTTAGATTTTTTTTTTTTTAATTTTCCACTGTGCATAACTTGCAAAAAAAAAAAGTACAAAAAAAAATATATTTCTAAGTACAATCAATATGCAAAGTACCAATTTTTACATGACATGGAATCAGCGATATATGAGAAGTACTACCCATACATCCTACCTATTTGTTTTCTTGCGCAAAACAGCTCAATTTGAAAATATTAGTAGTTGATCAGCCACAATGCTACAATTTTTATTTTAATATGAACTAAAGTAGTACAAATCGTATATGGGGAAATCCCAGCGTGTCAGACGTTTCATCGTAAGCATATTTTAAAATTTTTCCAGCCGATTCAGAGATATATTTAGGCTAAGAGTATATTATCGAAAAGCTATCTATTGGTGCAGTAAAAAAAAATAAAAAATTTTTATTTAACTGAAATATACAACAAAATTTTTTTTTTAAACATGCGTTCGGACGTTTCACGAAACGGAAGTCATTTTGGGACTAAGTTGATACTATGCCTATATCTGCGAATTTATCAGCCATATAAAAAAAGTCAGGAGACAATATTAATACAGAAAAGCTATACGTCGTCTTTATTCGGGGCAAAGTGAGGTCACAGTATATTATTTTATTTGTTCGGACGTTTCATGTCGGAAGTTTTAGATTATTCCAGTGTTTATATATTGGGTAAATAAGTAACTAAGTAATTAAAAAACAAATTTCATACGTTGTCCTTTCCTTGCCTTAATCATTTCATTATTATCTTTAGCCAAAACCTTAAATTTTTAATAAAACAAAAACATTTATGAAACACTTACTAAATATTTATTAAAAGGAAAAACTGCATTTGTGAAGCACTGCGGGCGATTTAATCATCATGGTAAATTAATTACTGTATAAATTGCCCCGGATCAAAAAACGCGAAACCAAATTGATCATGTAGTAATTGACGGAAGGCATGCCTTTAGTGTTCTAGATGTGCGTTCATTTCGGGGGGGTCAACATTGACTCCAACCATTGTCTTGTTGCAGCCAAGATCCGCATGCGATTATGCAATGCGAAGAACATACGCACAGGAGTGCAACGAAAGCTAGATGTCGCTAAGCTGCAATTACAACGGACTGCCGAAGCCTATTCCGCTCAACTCTCGGTTAACTCAACCAACCAACCTCTGGACCCGACGACGCCGGCGGACTTTGGGCGCATATATCCCACTCCATGCGCGCTGCCGCTGAAGAAGTCATTGGTTTCCGGCGCCCGCAACCTCGGAACTAATGGTATGATCAGGAGTGTCGCATCGCGACTGCAGTAAAAAACGCCGCATATAGAAAAACGTCGCGTTGCAGCCACCACCTAGCCATGAAGAGGTTCGAGTTGCTATCCAACGACTCAAAAACAATAAAGCAGCGGGTGCTGACGGCCTGTTAGCTGAATTGTTTAAAACCGGCGGCGATGAATTGATAAGGCGCATGCATCAGCTCATCAGCAAAATATGGCTAGAAGAAAGCATGCCCGACGATTGGAACCTTAGCGTACTGTGCCCTATACTTAAGAAAGGAGACCCAACAATCTGCGCAAGTTATAGAGGTATCAGTCTTATTTCCATCGCATTTAAGGTTCTCTCAAGCGTACTGTATGAAAGATTAAAGCCGATTACAAAAACACTGATTGGACCTTATCAGTGTGGCTTTCGACCTGGTAAGTCCACCATAGACCAGATTTTCACGCTACGACAAATCCTGGAGAAAACCCACGAAAATCAAATTGACTCACACCATCTCTTTGTCGATTTTAAAGCTGCGTTCGATAGCCCGAGAAGGGATTGCCTATACGCAACAATGTCTGAGTTCGGTATACCTGCAAAGTTGATTAGCCTTTGCAGAATGACGTTGAGCAACACACGCAGCCGTCAAGGTAGGAAATGACCTCTCCGAAACCTTCAATACCGAAAGAGGTTTCAGGAAAGGCGATCCACTGTCTTGCGATCTCTTTAACATCATCATGGACGGGATCGTACGAAAGGCCTGTGTGCATTGTAATGGCACCATTTTCTATAAAGGTGTCGCAAGGAGCTGGCGTACGCTGATGATATTGATATTGTATGCAGAACCAAGAGAGATTTTACCGCTGCTTTCGCCGCTATCGTAAAGGAATCAGCCAATGTGGGTTTATCGATAAATGAGGGTAAAACAAAGTATTTGCTGTCTACAAACAAGGGAGCCCGGCGTTTAGACTCACACGTTTCATCCGGCAGCTATAACTTTGAAGTAGTCAAGGAGTTCGTTTACCTTGGCACCGCCATTAATACTAACAACGAAATCAGCCTGGAGATAAAGCGAAGAACAATAATTGCTAATAGGTGCTACTACGGGCTCAGTAAGCAACTAAGTTCCAGAGCCCTCTCTCGATCGACAAAACTAACACTCTACAAGACGCTCGTTCTACTTGTGCTGCTTTATGGCGCTGAGGCATGGGTAGTTTCGCAAACTGACGCAACCGCTCTGGGGGTGTTCGAGAGAAAAGCTCTTCGCAAAATCTTCCGTACTGTTCGAGTCAGCGATGACTATCGCATCGAATGAACCACGAGCTGTATGAGCTCTACGAAGACTACGACTACGTTGGCTGGGTCATGTCCATCGTATGGACGACGAAGCTCCAGCGAAAAAGGTGCTCGAGGCGAGGGTCGCTGGTCAACGACGACGAGGGAGACCATGCCTCCGATGGATGGACTAGGCTGAGGAAGCCCTAACCGCACTTGGTGCTTCCGATTGGAGAAGGCGCGCGCAAAGCAGAGGCGTCTGGCGAGAGCTGATGAGGTCGGCCGAAACCCGGACACCGGTTGTTACGAGCACCTAATTGAGTAAGTAATGAATTGCTTAAATAAATAAAAATTAAATGTTTATTCAAGATAATAATCCAAAATTATAAGATTTTAATAACTTTTCATTTTTCGCTGGTGGTTGACCATTTTTGGGATTTGCCCATATGTGTCACTAAAAGTCAGGCATGTTCTGAAATTCACCAAGGAAGTGGTTCGGAAACAGATTTAAATTTCGATTCCGATATTAAAAGATGTTCTAAATTCCGACCGAAAAACGAATAATTCGATCGGATTTGGATATGTGTTCGAACATGATTTATAAGTATTGTTTTAGTTGCTGTACTTTTGTTAGAAATTGAAAAAAACACAAGGGGGAAATTGTAATATTTTTTAAACATTGAAAATAAATTACTTTGAAAAAAGTAATGTTAAGTTAAAAATATCACGCAGCATTTGTGGGGTGGGAATTTTTACTTTTTTTCGATCTTCCAGTCTTTTTTAGACAAATCTCAATTTCTGCTTAATCAAAACTATCATACATCAACTATTTATTTTTAAAGCTCATTATGCTGTAGAAACAAAAACAAAATTTCTATTAGTACATTTGAGTTTTTCGACAGCGAACAGGCACCGGATTTTTTTGACGCTGTTGACGGAAAAAATTCGTTCAGTACTGCCGACTAAACAATCATATGTGGAGAGTTAAAATGCCAAAATTTCGCTGGCAATTATATGTCCGTACATTTAATAGTCGCGGAAATTTGACATTCAACATTAAAAAAGTAAGCAGCATGTGTTGAATTTGTTAATAAACAAATTTATTTAGTTTGTTAATCTTTCGTTTGTTTGTTTTAGCCTTGCTTTTTATAGGATATAAAATTGCAGCAATAAAAATATGAGTCTGTCAACCAGAACAGCTAGTGTTTTTTCTACACACAAAAATGTTGACTCTACACCAAAATTTCGAGTGTAGAATGAAATGTCCAACAATTTTCGTTCCTACAGCATACTAAGCTTAAGAAGTAACTTAATATTATAATAGTAAAATAATTCAAAATTATACTTGCCTTCGCAAAAACACGGTAATAAGCTAATTTAAGCCATGTTAAAAATGGGTTTCGCACAACGTAAGTTTGATTATTGTGACAAATTTCACGGTTTTTTACTCTACACAGCATATCTGTGCTTATGGTAGGATAATGAACATAACAACCAACCTTGCAGTTTCCCAAAAAACGAAAGAGAGGAAGAACAAATGCATAACCCATTGTATCTATAAAAACATCTGGTTGAAATTTTTTTATGGCTTCCAAACCCAATATAAGGGAACCAAGACTTTGCCCCAAGAGTGTGAAATATGGAAACATCTTAGGCTCCACCCAATGTCGTTTTTTAAGGTATATGAAGCTTGTGTTGTCCTCATCGACTGTAACGTTGAAGAGCATTCGCGATTTTTCCATAATTGCATTAGGAGAGCAGTCCACATCTCCCGTATAAATAAAAATTTTTACATTGTCATACTTCGCCTGCAAGGCTCGTACCGCACACCATAGCACTCTTTCACCACCCCCACCAGCATTACAGTAAGGGTGGAAAATACCTATGTTCACAACTGTCTCAGTCGGTTTCTGCATTTTGCGCTTTCGGATAGACACCCATTTCCGTAATACAAAAAAGCAGACGACAAGCACTGATACCACAATCAGCAATAAGCTGAGTAGTAAATAGAATCTGCAACAAAATTAGGTCGTACAAATGAGGTTTTAATAATTTTTCGCAGTTACTTACATTTGAAGTATCATATTCAAAAATTTCTCTGGTAAAACTTATAATGGTATTACATTCAATCCACGTACCAATTTACTTTAAACCTTATAGAGATTGGGGATGTCGGAAAATCATCGATTCATTGAAAATATCGATGTTTTGCTTCGAAGCATCGTAAATTTTCCAATTAATTAGGCTATTCACAGTTTATTACGCAGGCCTGTTTAATTTACTTTTGTTATTTTTACGCCAACTTACGTAAGCGTATTTTTCTTTGTTGTTGTTTTGCACGCCAACGCAAATTCGCAAATACGCGTAAATAAAAGTAGGACTTGGACGTGTTTTTTGTGTCTCGTATATTTATGCCCTATCTACAGCACATATAACAGGATTGCAAAATCATTGAATACGGCAAACACATACTGAGGTGCTCACAGTTTCAAAAATAAGAAATGCTATAAATACGCTTTGTTAATTTACGTTTAAAATGTGAATAGCCCAATTGAATACGGCAAACATATACTGAGGTGCTCACAGTTTCAAAAATAACAAATGCTATAAATACGCTTTGTACATATACGTTTGAACTGTGAATAGCCTAAATGAATAAATAGTCGATGCAAGGTATATTTAACAAGGTAGTGTCGTCCCGGAAGGGTGGTTACCGCAGATGTCAAATACATAAAATATTATAATTTGCAAATTTTGTTATTTGATTTGCTTTTGTTCGTAAAAACCTGGTCTTGACAGGTGCAGTACCCACCACAAGAACGAGTTTTAACTATAGGGTAACTGTTGAAACCACAGATCGTCCACATTCATATCTTCCAATTCGGGCCATAAAAAGTTCGTTATCATCTCACGATAGCGAACACCATTCACAGTAACTGCCTGACCGGCCTCATTTTGGAAAAAATACGGCCCGATGATACCGCCAGACCATAAACCACACTAAACAGTCACTCTTTGTGGGTGCCTTGGTGTTTCGACAATCACTCTTGAATTATCATTCACCCAAATGTAGCAATTCGGCTTTTTGACGAATCCACTGAGGTGAAAATGTGCCTCATTACTGAAGATGATTTTCTTCGAGAATTTATCATCCACTGTTGCCATTTCTTGCCACCATTCTGACTATTGACGACGCTTGAAATGGTCAAGAGGCTTTAGTTCTTGAGTCAATTGCTCCTTGTAAGCGTGTAAATGCAAGTCTTTATGCATAACGTTCATCAATGACGAGCGTGAGAGGTGCAATTGTTGGGCACGACGACGAGTAGAGGTGGATGGCTCTTCAGCCACACTATCGCCAACTGCAGCAATATTTTCTGCAGTACACGCTGTACGAACATGCACTGGTGTTTTCACATATCCTACAGACCCGGTTTACTCAAATTTTTGTACGATTTTTCCGATTGTACACACATTTGGACGATTAAATTGACCGAAAAAATCCGAAAAGTGCACGATATGCATTTTGATTTGAACGCCCATTTTCATAATAAGCCTGAATAACTTTAACGCGTTGCTCGATTGTGTCTCTTTCCATGGTTCAAATTGAGTTAGTCTGAAATTGAGATATGTCAAATGAAATGCAGAAAAAAACTTGACGTTTAGGTGTGGTTCTCATTCAACATCGGCCCTTAAAATTTGAGCAACTTTTACTAACACTACCTTGCCTTATTATACCATGAGTCGATGCATCGATGGCTTTTAAAAACTGAAATCTCTAGTGCATTGAATATGGATTTGTTTTTCAATTGTGCAAACATAAAGTGAGGTTGATCAAATAAAAAAAAATTGTTTCAAAAAGTGTGGTTTGGAGGTTTTTTGGAAACGCAGCGAAATCAACGCGAAATAAAATCTGTGCAAAAAGGCTAAGAAGGAAATTGAAACAGAATCAAGAGTTTTTCTAAAAAACTCTATATATTAAGGAGGAATATTTGATGTCTTAAAAATTAAACTTTAATGATTTAAATTAGCTGAAATTTTAAATTTTGTACAATTTTGCTGATAATATATTCTGTTGTGAAATATCTGAAAACTGCTATGCAAATCGATGTATGCCCTACTATATATGGAAAAATATCGATGTCTATTTCGATGCATCGAATCAAAGAAATTCATCAATATTTTTTTGTCTGTGACATCCTTAGTAGAGATGATATCTCTCAAATCATCAAAATTAAAAAATCGATTTGCTTGAAATTCAATAGGTGTGTTTCCATACGCACTGGCTGCATTCAGCGGAAAATTTACTAAAAGAGCTTCCACTCTTTATGTTTCAGTACAACTGACATGTCAAATTTTATAAACGAAAAAAAAAACAATGTGCACGCAAGAAAAATAATTTTTTGACATTCCATTTGTATTTTCGTGTGTAAATATTCAAATTAGAAACAATTCTTATATCATATGTTTTCTGTATGAAAAATTTGAAGTTTTATACATATCGAAAAGCATATAGTGTGGAGCAGAGAACTGCACAAGCCTACTTGAAACCTATTTCAAGTACTTGCTTAAAATACAAGTTCAAGCTTGCTTGAGCTTGATAATTTTCAATCAAGTATGACTTGTGATTGAATATAAATAAGCCCACGACAGCTTACGCCTTACAAGTTTACTAGCTCACAAGCGAACGGCACGAAGTCCTAAGTAGAAAGTTTGAAAAGCTTGAAATTGAACGCAAGAATCCAATATAAAGCAAGTATCCAAAAAATTCAATGAGCTTGTGTAGGAAAAGCTAAAGCGTATTTGGACTTTAATGAGTTCTGTGGACTCGGTGGAAGTTTTAGAGGGTAGCTGATTTCTGAATTGATGTCAAAATTTAAAATTCAAGATGACGAATACATTTGCCACCTAAATGTTTTGTATTTTTAAGAATCCTTGTTATTTTAAATTCTGACAACGGATTTAATTTCGAATCTTATGTCACAGTTTTAAAATTAAAGATGGAGGATAGGCATGCCACCTAAATTTTTATCACAGTATTGCCACCTAGTGAAATGTATTTTTAAGAGTTTTAAACATCATTTAACAGTTTGACCCCTTAGGTCGCTGACTTCGAATCTGATATCAGAATTAAAACATTCAAGATGGCTTATAGTCTTGCCACCTAAAATTTTTTATTTTCATGAATTCGGTGCTGAAGCATACTAGGAAAAAATGGGTCACTGAATCCGAATTCGTTGTCAGAATTTCAAAATTGTGTAATTATTTAATAACAGTACTGCTACCTACCAAAATGTACTTTTAAGAGTTTTAAACATCCTATAACAGTGTTAAGGGGTCGCTGACTTCGAATCTGTTATCAGAATATAAAAATTAAAGATCGTTAGTAGTATTGCCATCTAAAATTTTTTTATATTAACGAATTCGGTGTTTCGGAATTTAAAAATTGTGTAATTTTTAAACAGTATTGCCATATACCAAAATAATTTTTCAAGAGTCTTATAAGAGTGTGGAAATGGAGACCACTGATTTAAAGTGTGGCTTACTGGTTAAAAGCGTGGGTTATAAGTCGAGAAAATCTTGGTTCAAATCCAATCTGATAGAAAATGTTTCAATGATGGCAAACATTTCGTCTGTCACATTCCGTCTGTGGATACAGTCTTTCTCGATCATTGACATTATTTTGTCCCTATCATTTCGTTTGTTCCCAACCTTGTTTTCATCATTATCTTTATTGTTATATTTGTCCCAATAATTGCCCAACTTCTTTTCCAAAGCCTTATTCATATTCTTGCCAAAGTCCTTTTCTTAATTCTTGTCTGAATTGGTGTCCTAATTTTTGTCAAAACCATGCTCTAATTTTTTGTGGAAACCTTTGTTCTACTTCTATGTAATACCTGGTTTTAATCTTTGTCGAAGTCTTTGCCGAAATCCTTTTCTAAGCCCTTGAACTAATGTTTGTTCTTATTTTAATTTTATCTATTTTTATTTTTAGTTTTGCTTATGTTTGGATTTGTTACAAAAAAGGGTTCCTTGAGAGGTGTCATGACGCCTTTAATTATATTTTTGTTTTTTTGCCAAATGACCAAAAACCTCAGCATTACTGTCGTTCCATAACATTTACCGAACTGTTGTTGCATTATTACGTTATGACATGCACCTCAATTGGTTCCAAAATGTTTTTTTAATTTTTGTTGCGAGTATTACTTCATGCAAAGTGTCCTACAATATTTACCGTGTCGGATTAACTTATCGAGTAATAATTCAATGTAACGCCGGTGCATGATTGATGCATTTTAGTTCTTGTAGATTCTCACTGCGCGGCCTTGTGACGTCATAAATTCTTTGTATATTTTTGTCATGTGGGCTATGTTCCAGCCTTTACTGATGTGTTATATTTTTTAGCATTGCCCCTATACATAGCGCGTTATTCCATGTAACAAATTTGCAGTTTCGTTGCCTAAGCTCTTCCTTCCGCGGCCTGCGGACGTGTTTAAATTGTTATTTATTTACTGATGTGTCATTGAATTTACCATAACACCTTTACTCATTGAATAATAACTCCATGCAAAGCCTTTATCGGCTTTTAGAAAAATGCCATTTTCAACTTTTTTGAGCCTTAGCGGTTAAAGTAACATTGCCACGTCAAAATAACGAAAGCACACAAAATAACCTGTTATGTAAATACGTCGTATTTACACCTATCAACTAATAAACACTTGATTTTACAACAATAGATAATAAAAGATATTCAGCAACAGCTATATAGCTAATATATTTAAATTACTTTCATTAAATTAGCATAGCCATGTTATTGTCGTAAGCATGGTATCATCACCAATAAAAAATAGGCACAAAAATAGATTTTAATAAGTTCAACACTTTATCAAAATTACTATTCTTGTAATGTCAGGCTAGCAACACTGCTTGTAAAAGCTTATTATCAGCTGCCTAAACACAGATGTCTCGTTGACTCTTTCGAGTTTTCGCATAAAGAGGAAGTGTCGCTAACCTCGCGAGGGAACTACGCGATCGACACTGATTTATATTACACAGTACAACACATAATGTTCAGACTCAATTCTGAGAACTGCACGTGAAAGAAGCCCCGAAAAGAAAAAGTTCTGCATAATTCGTTTTGTCAAGTTACATGCTATAATAATTTAATATCGATTCCAAGTTAGTAAGTATCGTATAGGGAAATTTGTCTCGTTTTAGGCTCTTTTGTTTGACATAACTCGAGAACCACTAGTCCGATTTAGCTGAAACAAATTTAAATTAAGTGTAACAATTCCTTTAATCTGTTCATATGACGTTTTCCTACATAAGCAACAGTTTCGCAGTTATAAATAAATGTATGAAGAAAAAAATATTTTTTGCCTGAAAATTAATTTTTTTTTTTTTTAAATTCGTAAAAAATCCAAAACTGAAAAAAATGTCAAGTGCTATTACTTTCACGTAAAATCACATAACCTATGAACAAAATGTGACATAGATCATGAAAATCGATGTACGCGTTTCGATTTTATTCACAATTAAGTAAAGGTATGAATTTCAAAAATTGGCTCAATTCTTTTTAAAAAACATTGATGACTTTTTTTATGTTTCTTAGAATTAAAAAAAGAGGAATAAACAAAAGGTTATTTCAGTTTTATGATTGTATTACCAAAGTAATAAACTCTAATAAATGTGATTCTCAGATATAAAAAAATTCCACCCACGCTTATGAGTTTCGAACGTTTCGAAAAATGTATAAAGCACACCTGAATCAGGTATATAGCCACCCTTAAAATATGCGCCCATTACTTTTGCTTAATTTTTTGCTCAATAACTGGATTACAAATCCACAAATATGTTTTTTTGTTTTCTTTATAAACTTTATTTTGCATGAAAATAAAAATTGGGATTCATATTACAGCTATTCTTACACAGAAAATATGACATTTTTTATATGTTATCTATGCATAAAAACAAAATTTAGAACATTTTCAATTATTGTCAATATCCATCCTTGTTGAAGTTGACGTTTGTGGTTCTGATGATCTTCTTTTCTTCGTAGGTTGTTCATATTCATGTTCTGAGTCTGCATCATCATCCGAAGTAGACATAATATTCAAGGGCATGTTTTGTTCAGTGTGTCCACCAAAATCGTTGGTGCTTTCATCTTCAAACTGCATAATTTTAGAAAGCCACCAACAAACCTCCGCAAGCAATGCATCTAATTTTTTGGCTTTGAATCACTTTTCCATTGGCATGGTCACCTGGTGGAACATCTCTCCTTGTCCTTGATTCCTGAGGTAATTGTGCCAAAAAGGTGTCAAGGTGGAAATGCATGAAATGTAATTTTAACATCATGGATGCATTGATTTTTTCAAAATAATACAGCATCTTGTCCACTCGTGTCTGTATGTCATCTCGCTGTACACGGTTCTTTCCTAAAACGCCTTCGATGACTTGTTTCAATGCGTCCCATGCACATAGGTGGTTATAATGTTTCAAAAGCACATTTGTGAAAGATTCGCTTTTCATTGATTTTCGTATATCTGGTGCATTGAGAATACCTGTTTTAAATATAAAAAAAAGCGAAAAAATTATTGGTAATGCGAATATATCGAAGTGAACAATTTTAGATATGACAATATTTAAATACAGACAACGATACGTACCGTTTCTAATTTTAGCTTCACTGAGTTTTGGAAAGATGGATTTCAAACAGTCACAGCGTCTTCAATATCTTTGACTACCACTTCAACGAATTTTCCAGCTATTCCTAATTTCATGTGGAGCGATGGCAACAAAATATCATCTAGATCCTTTATCAAAGGTTTATTACGAAATTTTAATTGTTTCTCCAGCTCGGGAGTTCTTGCTTTCCAATCTTTACATTCTTATTGATTCCCTGTGTATCGTGTATCCCAATTACAAAGGAATCAGAAGTATTTTGGAAAACCGCTCTTTAATATAATGCATTGTATTATGTTGACAACCTTCAGATCACAACAAATCTTCCATTTGTGTGCATTGTATTTGATTTTCTTCAAAATTTCGCCCAATGTTTCATACGTTTCTTTCAAAATTGTGCTGAATCGCAATGGAATGGACGATTTTTGGTTTGTTTTGTGCAACAGCACATCCTTCAAACTTGAAACTGAACCATCGATGAATAAACGCCAGTCGCCAGCGATATAATCCATTCCCAATGTTTTCACTAAACCTGGGATATCATGGCAGTATGTGAACGTATTTGCTTCATCAACGGAATAAAATTTTTGAAATTCATCATGGCGTTTTCGGTATGATGTTGCTCTGACATTTTGCTCTGTGAGTTTTGTATGCTTCAAAAATGATGTCAAAAATTCTGATTTTTTTTTGTGATAGTCCCATCTTAGCTACAATGTAGTCAATTTCCATTTGTGTTAGCGGTTGAAGTGCATTATTTTCAATATAAGGTGTCCAATCAGTATCATTCAAATTGGTCGGATTGGTGAAAACGGTTTCAGCTTGCAGGAACACAGTATCCAGACTCGGAGCTTTAGGTGTATCGGTATCAGCAGAGCGTTTAACTGGAAGTGTGGCAGTAAAAGCAACAATGTATACTTTTGTTTTCAATTGTTTTCTGTTTAATCCATGACGATAATTTATGCATGCGTAGCACCTGGATTCATCATGTCCAGTTAGGTCTTCCACCCAAATTACTATCTTCATAAAAGACAACTTGCACCTTTTCCATGTATCCACATTATAAGGGTATTATAAAAACTTTTGCACAATGTGTTCGGTGTAAAATTTGCACCACTTAAATCTGCTTCATCAAAATAATGACAGAACGCTGTTTTGAATTCCTCAGTAAACAATTTTTTTCTATCCTGTTTGGCTATCTTTGGGACGATATGACCACAAACGTAACAAAAATAATCCAATTTTGGGCACTTGTTATTTTCCATATTGAAATATATATGTTTTGTTCTTATTTACTTTTAAAAACCTTAGAAAAATTCACTTGTACTTTTCGCGTTCGTCGACACTTGTTGAATGACAAAAATCGATCAGTGAACACCTATAAATACTACGTACTTTTCAATATTTTACTGACAGGTCCTTATGAATTGACGCATCCAGGTATCCAACGGAAAAACACACATCATTAAAAAAGTGCACGCCCTTTTTTTCCTTTAATTGACTTAACGGAGTACCTTCCATAAGAAACAAGAACAGAAATTCAGCGTCCACGCACATTTATAATCGTTTATTAGTTTAAAATAAATAAAAATTAAATAACCTTTTGTTTATTACTTATTTCATTTTTAATTCTGAGAATCATAAAAAAGTCATCAACGTTTTTTCCAAAGAATTTTGTACATATCTCGAGCAAATTGTTGTAATTCATACCTTTACTTAATTGTGAATAAAATCGAAACGCGTACATCGATTTTCATGATCTATTTCTCATTTTGTTCATAGGTTATGTGACTTTACGTGAAAGCAATAGGACTTGACACTTTTTTCAGTTTTGGATTTTTTACGAATTTAAAAAAAAAAATTTTAATTTTCAGGCAAAAAATATTTTTTTCTTCATACATTTATTTATAACTGCGAAACTGCTGCTTATGTAGGGAAACGTTTTATAAGCAGATTAAAGGAATTGTAATTCTTAATTTTTTTAAATTTGTTTCAGCTAAATCGGACTAGAGGTTCTCGAGTTATGTCAAACAAAAGAGCCTAAAACGTGACAAATTCCCCTATACGATACTTACTAACTTGAAATCGATATTAAATTATTATAGCATGTAACTTGACAAAACGAATAATGCAGAACTTCTTCTTTTCGGTGCTACTTTCACTTGCAGTTTTCAGAATTGAGCCCCCAATCAATGAGTTGAAAAATGTTGCACTGTGCTATTAAGCTTTGCTAATCTTTACATATTTATTTATTGTTTAGCATTTTACTGTAGGGAATTTCATCAAACGGAAATAGATTCTGTCTATTTACATTGTTGTTGCTTCATTATCTAATTTTTTCCAACATGCCTATAAGCAAAGCGTAATCAAAAACGAACAAACAAAAAAGAAAGAAAAAGCTTTGTACTGCTTAATGTAGCTTGCATGAATCATTTTTAGTTATATTTTGTAGATGGTATTTAATCTTAAATTAAATACCGTTTTAGGGTAAGTATTAAAAAATTAGGTATGCAAAAGCTTAAGCTAAGAATGAAGTTTTGAAGTTGTGAAAGAGTTATTGAAATCGGTTAAGTAGTTCTTAAGCTTATCTCACTCCGAGATACGTGATAAGCCTTTTATATAATAGTATAGATTACATGCAAATCGTATAAAGGGGTTACATGACATTGGCAGTTTTTTGAAATCGTACTTTTTTTTAATAATTTTGTATTTTGGTAAATATTTTTAAGATTCTAAGAAAAAAAGTTCATGAAAAAATTCTTACGGGTTCAAAAGTTACAGCCGGAGTAGTGAGAGCGCATTTTTAATTTTTGCGCTACCTACGTACGGCAGCTGGTATATACTTGTTTTACTTGCTACCTGACTTTTGGTGGTTGTTATTTCGTACCTACTTGAAGGGTGAAGGGTGAAGCCCGAATTGCTAAACGATTGCAAAAAACTATAAGAAACAGCACAACACAAGATAACGAAGGCATACAGTATGAAGCAGGCATGGCAGATTGTAGGTAACTTTTTTTTTTCTTTGTTCACAAACTTTGAACGAGTTTATCTCGAAACCATGTTTTCGTACTGGTTGCGGCACTAGCGGGTTAATTTTTTGACGAATTTTTTTTTTTGTATTTTTTTAAACTTGATTCGCTATCGTATGACCCGAGGTTTTCTTTAAATTTTTTTTTAATTTTTTATGAATTTTTAAAGTCAATATTTTTTCGAAAAAACACACTTTCAAATTTGGAACATCACCAAAAATTGAAAAAAAATTTAAAAAAAAGCTCGTGTCATACGATAACCAATTTAGTTAAGATTTAAAAAAGTAATTTTTTTCCAGATCGGACAATTTTTGCAACTCCCAGCGCTGCAACCACGAGGCCCCGTTTTTTCTCTGCCGCCAGTTTGGAGCTCTATAAAAACATGTTGGAGTGAAAAATATATTTTTTTAATTTTTTTCTTGTAATTTGTTCAATTCTCTACAATAATTTTTGAAAAATGTTTGTTTTTGACTGAGTTATGAATTTTTAAAAAAGGGTTTGTTTTCTCTGCCGCGAATGTCATGTCCCGCCTTAAAAAAGATCATCATTACGTCTTCGTTTATAGTAGTTTTCACAATTCATTATGGCTTTCGTTCGATGGTAAAAACGTTCTCCATAATCCAGGTTCGTTGGGGAAAAAATCCAAGTGGAAACGCAGGAAGTGGATCTTTAGTGTACTATTTGCGACTGTTGTATAAAATATAAAAGTGATAGACAAACATTTGAAAAACAAGAGAACATTTCTGGAAAAATTAATTAGATCTTTTTATACCAAGTGTTGCATTACTTTTGAAAAATTCGCGATTAGTTTTGACGTATGTCAACGAACACGTTGTGTTCTATTGCATAAATAAGATTCAATCCATCTTACAAGTGTTGTAGGATATCCAGCAAGAGAGAGCTTTAAGACTAAGAGTTTATGATTAAAAATATCGAAAGCTTTACTAAAATCTGTGTATATAACATCAGTCTGTAAACCTTTTCCAAAATTCTCAATGGTTTTGGAAGTAAATTCAAGTAGGTTTGTAACCGTAGATTTTCCAGAAACGAATCCATGTTGGAGTAGAGACAATAAAGATTTAACAGTATGTGATAATTGTGAGGTAATGATTGCCTCGAAAAGCTTCGGCAAAGCGCTTAATTTTGCAATTCCACGATAGTTATCGATTAAGGACCTGTTACCAGACTTGTGATAAAACGACCAGAACGGAATAATAAAAGACGACTTCCAGGCAACTGGAAAATAGCAAGATTTTAATGAAGAAGAAAAAAGCAAAGTGATTGGAGTTACTAATTCATCACAGCAATATTCATGTGTGTGAGTATTCATGACGGTATATTGTCGGGACCACTTTTATATGACGTTTTAAGAGCTTTTAAGTATGATAAAACCGTGTTAGTATCAATTATTGGGAGACAAATATCCCCAGATTGAACACTAAATGGATAGCTTAGATTATCATAGGATGAAGATGAATAGGTCGCTTTGAAAAAGTCAGCGAAGAAATTACAAATGATATTCTCGGTATCTGATTCAACAGTTTTATATTTTATAAAAGAAGGATACGAATCAATCTTGCGTTTTGTGTTGACAAAGTTCCAGAATAATTTAGCATCAGATTTGATGTTTAATTTTACTTTTATTAAATAAATATCGTAAAATTGCTTGCATAATTGACGATACTTGTACTTAATTGAGGTATAAGAACCAAAATCTGTAATGCTATGAGTTTTTTGAGATTTTTTATAATGCATGGATTTTAAGTTTCTTAATTTTCACAGTTCTTCAGTTAACCATACAGGACCAGATGCTAAAAGGGATTTTCTCTGTGGTACTGATGATAGAAAACAGTCATTGAGAGTTCTATTAAAAGCAGAGACAGCCACATCAGCAACATCAAGGTTTTCTGGCGATGTTTATGTATTAACGATATTTAGTACGGGTGTCCAGTTAATATTAGATATATAGTTGCTTAACAAAACATAATTGCTTCTTTTAAAATTTAACTCAGCAGGAGGTTGAGCAATACGATTCTTTACAGATTGTTTAGGAAAATTAAGAGCAAATTCTAAAGTTGGATGGTACTGATCTTCAGGGAGCACGAGGGGATCTGTCCTTGAAACTGAAATAATATTGCTGTAGTCAAAATATAAAAGATCTAACAAACGGCTATTCTTGTAAAAGTGGCTGTTTAATTGAAAAAGTCCTTGACTGGAAAGCTCATTTAAAAATGAATTAGCAGATGATCATTCAGACGAAGGCAATAATATTGCAGTGTTTTCGGTGCAGCAGTTCCAAGCGATACTTGGAAGATTAAAGTCACCCGTTATTAGAATGTCATCATGAGGCTGAAGTTGTAAACACACTTTATTTATCGAAACCAAATGTTTCAAATATACCTCTACGTTGGAAACAGGAGGAATATATGAGCATGTTACATAAAGATTTAACGCACCATACTTTACAAGAACACATCAATATCAGATGCCTCAGGAATTATTATTTCTTGTGAAAAATAAGAAGATTTAACGGCAATTAAAACTCCACCGCTATTAAAAGAATTACCAGCAATAGCGTTTCAGGGGAACAGGGGGCGAACCTTCACATGGCAACGTGTCTGACCGCCTCAACCTGGCGAGGCCAGCATTATCCATGTCGAAATCGTCTCAAGTCGACTCAAACCTCCACGTGGTGTTCCCTGGGCAACGGCAAACTGGCATCCGTCAGTTTGACGGCTAATTTGAGCGGCGGGTCACTCCATAGACCTTAAACATGGAATGTGCGCAGGGTTTGGGTCCCGCCACATTACTACTGCCCAATGAAAACTTAACCAGCCTCGGATAAGAACCCCAATTACGTTGACGACCACCGCAAACGAAAAACGGACAATGATTTACGGACATGCACCTGGAATGTCCGAACCCTTTATAGGGAAGGTGCCATTATCCAACTGGCGGAAGCCCTCAAAACGATAAAATCTGACATCACCGCCATCCAGGAAATACGATGGAAAGGGCAAGGCTGCTCTAAACAAGCACACTGTGATATCTACTACAGCTGCCATGCGGAGAGGCGCGAATTTGGATGTGGATTCGTTGTTAGCCGGAAACTACGCCACCTTGTTTCCCGGTTCACACCTGTCAACGAAAGATTGGCCACGATCCACATCAAGGCAAAATTTTTCTCCATCAGCCTTATTTGCGCGCACGCCCCGACGGAGGAAAAGGACGAAGCCGTCAAAGACGCTTTCTACGCTAGTCTTGAGAACGTATACGACCACCTTCCGGTCCATGACGTGAAAATAGTCCTCGGCGATTTTAATGCGAAAGTCGGAAGGGAAGGCATCTTTGGCCCCACTGCCGGTCAGTTCAGTCTTCATGAGACCTCCACGAACAACGGTCTAAGACTGATTGACTTCGCCGCGGCGCGAAACATGGTAGTTAGTAGCACCAGATTTAAGCACCTCGACATCCACAAGGCCACCTGGCTGTCCCCGGATCAAAAAACGCGAAACCAAATTGATCATGTTGTAATCGACGGAAGGATGCCTCTAGTGTTCTAGATGTGCGTACATTTCGGGGGGTCAACATTGACTCCGACCATTATCTTGTCGCAGCCAAGATCCGCATGCGATTATGCAATGCGAAGAACATACGCACAGGAATGCAACGAAAGCTAGATGTCGCTAAGCTGTTATTACAACGTACTGCCGAAGCCTACTCCGCTCAACTCTCGGTTAAGCTCAACCAACCAACCTCTGGACCCGACGACGCCGGCGGACTTTGGGCGCATATATCCCACTCCATGCGCGCTGCCGCTGAAGAAGTCATTGGTTTCCGGCGCCCGCAACCTCGGAACCAATGGTATGATCAGGAGTGTCGGATTGCGACTGCAGTAAAAAACGCCGCTTATAGAAAAACGCTGCAGTCAGCTGCAACGCGAGCCGTGCGAGAAAACTACCGCGAAAAGAGGAAGGAAGAGAGGCGCCTTTTAGACGCAAGAAAAGAGAGCAGGAAAAGCGTGAGCGTGAGGAACTAGAGGTATACCAGGGCAAGAAGGATGCACGAAAATTCTATCAACAGGTTAAGCGTCTAACCCAAGGTTCCAAGCCCGGAGCATCCACTTGTAGAGACGAAAATGGAGATCTGAATACGGATACGCAGTGTGTGCTGAGATTGTGGAGACAGCACCAATTTACTTACTGGCGACGATTCCACCAATGCCGCCCATGGAGAGCGCAGTCCAGAGCTACCAATCAACAATGACGGAGTGGAAGTACCACCACCTAGCCATGAAGAGGTTCGAGTTGCTATCCAACGACTCAAAAACAACAAAGCAGCGGGTGCTGACGGCCTGTCAGCTGATTTGTTTAAAACCGGCGGCGATGAATTGATAAGGCGCATGCATCAGCTCATCAGCAAAATATGGCTAGAAGAAAGCATGCCCGACGATTGGAACCTCAGCGTACTGTGCCCTATACTTAAGAAAGGAGACCCAACAATCTGCGCAAGTTATAGAGGTATCAGTCTTATTTCCATCGCATATAAGGTTCTCTCAAGCGTACTGTGTGAAAGATTAAAGCCGATTACAAAAACACTGATTGGACCTTATCAGTGTGGCTTTCGACCTGGTAAGTCCACCATAGACCAGATATTCACGCTACGACAAATCCTGGAGAAAACCCACGAAAATCAAATTGACACACACCATCTCTTTGTCGATTTTAAAGCTGCGTTCGATAGCCCGAGAAGGGATTGCCTATACGCAACAATGTCTGAGTTCGGTATACCTGCAAAGTTGATCATACTTTGCAGAATGACGTTGAGCAACACACGCAGCTCCGTCAAGGTAGGAAATGATCTCTCCGTAACCTTCGATACCGAAAGAGATTTCAGGCAGGGCGATCCACTGTCTTGCGATCTTTTTAACATCATCATGGAGGGGATCGTACGAAAGGCCGGTGTGCATCGTAATGGCACCATTTTCTACAAAGGCGTCCAGCTCCTTGCGTACGCTGATGATATTGATATTGTCGGCAGAACCAAGAGAGATGTTACCGCTGCTTTCGCCGCTATCGAAAAGGAATCAGCCAAAGTGGGTTTGACGATAAATGAGGGCAAAACAAAATATATGCTGTCTACAAACAAGGGAGTTCGGCGTTTAGACTCCCACGTTTCATCCGGCATCTATAACTTTGAAGTAGTCAAGGAGTTCGTTTACCTTGGCACCGCCTTTAATACCAAAAAAGAAATCAGCCTGGAGATAAAGCGAAGAACAATAATTGGTAATAGGTGCTACTACGGGCTCAGTAAGCAACTAAGTTCCAGAGCCCTCTCTCGATCGACAAAACTAACACTCTACAAGACGCTCGTTCTACCTGTGCTGCTTTATGGCGCTGAGGCATGGGTAGTTTCGCAAACTGACGCAGCCGCTCTGGGGTGTTCGAGAGAAAAGTTCTTCGCAAAATCTTCGGTCCTGTTCGAGTCGGCGATGACTATCGCATCCGAATGAACTACGAGCTGTATGAGCTCTACGATGACATTGACGTAGTTCGGCGTATAACTGTGCAGCGACTACGCTGGCTGGGTCATGTCCATCGTATGAACGACGAAGCTCCAGCGAAAAAGGTGCTCGAGGCGAGGGTCGCTGGTCAACGACGACGAGGGAAACCATGCCTCCGATGGATGGACCAGGATGAGGAAGCCCTAACCGCACTTGGTGTATCCGATTGGAGAAGGCGCGCGCAAAGCAGAGGCGCCTGGCGAGAGCTGATGAGGTCGGTTGAAACCCGGACACGGGTTGTTACGACCAACTAAGTAAGTAAGTAAGTAAGTAAGCAATAGCGTTTCTATCTTTGCGGCAAATATTGAAATTATTAGATAGAATTTCAGTATTTAGGGAGTTAGGCTTAAGCCAAGTTTCACTGAAAACAATTATGTCAAAAAATAGGTTGTGGCTTAAAATATGTAAATATTTTAACTTTGTATTTAATCCTCGAACATTTTGGTATAAGATAAGGAATGCAAGGCAACAATCTAGTTTTTTTGTTTAGTTGTACAAACAGGTAAAGTAGTCAGTGAAGTTTTAGGTTGTGATCTACGAATATATTCAACGTATTTTCAGGCCAAAAACCTTGATCTAATACCGTATTAAAGAGATTCCCAGGCAAATTTATTTTGAAAGAAGATACAGTGCGCTCATATGAAAACTTGAATTTGTAAACCGAAATATTCATGTAAACAATATTCAATTTAGAGTTTATATGATGTAAAACGTCTTCTTTGGATGTATCAAGAGCAAAACGAGATACAAATATAGATCTAGAAGGCTGGACAACCACAAGTTCTTTATAAGACGGCAGAATAATGTTTTTTTTCAATATTTGTTTTGGTATAGCACCAGTTAAAACCGAGCTCATAACGGAAGTTGAAGGAATAGTATTAATAGCAGTACAGGCGGAGAATCATGAGTTATGACTATAGTTGGTACTACTTCAGAAGACTCAACCGGATGTAAATTCAGATCAGCTGATGCAGCCTCATTAGTAGTGGCAAAATATTCAGCATTTTGATCTTTATTTACAGACTCAGTTGATTGCGCTTTGGAAGGTGAGTTCAAAACAGGTGAAAGTGAAATTAAATCATTATTATTAACAGATGGAGGTGTGGATATAGCGCCAGGCGTAGCAGATTTAGCAGAACTTCGAAGATTCATGGGTGGTCGTTTAGGCTTATGGGAAACAGAAGCTTCATCCATGATTTTAAATTTTTTGAACAAATCTTCAAAATCAGCCAATCTGGCTTGAGCCGCCACCAAGTCCTTAGACACCTCTAAACAGCCTCTTCGAGATTGCCTTATAAGCTTTAAAATATCTACATCAGCAGATCTGCAGTCTGTACAAGACCACCGAAGTCCTTTACTTTCATTGAGTGCATAAAAAATTCTCGCATTCAATGCTGCACACTTTACATGAAAAAAAGCATCACACAACCAGCAATTAACCAGCTGATCAGATTCACCTTTTACAGTGCAGTTGCGAAAATTGCAGTACATTTTTAATGAAAGAAATTAAATTCACGGAGATTGCGTTTCACAATCTGCATTACTTTTTGTTCAAGGACTTGGACCCTCAATCTCGAAGGTAATTTCTGTATCGCCTGAAAGAAACTGTCCACTGACCCCCCCTGGCATTTGACGTCGCTCAACAAGATCGCTCATCACCTCGAAATTACTTCGAGTGTTTTGGCACTCTTAACAAGACCTGGCGAAGCGTTGGCCCATCGGGCCCTTTGTTCATATTCAAGAACAACCAATACCATTCTTTCGCTTGGCCGCTTACCAAACGCTGGTAGTCTTGAAGGATTTTCGGCCACGGACACCTAAAATGGGCTTGCAGGTGTTCAAGCCTGAAAAGAAAATCCTCAACCGACAAATGATGGATATTAACGTCAAAATTTATGTCCCATTTTTCGATCTTTATTGGTCCCCACCCCAGCTGTAAATTTTCCGAATATCAAACATAGTCATTACCGCCCATTATTATGAATTGTCACCACCCCTATCCGGTGACGAAACTTGCGAAATCGATCAGACTGATATGCATATGCCTGCTGTCTCCCCTAATTTGTTGTTGTTGTTAATTTGTTCTTACATTGTCCCTTAAATTGTTCTTTCTGTCGTCTATTCTCCCGTCTCCTGTATGTTTCCTTTTCAGTCCCACTGGATGCCACATTTTTAACACCATCGGTGTGTAAGCCTCCCGAAGCCTAGTTCACCCTGTCTGACTCTTTATTTCCCCCGGAGCTTATTGCCGCATCCAACAATGGTTATCTGACTTATCATTTCTCGCAACCGTAAGCTAAGACTTTCTTGTATTTTTTTGTCAATATGTTGGTTCATAAGTGACTGCACTAAATCTCGTTCATACCCTCCACTCTCTTAAGCCCCGGTCCATGGTCATCTGGTCTTCCAAGTAACACCCAGTTACTTTGACCCAAATTCGATTCGTTGTTTAATGCTGGAGAAGGCAAAGCAATCCATCCAATCCATCTGCGGGCAATGGAGCTTTTGGTTCTCTAGCTATGGCTTCTGTACTCATAGTTATTATTGGTTGCTGCTCGTGGCCTGTTATGACCTTGGTGGCACCTGGATTCTGAGCCGCACTGGCAACTAAAGAGTTGAACAGATCGCCATAAAAAGCTCTACTAGCTTGTCTATCCTCCTGGTCCTTTTGTGGAAATCGATTAACTCCCATGTTGAAACTTTCCTTACTGTTTTTATCTATTTGACGTTATAGGCGCGTAGCTGTTATTGTATTCAGCTAGCTCTTTGCTCTATTTTTGTCGTATTTGGATGCTCTTTTGGTTGTTTGATTTGCTCGATTTTTTCAGCGCTATTCATCAGTAATTATGAATAAAAAAAATTAAAATAAAACTTTACTTATTTAATTTGGGGTATACCAACAGTCTAATCTTTTTATGGAACGAGGATAGGTATTTTGGATCGAGTGAACTTTCGACTGTATAACTACAAAAACAATAATTATAAGAACTTATTTCTATACACTGACCCACCTTGCAGAAACTTTTACTTTCCTATTCTTGATGTATTTTGTTTTCAAGAAGTTACGGATTTAATTTAACTATCTAAAATTTTAACCTATTGGATTTTATGAGGAGACTAGAGCAATTTCATTTCTAGCTTTATTATGCCGAAAAAGCCGCTATTGAATTTGGCTCGAAAAATCCTTTGGTTGACGATGCAATTAAATTTGGCTCTTAACGCACCGCCTAAGCCATAGCTACTGTTTTTCCTTACCTCCTTCTTTCTATTTTTTTTTTTTTTTTTTTTTTTATTATTATTAATTAAATTAGTATAATAAGAACAGGTTCTTTTACTATACAAAGAATATAATTATAAATAAATATTACAGATTGCATATTATAAAAATTAAACAATAAACATGAATCATTTTGGATTTTGAGCATAAGTTATTTTACATTATAATTAAAAGAAATCTACTATTATTATTAATATTTAATATAGTTTTTAAATATATGCACTGTAAAGGTTGAAGATAGACAGTATTATAAAGAAGACAGAAAAGAATCAGATGAAAGAGGACTGAGGGAAAGAGTGAAGTTAAGAAAGATAGCTGGTTACAATAACAAAAACTTCGTAGTTCAGTTTATATTTTAAATAAAGCTTGCCTAAATCTTCCAATTCCATAAATGGATCTTAAATGGTTTGGTAAAGAATTCCACAATCGAATGGCGTTAGTGAAAAATAATCTCGTTGAATTAAGAAATTTAAAATTAGGTACTATCATCACATTACTTCGAACTGACTGGGAAAATTGTGATTTTTCAAATGGGTATAGGGGAATTTTTGACCAAATCAGCTTATATAAAAATATACAAGTCCTGGCGTTAAGGTAACTAGACAAGTCACAGCCAAGAATTGAATTCTTATACTGTGAAATATGATCGAATTTCCGAATGCCATGGACATATCTCGTAGCGTGATTGAATGCTTCATGTAGTTTATGCTCAGACTGTGAATCTAATTTGCTATATATAAGTTCAGAGTACGTTATAATAGGTAGTATCAACTGTACCACAAGCTTATGCCTGGTTTCAAAGGGCGTAAGGTCGACAGAAATTCTAAGGTTTCTAAGGCAACAGTATATTTTACGGATAATGCTGTTAACATGATCGGTGCACGTTAGTGTTGAGTTTATATGGAAACCTAGGCTTACAACATTGGTAACAAGCTTAAGTTTTTTATCACCTATAAACAAGTCAGGGATATTTCCAAAAAATATTTTAGAAGCCGAGATTGGTTGAACGTAAGATTTAAGTGCATTAAGCTGCAAACCGTTTCTTATAGACCATTGGTTAATATCTTGGAGATTTTCATTAAGTCTACAACCCAAGTCCTCCAGGAGACCGGATCTACGGGAAAGATGTAATTGAACATCATCCGCATATGCATGCATAGATGAATGTTTACAAGTTGAGAAAATGTCATTGATAAAAACGGAAAATAACAATGGGCCAAGAATTGAACCTTGTGGTACTCCACTGCGTACTAATTTAAATTGAGAACACCTATCACCAACCCTAACTCTTTGGAATCTATTTGACAAATAGCTTCTCAAGAGACTTACAGCATTATCACAGAAGCCATATCAGCACTTTAGTTTTTGACACAGTAAGAAGTGATTTACAGTGTCGAAAGCCTTAGAAAAGTCGAGCATGCAGAGAAGAGTAATCTGTCCCTCGTCATATGATTTTCGTATATCGTCCAAAACTTTCATAGTAGCAGTGGAACAGCTATGGCCGGCTCGAAAGCCGGATTGTAGGGGAGATAGCATATTATTAGTGTTCAAAAAAATTTAAATTTGATCTGCCATAATCGCTTCACACACCTTAGAGAGCGAGGACAAAATACTAATTGGCCTGAAGTCGTTGGCTTCCATCGCGGTTGATTTTTTAGCAATAGGGACTACCTTTGCAATTTTCCAGGAATGAGAAAAAGAAGACGTGGTAAAACAGTGGTTAATGATGTGGGTTTACGGACTAAGAACGTAGGATATAATTAGTTTAATAAATCTTATAGAGATGCCATCCTCTCCAATAGCATTTGATTTAATTTTCATAATGTGGGCAAGTACATCATTCTCACTTACTGCAGAAAATTGGAAATGTGGTTCAACAATGACATCGACTATATTTATGCTTCCTTGAGAAGAATTGCTGGAGAGAAAGAAATTGTTAAGAACATCAGGATCAACTTTACAATCAGAGCTAGATTTTTTTCCCAATGCCTAGGTTTTTAGATTCCTCCACAGTACTTTAGATGGGAGCGACATATTTAGCTTAGCAGAGCAGTAGTTACGCTTCGATTGCTTAATAACCAAAACTGAAGCATTTCTGGCAATCTCGTTATTTTCCCAGTATTCAAACTACGGGATTTTTTCCCAGCGACTGCATTTTGTTTCGTTTTTTAATAGAAATTTTGACATTAGTATTAAACCAAGGACAAGAAGTATTTTTTATAACAGTAGTTCTAGTTTGAACATGATTTACAAAAAGATTGTTAAGGATATTATAGAAGGCTTCTACTTTTTTATTAATATCAGAAAGAAACCATATGTCGTTCCAGGGTACTATGCGTATATCACGATGAAGGGCAGAGAAGTTTATAGACTTAAAGTCAGGGTAAGAGATAGTCCTAGAGGTAGTTGTACGAGATAAGTTAATGTCAAGAGAACAGAAGATTAGGTTATGATCAGAAATAAAATAAATCTGGTCAAACAAAAGAACTGTCGATTGGTCAGAGACAATAAAACAGTCGAGAGGGCATAGTTTCAGTTACAATTGACAGACCGACGGACGACAAATTTTCACACAAAGATTTAGAAATGTTATCAAGACATAAAAGATTAACATTGGAATCACCATACAAAACAAAAAAATCAAAGTCGACCACTAAATCAGAAAGTTGAGAAAAGTAGGAATTTAGACTCAGACATTTGTTAGGGTTATAGACACACGAAAGTAAAATTTTTGTATTGCTATCAGAAATACAAAGATTAAGAAACTCAACACTATTACTGTTTGATTTATTAATTACTGTAGCATTTAAGTTTTTTCTGCAGTAAATAGCAATCCCACCCCCCCGCTTATCAATTCTATCAGTTCTGAATAAGTTAAAGTTTTTTAATTCAAAAACTGGATCCCTAACATCAGAACAAAACCATGTTTCTGAAACACAGATGACATCAAAGGACGATTCCTCAAACACATACTTAAAATAATCAAACTTATATGAATTAAGACTCCTAGCATTATAATGCACAACATTAAGGCCAGAATAACGTCTACAAAGAACATTTATCAAGATTTTACAATTTTCATTAACACCATTACAATAATAGTTAGATCCAATCATAACATGGAGGAGAATACTCAGAAGCATTAAACAAGCTAAATAAAGTAAACAAAACTATTAGATACATAATAACTAAGAAATTAAAACAAGATCCAAATAGTAACCAGAATACCTTACTAATGAAAATAATGAGAAGAAGAGAAGAAATAAAGAAAAAAAGAAAAGAAATACTAATACTATGCTTGTAATAAGTTAAAAATTCACAAATATAATTAATATAAGTAGCATTATCCATTATATTGAGTCTCGATATCATTCAGCTCACCCGAAGCAATAGCAGAAAGTTGGTAACAGCTATCAATCATCACACTCTCGCTATTTTCACTCCTTCTTACAAATATAAGTCCCTGTTTAGCATATGCTGAGAATAGTTTTTTGTTTCGCTTCAGCTTGATCGCACTTTGCAGAAGTTGACGACTGCGCTTAGTCAGGCTCTCATTAAGGTATAAACTTGAGTGAGAGTTGAGCCCTAGATCACTCAGAGATAAATTTTTTCCGTTGTTTCTTCTGTAGACAGCAGCAGCTCGAAGAACTGCATATCTTTAATAAGAGCAGGAAAACTTCACAATAATGGGAGTGCTTCTTGCGCTGTGTGCACTCTTCACACGAAACACACTCCGAAGCGATGGGGGTCTGCAGCCGATAGTGAAGCACAGCTTGTTGAACATATGAGTAAGATTCTCTTCATTGTTCTCCGGAAGACCAAACAAAATAGCATCAGCTGCAACTTCTTTTCGCTCAAGATCACCAATCAGTTTGTACATCTCAGAAATATCTTCTTTAAGAGCACATACTTCAGGGTTAGCAGCATTAGTTAGCTAGCTTATCAACTCGTTCCACGACGTCGGCAACACTCCACGACTCTAATTTCTCAACGCGATCCACGACGTTGGCAACGGCAGCATTGATGCTATTTATCTTTTCATTCCACGTTCTCTCGAGATCTTCAAACTTTGAGTTGAACTCATTACGAAGGTGGCTAAGTTCCGTTTGAAAACTATGTATTAGAAGCTCACTCTGTTGTTTTAGGCGGTCATCCAGCTGATCGATTATTAGAGCAGGTTTGTTGTTGTTGTTGGCAGCGGGAGAGGCACTTTGCGAAGGAGTAGATGGCAAATTTTTAGAGTATAATGTTTTACCTCTAGTCGATGACATTGTGTTTTTCGGTAAATTTCGTGGCGGGAACAAAAACGAATGAGCTAATAATTATTGTTCATCAATTATAATTGCTTAAAATTTCCAAAAACTAAACTAAACTCACAAATTGTTAACAAATACTGCTTTTGAACTTATAGAAACAACAATGCAATGCTGTTCACCGCGTTTTAAAGTCAAAAATTAAGGTTAAGGTAAACACTCTGAAATTGTAGCTAAAAACGAGCAAAAAAAAAAACGTCTATTGGATGCAATACATAATGAATATGAATATTTCTCAAATTATCTTCATATATTGCCTGGTCTCATTGATCACTCTAAGGTTGGTGCAATTACGGTTGTTCTTAGCCAACCACTAAGTCACCTGCTAAAAGTGATCAGTGAAAGCCGAAAATGGAGATCTGAATACGGATACGCAGAGATTGTGGAGACAGCACTTCTCCAATTTACTTACTGGCGACGATTCCACCAATGCCGCCCATGGAGAGCGCAGTCCAGAGCTACCAATCAACAATGACGGAGTGGAAGTACCACCACCTAGCCATGAAGAGGTTCGAGTTGCTATCCAACGACTCAAAAACAACAAAGCAGCGGGTGCTGACGGCCTGTCAGCTGATTTGCTTAAAACCGGCGGCGATGAATTGATAAGGCGCATGCATCAGCTCATCAGCAAAATATGGCTAGAAGAAAGCATGCCCGACGATTGGAACCTCAGCGTACTGTGCCCTATACTTAAGAAAGGAGACCCAACAATCTGCGCAAGTTATAGAGGTATCAGTCTTATTTCCATCGCATATAAGGTTCTCTCAAGCGTACTGTGTGAAAGATTAAAGCCAATTACAAAAACACTGATTGGACCTTATCAGTGTGGCTTTCGACCTGGTAAGTCCACCATAGACCAGATATTCACGCTACGACAAATCCTGGAGAAAACCCACGAAAATCAAATTGACACACACCATCTCTTTGTCGATTTTAAAGCTGCGTTCGATAGCCCGAGAAGGGATTGCCTATACGCAACAATGTCTGAGTTCGGTATACCTGCAAAGTTGATCAGACTTTGCAGAATGACGTTGAGCAACACACGCAGCTCCGTCAAGGTAGGAAATGATCTCTCCGTAACCTTCAATACCGAAAGAGATTTCAGGCAGGGCGATCCACTGTCTTGCGATCTTTTTAACATCATCATGGAGGGGATCGTACGAAAGGCCGGTGTGCATCGTAATGGCACCATTTTCTACAAAGGCGTCCAGCTCCTTGCGTACGCTGATGATATTGATATTGTCGGCAGAACCAAGAGAGATGTTACCGCTGCTTTCGCCGCTATCGAAAAGGAATCAGCCAAAGTGGGTTTGACGATAAATGAGGGCAAAACAAAATATATGCTGTCTACAAACAAGGGAGTTCGGCGTTTAGACTCCCACGTTTCATCCGGCATCTATAACTTTGAAGTAGTCAAGGAGTTCGTTTACCTTGGCACCGCCATTAATACCAAAAACGAAATCAGCCTGGAGATAAAGCGAAGAACAATAATTGGTAATAGGTGCTACTACGGGCTCAGTAAGCAACTAAGTTCCAGAGCCCTCTCTCGATCGACAAAACTAACACTCTACAAGACGCTCGTTCTACCTGTGCTGCTTTATGGCGCTGAGGCATGGGTAGTTTTGCAAACTGACGCAGCCGCTCTGGGGTGTTCGAGAGAAAAGTTCTTCGCAAAATCTTCGGTCCTGTTCGAGTCGGCGATGACTATCGCATCCGAATGAACTACGAGCTGTATGAGCTCTACGATGACATTGACGTAGTTCGGCGTATAACTGTGCAGCGACTACGCTGGCTGGGTCATGTCCATCGTATGAACGACGAAGCTCCAGCGAAAAAGGTGCTCGAGGCGAGGGTCGCTGGTCAACGACGACGAGGGAAACCATGCCTCCGATGGATGGACCAGGCTGAGGAAGCCCTAACCGCACTTGGTGTATCCGATTGGAGAAGGCGCGCGCAAAGCAGAGGCGCCTGGCGAGAGCTGATGAGGTCGGTTGAAACCCGGACACGGGTTGTTACGACCAACTAAGTAAGTAAGTAAGTAAGTAAGCAATAGCGTTTCTATCTTTGCGGCAAATATTGAAATTATTAGATAGAATTTCAGTATTTAGGGAGTTAGGCTTAAGCCAAGTTTCACTGAGAACAATTATGTCAAAAAATAGTTTGTGGCTTAAAATATGTAAATATTTTAACTTTGTATTTAATCCTCGAACATTTTGGTATAAGATAAGGAATGCAAGGCAACAATCTAGTTTTTTTGTTTAGTAGTACAAACAGGTAAAGTAGTCAGTGAAGTTTTAGGTTGTGATCTACGAATATATTCAACGTATTTTCAGGCCAAAAACCTTGATCTAATACGGTATTAAAGAGATTCCCAGGCAAATTTATTTTGAAAGAAGATACAGTGCGCTCATATGAAAACTTGAATTTGTAAACCGAAATATTCATGTTAACAATATTCAATTTAGAGTTTATATGATGTAAAACGTCTTCTTTGGATGTATCAAAAGCAAAACGATATACAAATATAGATCTAGAAGGCTGGACAACCACAAGTTCTTTATAAGACGGCAGAATAATGTTTTTTTTCAATATTTGTTTTGGTATAGCACCAGTTAAAACCGAGCTCATAACGGAAGTTGAAGGAATAGTATTAATAGCAGTACAGGCGGAGAATCATGAGTTATGACTATAGTTGGTACTACTTCAGAAGACTCAACCGGATGTAAATTCAGATCAGCTGATGCAGCCTCATTAGTAGTGGCAAAATATTCAGCATTTTGATCTTTATTTACAGACTCAGTTGATTGCGCTTTGGAAGGTGAGTTCAAAACAGGTGAAAGTGAAATTAAATCATTATTATTAACAGATGGAGGTGTGGATATAGCGCCAGGCGTAGCAGATTTAGCAGAACTTCGAAGATTCATGGGTGGTCGTTTAGGCTTATGGGAAACAGAAGCTTCATCCATGATTTTAAATTTTTTGAACAAATCTTCAAAATCAGCCAATCTGGCTTGAGCCGCCACCAAGTCCTTAGACACCTCTAAACAGCCTCTTCGAGATTGCCTTATAAGCTTTAAAATATCTACATCAGCAGATCTGCAGTCTGTACAAGACCACCGAAGTCCTTTAATTTCATTGAGTGCATAAAAAATTCTCGCATTCAATGCTGCACACTTTACATGAAAAAAAGCATCACACAACCAGCAATTAACCAGCTGATCAGATTCACCTTTTACAGTGCAGTTGCGAAAATTGCAGTACATTTTTAATGAAAGAAATTAAATTCACGGAGATTGCGTTTCACAATCTGCATTACTTTTTGTTCAAGGACTTGGACCCTCAATCTCGAAGGTAATTTCTGTATCGCCTGAAAGAAACTGTCCACTGACCCCCCTGGCATTTGACGTCGCTCAACAAGATCGCTCATCACCTCGAAATTACTTCGAGTGTTTTGGCACTCTTAACAAGACCTGGCGAAGCGTTGGCCCATCGGGCCCTTTGTTCATCTTCAAGAACAACCAATACCATTCTTTCGCTTGGCCGCTTACCAAACGCTGGTAGTCTTGAAGGATTTTCGGCCACGGACACCTAAAATGGGCTTGCAGGTGTTCAAGCCTGAAAAGAAAATCCTCAACCGACAAATGATGGATATTAACGTCAAAATTTATGTCCCATTTTTCGATCTTTATTGGTCCCCACCCCAGCTGTAAATTTTCCGAATATCAAACATAGTCATTACCGCCCATTATTATGAATTGTCACCACCCCTATCCGGTGACGAAACTTGCGAAAAATATCGATCAGACTGATATGCATATGCCTGCTGTCTTCCCTAATTTGTTGTTGTTGTTAATTTGTTCTTACATTGTCCCTTAAATTGTTCTTTCTGTCGTCTATTCTCCCGTCCCCTGTATGTTTCCTTTTCAGTCCCACTGGATGCCACATTTTTAACACCATCGGTGTGTAAGCCTCCCGAAGCCTAGTTCACCCTGTCTGACTCTTCATTTCCCCCGGAGCTTATTGCCGCATCCAACAATGGTTATCTGACTTATCATTTCTCGCAACCGTAAGCTAAGACTTTCTTGTATTTTTTTGTCAATATGTTGGTTCATAAGTGACTGCACTAAATCTCGTTCATACCCTCCACTCTCTTAAGCCCCGGTTCATGGTCATTTGGTCTTCCAAGTAACACCCAGTTACTTTGACCCAAATTCGATTCGTTGTTTAATGCTGGAGAAGGCAAAGCAATCCATCCAATCCATCTGCGGGCAATGGAGCTTTTGGTTCTCTAGCTATGGCTTCTGTACTCATAGTTATTATTGGTTGCTGCTCGTGGCCTGTTATGACCTTGGTGGCACCTGGATTCTGAGCCGCACTGGCAACTAAAGAGTTGAACAGATCGCCATAAAAAGCTCTACTAGCTTGTCTATCCTCCTGGTCCTTTTGTGGAAATCGATTAACTCCCATGTTGAAACTTTCCTTACTGTTTTTATCTATTTGACGTTATAGGCGCGTAGCTGTTATTGTATTCAGCTAGCTCTTTGCTCTATTTTTGTCGTATTTGGATGCTCTTTTGGTTGTTTGATTTGCTCGATTTTTTCAGCGCTATTCATCAGTAATTATGAATAAAAAAAATTAAAATAAAACTTTACTTATTTAATTTGGGGTATACCAACAGTCTAATCTTTTTATGGAACGAGGATAGATATTTTGGATCGAGTGAACTTTCGACTGTATAACTACAAAAACAATAATTATAAGAACTTATTTCTATACACTGACCCACCTTGCAGAAACTTTTACTTTCCTATTCTTGATGTATTTTGTTTTCAAGAAGTTACGGATTTAATTTAACCATCTAAAATTTTAACCTATTGGATTTTATGAGGAGACTAGAGCAATTTCATTTCTAGCTATATTATGCCGAAAAAGCCGCTATTGAATTTGGCTCGAAAAATCCTTTGGTTGACGATGCAATTAAATTTGGCTCTTAACGCACCGCCTAAGCCATAGCTACTGTTTTTCCTTACCTCCTTCTTTCTATTTTTTTTTTTTTTTTTTTTTTATTATTATTAATTAAATTAGTATAATAAGAACAGGTTCTTTTACTATACAAAGAATATAATTATAAATAAATATTACAGATTGCATATTATAAAAATTAAACAATAAACATGAATCATTTTGGATTTTGAGCATAAGTTATTTTACATTATAATTAAAAGAAATCTACTATTATTATTAATATTTAATATAGTTTTTAAATATATGCACTGTAAAGGTTGAAGATAGACAGTATTATAAAGAAGACAGAAAAGAATCAGATGAAAGAGGACTGAGGGAAAGAGTGAAGTTAAGAAAGATAGCTGGTTACAATAACAAAAACTTCGTAGTTCAGTTTATATTTTAAATAAAGCTTGCCTAAATCTTCCAATTCCATAAATGGATCTTAAATGGTTTGGTAAAGAATTCCACAATCGAATGGCGTTAGTGAAAAATAATCTCGTTGAATTAAGAAATTTAAAATTAGGTACTATCATCACATTACTTCGAACTGACTGGGAAAATTGTGATTTTTCAAATGGGTATAGGGGAATTTTTGACCAAATCAGCTTATATAAAAATATACAAGTCCTGGCGTTAAGGTAACTAGACAAGTCACAGCCAAGAATTGAATTCTTATACTGTGAAATATGATCGAATTTCCGAATGCCATGGACATATCTCGTAGCGTGATTGAATGCTTCATGTAGTTTATGCTCAGACTGTGAATCTAATTTGCTATATATAAGTTCAGAGTACGTTATAATAGGTAGTATCAACTGTACCACAAGCTTATGCCTGGTTTCTAAGGGCGTAAGGTCGACAGAAATTCTAAGGTTTCTAAGGCAACAGTATATTTTACGGATAATGCTGTTAACATGATCGGTGCACGTTAGTGTTGAGTTTATATGGAAACCTAGGCTTACAACATTGGTAACAAGCTTAAGTTTTTTATCACCTATAAACAAGTCAGGGATATTTCCAAAAAATATTTTAGAAGCCGAGATTGGTTGAACGTAAGATTTAAGTGCATTAAGCTGCAAACCGTTTCTTATAGACCATTGGTTAATATCTTGGAGATTTTCATTAAGTCTACAACCCAAGTCCTCCAGGAGACCGGATCTACGGGAAAGATGTAATTGAACATCATCCGCATATGCATGCATAGATGAATGTTTACAAGTTGAGAAAATGTCATTGATAAAAACGGAAAATAACAATGGGCCAAGAATTGAACCTTGTGGTACTCCACTGCGTACTAATTTAAATTGAGAACACCTATCACCAACCCTAACTCTTTGGAATCTATTTGACAAATAGCTTCTCAAGAGACTTACAGCATTATCACAGAAGCCATATCAGCACTTTAGTTTTTGACACAGTAAGAAGTGATTTACAGTGTCGAAAGCCTTAGAAAAGTCGAGCATGCAGAGAAGAGTAATCTGTCCCTCGTCATATGATTTTCGTATATCGTCCAAAACTTTCATAGTAGCAGTGGAACAGCTATGGCCGGCTCGAAAGCCGGATTGTAGGGGAGATAGCATATTATTAGTGTTCAAAAAAATTTAAATTTGATCTGCCATAATCGCTTCACACACCTTAGAGAGCGAGGACAAAATACTAATTGGCCTGAAGTCGTTGGCTTCCATCGCGGTTGATTTTTTAGCAATAGGGACTACCTTTGCAATTTTCCAGGAATGAGAAAAAGAAGACGTGGTAAAACAGTGGTTAATGATGTGGGTTTACGGACTAAGAACGTAGGATATAATTAGTTTAATAAATCTTATAGAGATGCCATCCTCTCCAATAGCATTTGATTTAATTTTCATAATGTGGGCAAGTACATCATTCTCACTTACTGCAGAAAATTGGAAATGTGGTTCAACAATGACATCGACTATATTTATGCTTCCTTGAGAAGAATTGCTGGAGAGAAAGAAATTGTTAAGAACATCAGGATCAACTTTACAATCAGAGCTAGATTTTTTTCCCAATGCCTAGGTTTTTAGATTCCTCCACAGTACTTTAGATGGGAGCGACATATTTAGCTTAGCAGAGCAGTAGTTACGCTTCGATTGCTTAATAACCAAAACTGAAGCATTTCTGGCAATCTCGTTATTTTCCCAGTATTCAAACTACGGGATTTTTTCCCAGCGACTATGCATTTTGTTTCGTTTTTTAATAGAAATTTTGACATTAGTATTAAACCAAGGACAAGAAGTATTTTTTATAACAGTAGTTCTAGTTTGAACATGATTTACAAAAAGATTGTTAAGGATATTATAGAAGGCTTCTACTTTTTTATTAATATCAGAAAGAAACCATATGTCGTTCCAGGGTACTATGCGTATATCACGATGAAGGGCAGAGAAGTTTATAGACTTGAAGTCAGGGTAAGAGATAGTCCTAGAGGTAGTTGTACGAGATAAGTTAATGTCAAGAGAACAGAAGATTAGGTCATGATCAGAAATAAAATAAATCTGGTCAAACAAAAGAACTGTCGATTGGTCAGAGACAATAAAACAGTCGAGAGGGCATAGTTTCAGTTACAATTGACAGACCGACGGACGACAAATTTTCACACAAAGATTTAGAAATGTTATCAAGACATAAAAGATTAACATTGAAATCACCACACAAAACAAAAAAATCAAAGTCGACCGCTAAATCAGAAAGTTGAGAAAAGTAGGAATTTAGACTCAGACATTTGTTAGGGTTATAGACACACGAAAGTAAAATTTTTGTATTGCTATCAGAAATACAAAGATTAAGAAACTCAACACTATTACTGTTTGATTTATTAATTACTGTAGCATTTAAGTTTTTTCTGCAGTAAATAGCAATCCCACCCCCCCGCTTATCAATTCTATCAGTTCTGAATAAGTTAAAGTTTTTTAATTCAAAAACTGGATCCCTAACATCAGAACAAAACCATGTTTCTGAAACACAGATGACATCAAAGGACGATTCCTCAAACACATACTTAAAATAATCAAACTTATATGAATTAAGACTCCTAGCATTATAATGCACAACATTAAGGCCAGAATAACGTCTACAAAGAACATTTATCAAGATTTTACAATTTTCATTAAAACCATTACAATAATAGTTAGATCCAATCATAACATGGAGGAGAATACTCAGAAGCATTAAACAAGCTAAATAAAGTAAACAAAACTATTAGATACATAATAACTAAGAAATTAAAACAAGATCCAAATAGTAACCAGAATACCTTACTAATGAAAATAATGAGAAGAAGAGAAAAAATAAAGAAAAAAAGAAAAGAAATACTAATACTATGCTTGTAATAAGTTAAAAATTCACAAATATAATTAATATAAGTAGCATTATCCATTATATTGAGTCTCGATATCATTCAGCTCACCCGAAGCAATAGCAGAAAGTTGGTAACAGCTATCAATCATCACACTCTCGCTATTTTCACTCCTTCTTACAAATATAAGTCCCTGTTTAGCATATGCTGAGAATAGTTTTTTGTTTCGCTTCAGCTTGATCGCACTTTGCAGAAGTTGACGACTGCGCTTAGTCAGGCTCTCATTAAGGTATAAGCTTGAGTGAGAGTTGAGCCCTAGATCACTCAGAGATAAATTTTTTCCGTTGTTTCTTCTGTAGACAGCAGCAGCTCGAAGAACTGCATCTCTTTCATAAGAGCAGGAAAACTTCACAATAATGGGAGTGCTTCTTGCGCTGTGTGCACTCTTCACACGAAACACACTCCGAAGCGATGGGGGTCTGCAGCCGATAGTGAAGCACAGCTTGTTGAACATATGAGTAAGATTCTCTTCATTGTTCTCCGGAAGACCAAACAAAATAGCATCAGCTGCGACTTCTTTTCGCTCAAGATCACCAATCAGTTTGTACATCTCAGAAATATCTTCTTTAAGAGCACATACTTCAGGGTTAGCAGCATTAGTTAGCTAGCTTATCAACTCGTTCCACGACGTCGGCAACACTCCACGACTCTAATTTCTCAACGCGATCCACGACGTTGGCAACGGCAGCATTGATGCTATTTATCTTTTCATTCCACGTTCTCTCGAGATCTTCAAACTTTGAGTTGAACTCATTACGAAGGTGGCTAAGTTCCGTTTGAAAACTATGTATTAGAAGCTCACTCTGTTGTTTTAGGCGGATCCAGCTGATCGCTTGTTAGAGAAGGTTTGTTGTTGTTGTTGGCAGCGGGAGAGGCACTTTGCGAAGGAGTAGATGGCAAATTTTTAGAGTATAATGTTTTACCTCTAGTCGATGACATTGTGTTTTTCGGTAAATTTCGTGGCGGGAACAAAAACGAATGAGCTAATAATTATTGTTCATCAATTATAATTGCTTAAAATTTCCAAAAACTAAACTAAACTCACAAATTGTTAACAAATACTGCTTTTGAACTTATAGAAACAACAATGCAATGCTGTTCACCGCGTTTTAAAGTCAAAAATTAAGGTTAAGGTAAACACTCTGAAATTGTAGCTAAAAACGAGCAAAAAACAAAACGTCTATTGGATGCAATACATAATGAATATGAATATTTCTCAAATTATCTTCATATATTGCCTGGTCTCATTGATCACTCTAAGGTTGGTGCAATTACGGTTGTTCTTAGCCAACCACTAAGTCACCTGCTAAAAGTGATCAGTGAAAGCCTCAATATTCAATCTTTCCTTAAACTAATCCTCCTCTACCGCCTTTCATTCTTGGGCTTGTAACTGAACGAATAATAGTTACCGCCAAAATTTAAAAATCAAACAAAAATTAAATTTGTTTGCGTCTGGCAATGCCGAGCGGTGAGGCCGGCCAGTAAAGCAGCAGCCCTGACTATTATGTTTTGAGGGCGCACTGTGAATGCGCCCCTGTGAACTTCCCATAGATGATTAGTCACGGCGCCTGCCCCCCTCAGTTGACGCCACCGCTCCTGGTCAGGTGACCCGTGGAGACTCGTGGTTGGCCACTACTGCACGTGGTTGCATGCCAGAGTGCCAGCAGTTTGGTGAGCTTAGGGGGTTCGTGGTGGCCAACCACGCGTATCTTCCTCGCACAAATGTTTCACGTGCATATAAGCAACAAAAAAAATACCGCGTCGACGACTCAAACCAAACAACAAAAAAAAAAAACAACTGAAAAGAGAAAAGAAGAAAACTATGGATAAAAAAAACGGAAAAGGTTGGGAACCCCTGGCTCACCCATTCATCAAACAACACTTGAACCCTGATGTTGTGGCTCGGCCTACGCATCCCTCCCTGCCGTGGAGGACACTGGGGCAAATACAAATTGTCCTCCCCAAGCACAATCATTCTCCCTTTCGACCAAATAACGAGGACTTATCTGTTCATTTTAACAAAGTTCAGTTATGTTTATTAATAAAAATAACTACTGTAAAGTTACATTTTGATTCTTAGATAGGTTCTTTAAGATGAGGTCTAATCTTAACGTAAATTGATGTTTATTTTACTTTACTTTTAAAATTAAAACTAAATTCAATTTAAGTTTATTTTAATAAATATTTCTAGTTACTTTTCTAGGGAACAGGGGGCGAACCTTCACATGGCAACGTGTCTGACCGCCTCAACCTGGCGAGGCCAGCATAATCCATGTCGAAAACGCCTCAAGTCGACTCAAACCTCCAAGTGGTGTTCCCTGGGCAACGGCACACTGGCATCCGTCAATTTGACGGCTTATTTGAGCGGCGGGTCGATCCATAGACCTTAAACATGAAATGTGCGCAGGGTTTGGGTCCCGCCACATTACTACTGCCCAATGAAAACTAAACCAGCCTCGGATAAGAACCCCAATTACGTTGACGACCACCGCAAACGAAAAACAGACAATGATTTACGGATACCCTTTATAGGTTCCATTATCCAACTGGCGGAAGCCCTCAAAACAATAAAGGCTGACATCACTGCCATCCAGGATATGCGATGGAAAGGGCACGGCTGCTCTAAACAAACACACTACGATATCTACTACAGCTGCCATGCGGAGAAGCGCGAATTCGGATGTGGACTCGTCGTTAGCCGGAAACTACGCCACCTTGTTTCCCGGTTCACACCTGTGAACGAAAGATTGGCCACGATCCGCATCAAGGCAAAATTTTTCTACATTAGCCTTATTTGCGCGCACGCCCCGACGGAGGAAAAGGACGAAGCCGTCAAAGACGCTTTCTACGCTAGTCTTGAGGACGTATACGACCACATTCCGGTCCATGGCGTGAAATAGTCCTCGGCGATTTTAATGCGAAAGTCGGAAGGGAAGGCATCTTTGGCCCCACTGTCGGTCAGTTCAGTCTTCACGAGACTTCCACGAACAACGGTCTAAGACTGATCGACTTTGCCGCGGCACGAAACATGGTAGTTAGTAGCACCCGATTTAAGCACCTCGACATCCACAAGGCCACCTGGCTGTCCCCGGATCAAAAAACGCGAAACCAAATTGATCATGTTGTAATCGACGGAAGGCATGCCCCTAGTGTTCTAGATGTGCGTACATTTCGGGGGGTCAACATTGACTCCGACCATTGTCTTGTTGCAGCCAAGATCGGCATGCGATTATGCAATGCGAAGAACATACGCACAGGAGTGCAACGAAAGCTAGATGTCGCTAAGCTGCAATTACAACGGACTGCCGAAGCCTACTCCGCTCAACTCTCGGTTAACTCAACCAACCAACCTCTGGACCCGACGACGTTGGCGGACTTTGGGCGCATATATCCCACTCCATACGCGCTGCCGCTGAAGAAGTCATTGGTTTCCGGCGCCCACAACCTCGGAACCAATGGTATGATCAGGAGTGTCGCATCGCGACAGCAGTAAAAAACGCCGTATACAGAAAAACGCTGCAGTCAGCTGCAACGTGAGCTGTGCGAGAAAACTACCGAGAAAAGAGGAAGGAAGAGAGGCGCCTTTTCAGACGCAAGAAAAGAGAGCAGGAAAAGCATGAGCGTGAGGAACTAGAGGTATACCAGGGCAAGAAGGATGTACGAAAATTCTATCAACAGGTTAAGCGTCTATCCCAAGGTTTCAAGCCCGGAGCATCCACTTGTAGAGACGAAAATGGAGATCTGAATATGGATACACAGTGTGTGCTTAGATTGTGGAGACAGCACTTCTCCAATTTACTTACTGGCGACGATTCCACCAATGCCGCCCATCGAGAGCGCAGTGCAGTGCCACCAATCGACGATGACGGAGTTTAAGTATCACCACCTAGCCATGTAGAGGTTCGAGTTGCTATCCAACGACTCAAAAACAATAAAGCAGCGGGTGCTGACGGCCTGTCAGCTGAATTGTTTAAAACCGGCGGCGATGAATTGATAAGGCGCATGCATTAGCTCATCAGCAAAATATGGCTAGCAGAAAGCATGCCCGATGATTGAAACCTCAGTGTACTGTGCCCTATACTTAAGAAAGGAGACCCTACAATCTGCGCTAGTTATAGAGGTATCAGTCTTATTTCCATCGCATATAAGGTTCTCTCAAGCGTACTGTGTGAAAGATTAAAGCCGATTACAAAAACACTGATTGGACCTTATCAGTTTGGCTTTCGACCTGGTAAGTCCACCATAGACCAGATTTTCACGCTACGACAAATCCTGGAGAAAACCCACGAAAATCAAATTGACACACACCATCTCTTTGTCGATTTTAAAGCTGCGTTCGATAGCCCGAGAAGGGATTGCCTATACGCAACAATGTCTGAGCTCGGTATACCTGCAAAGTTGATTAGACTTTGCAGAATGACGTTGAGCAACACACGCAGCTCCGTCAAGGTAGGAAAGGACCTCTCCGAAACCTTCAATACCGAAAGAGTTTTCAGGCAGGGCGATCCACTGTCTTGCGATTTCTTCAACATCATCATGGAGGGGGATCTTACGAAAGGCCGGTGTGCATTGTAATGGCACCATTTTCTATAAAGGTGTCCAGCTCCTTGCGTACGCTGATGATATTGATATTGTATGCAGAACCAAGAGAGATGTTACCGCTGCTTTCGCCGCTATCGAAAAGGAATCAGCCAAAGTGGGTTTGACGATAAATGAGGGTAAAACAAAGTATATGCTGTCTACAAACAAGGGAGTGCGGCGTTTAGACTCCCACGTTTCATCCGGCAGCTATAACTTTGAAGTAGTCAAGGAGTTTGTATATCTTGGCACCGCCATTAATACTAACAACGAATCAGCCTGGAGATAAAGCGAAGAACAATAATTGCTAATAGGTGCTACTACGGGCTCAGTAAGCAACTAAGTTCCAGAGCCCTCTCTCGATCGACAAAACTAACACTCTACAAGACGCTCGTTCTACCTGTGCTGCTTTATGGCGCTGAGGCATGGGTAGTTTCGCAAACTGACGCAGCCGAACTGGGGGTGTTCGAGAGAAAAGTTCTTCGCAAAATCTTCGGTCCTGTTCGAGTCGGCGATGCCTATCGCATCCGAATGAACCACGAGCTGTATGAGCTCTACGAAGACATTGACGTAGTTCGGCGTATAACTGTGCAGCGACTACGCTGGCTGGGTCATGTCCATCGTATGAACGACGAAGCTCCAGCGAAAAAGGTGCTCGAGGCGAGGGTCGCTGGTCAACGACGGCGAGGGAGACCATGCCTCCGATGGATGGACAAGACTGAGGAAGCCCTAACCGCACTTGGTGTATCCGATTGGAGAAGGCGCGTGCAAAGCAGAGGCTCCTGGCGAGAGCTGATGAGGTCGGTCGAAATCCGGACACGGGTTGTTACGGCAACCTAAATAAGTAAGTAAGTAAAGTTACTTTTATATATGGTTTTCTCTTTTTTTTCATTTATGCTTATTTTTAAGCATTAAGTGGCGGCCCTGGCGTAGTGGGTAGAGTGTGTGGCTCATACGCTGGAGAACTCAGGTTCGAATCTCCATCTGACACAAAAAGGTTTTTCAATTGAATTAATTTTTCTTTTCGGCCCTCACCTCTCTAAAGATAATGGCAAGCCTCAGAGAGTAAAAAACTGCCATGAAAAGCTTCTTGAGAAGTTAAGCCGTTCGGAGTCGGTATAAAGTAGGTAGGACCAGTTCTCGATCATTTGTGTTCAAACATTTCACAACACACACAACACAATTGATCATAAGCAGCTCGGTCAAAGTCCTTTCAAGGGATGAAATGGCCATTTCGTTTTTTTTATGCTTATTTTTATATATAGTTACTCTTATTAAAAAAAACTTTAAATAAATTTTTCGTTTATTTTATTACTCACAAAATTTGATTTGCTTAAGTTTTCTTTAAATTTTTAGTTTTAAATAAAATAAAATTTTATTTTTAGGTGTTTATTATTATTGTAATTATTCGTGTTAGTTAAATTTAATTTCTTCATTTATTTTCATTTTATCAAAAATATATTTTATTATATATTAATTATATATTTATTATATATTAATAAATTTTTAGTCACTTAATTTACTTCTTTTAATTTATATTTTTTTTATTTATATAGTTTGTTTTTATTCTGTTAAATAAAAAAATGTTTAAATGGAAAATATGTTATTATTTAATTTTATTTTTTAATTATATATTAATAAAAAAATTTTATTTTATTTTAATAATTAAGTTTTCTTTATCGATTTGAAAATAAGATTTAATTTTATTTTTATTCATAAGCTTATTTTTTTTGTATTAGTATTAAGGATAAGATAGTACGGTTGGATTAAGTTTAACTTACGGTGGATTAACTAAGATCAAATTTATATTCAAGATGTTATGATAGATTATCATTATATAAAAACTAAGAATATAATTTAAGTATGTATAAAAAAAATAATAATAAAACGGTTAAAGGTTTTACCTGCTTTACAGGGGCTGATACCAAGTAGGAAATAAGATCAGCGCGTTTTTGTGGTTTCTTCCAACCAGCGCAAACCATTTTTGTGCCAGGTATGATATATATTTTGATATTTTTTTTTTTTTTAATTTCATCAACTTAAATAAAAAAAATTAATTTAAAAGAAAACCTCTTGGCCGGACTTGACGTTTTAACCTATTCGCACTTGTTGTTGTTGGGCCACCGCTGTCGCATTTACGGTTGCCGTTGCTGAGACGTGTGGCTTCGGATTGAGCCCTTAGGCTGTAGCTGCTGTGGTGGATGGTGCTCCCGTTTCTCCTGTGGCTTTGTTAGTTAGTAAGCTGTGTTTCAATTGAAGTTTCGTTGATGCTGGATGTACCAAGGAGGCTGTAGCCGCTATTGTGGATGTGAATTCTGTTATTGGCGTAGGTGAGCTTGAGCTCTGAGGCTGTAGCCGCTGTGGCCGCTGTCCCTTGTGACCAGCGCTGTCGGCGCAGATGAGGCCAACATGCGTAATTAACCGTGATTATTTCACCATAAAGCAAATTCCACGAGCACTTACCTTTGCGGTCTTATGCGGCTGTGGTAAGTACTGCTGAAGCGCTCCGCTGCTGTTGTTGGCGGGTTCGGTTGCGGATAATGTTGCACGTGTACTGCAAGTGTGGTAAACTTGGTGGGGCTGCTGTGGACAGTGCCGTCGTATCGATGCTGATTTTGTTACTGCAGCTGCAGCTGGGAGCTGTTGTGGGCGCTGAGGGTAAAGCGCACGATGGGATGAAGATGGCTGCTGGTTGGTATCTATTAGGTCGCACGGTAGTTGCTGATGATGGTATTATTATACCGTGGCTGCTGTTACGCCTCTGCTGCTGAGATGAGAAATGGTCCTGACGCAAAGAAAAATAAATAACTTTTAATTTGAAAGCAACCACTCCCAAACACGCCTTTACCTGTGCATTTCGGCTGTCGCTGTGGTGATGGTTGTTTTTGCTGTTGATAGGATTGCTCCCACGCTGCCAAAATCCCGAAACGAAAAAGCGTTTCTTCTGGCGGACATTCGCCATCCACTTTTTTGTTGACCGAATCCATACAAAAATGTCAAAAGGGAGCGTTCCGAAGCTTGAGAACATTTACTGAGAATGCTCTCCGAACTTCACATGTGTGACACACTTGCGTATTGATTAACAAGGTTCACGCATTCAAAGTGCAACAGTTGGAGAGGACCTGTGACAGATGTCTGAGTGAAAGAAAAACTGTCAGAAAATATGTCATAGTTGAGTAAAAGGAAGCTGTCAGATTTCAATTAAATAAAAACGTCAGAAACAAAGATAGTAAACTGTCAGATTTGTAAAACAAGAAAGTTCAGAATTAAATGAAGACATGTCAGAATTAAATAAAAGATAAAACGTCAGGTTTAAATTTAATACAAATGTCAGATTTGAATTAACGGAGAAACGTCTAATTTAGATGTAAGAGAAAAAAGTTGAGAATTGAATTCAAAAAGAAAGGGCAATTTCAAAGAAAAGTCAGATTTCAAAGGAAATAAAAATGTCAGAAATAAAAATGGTCCGTTTTGAAATACAAGAACTGTCAGTTGTCACATTAAGCAAGTAGGTCAGCTGTCAAAGGCAAAGTGGTAACGGTCAAAGTACAAAGTGTCAGCTGTCAAAGTAAAACTGGCAACTGTCAGCTGTCACACCACGAACGCGTCAGCCGTGGTATGAGCAGTATGTCACTCATGTTTGCATACGACACTGCTATGGCGAATTCTGGCCTCCATGTTCGAACGTGAATTCAACTTCCCAGTCAAAGCCACCTTCAAACCTGGAAGCAAGAATTCACCACTTTTTGTGCCGTTACAGGCTTGTCGCAGTATCCCTGAGTAGATGCAATCAGATTTAAATTAGGGTACTCCTGCTGAGCCACTTTATCAGGAACACTTCAAGAAACCTGATTGAAAGTCGCTTATAGTTTTGTTTGGGCGCCATTATTGTTACGACCCTGGTTTATCATACCTGCCATGGCTGCCACGGCTAGCATCCGGCTCAGGGTCTGTTCGAACTCGCTGTGATAGGTCGAGGGACTCAATAAAATTTGTCTGCTCCTCACGGAGCAGTTTTGTCTAGTATTGTAATTCTTGAAATATATTCCTTTGTATAGTATTGTTGCATTGTGTTGCCTTGTAGTGTAATGTACAATTTAGTTTATTTCGTATCGAACTATTTTTGTCTTCTATAGTGGTGGAATCTTTGAAATTTGTATTGTAGAATAATTTATTATTTTATCTCGGGCTGCGTGCTATTCGGAAACATTTCACTAGTGGTAGGAATCTTTGATATTTGTATTGTAGAGTAATTTATTATTTTATCTTGGGCTGCGTGCTATTCGGAAACTTTTCACTCGTGGTAGGAAAGAAGTTACTGAGTTGAATACAATTTCTGTCTGTTGAAATAAAACTATAATTTTTGACAACTAGAAATTTTGACGTTTTGGATTTGGTTAGTGTGTTAGCGTGAGAATTTAATTTATTTTGCAAAATTGTTGATATAACTGAAAATGAACAGAATTTTATGCAAATATTTTATACTTCTGGCTGCTTAACAACCAAGCAAAGCAAAAAGTTTTGAACTTTTTTATGACTTTTTTTTAAGGAATGGGGAATAGTAAGTACTGCTTTTGCTTTTCTGCTCCGGACAACTACCTAAAACATTATTCCATTCATTATACATTATTAAGGATATTATCTATATTCGGCCAAGAGGTTATTCCAAAACCTTAAATGACATTTTGAATGGAGACAATGCACGAACTTAAATGCATTTAAGAGTGTCTGCTAGCTATTTTCGCAAACTTGTGGAGCTTATTCCAGCGAAGCATCATGAATGGTTAATAGAGTATGAAGTGGTTAGCTATCCATTATTTTTTAATTCTTTGTACTTTTTTAATTTAAAATTAACTAAATAGTTTAGCTTTCATTAATTTCGAAGTGTTTTTTTTTAATTATGCTTGTGTCAAAAATTCTCTTGCCGATTGTCAAAATATATACTAGCCCCTGAGGCTACATGAATTTTTGACAGTCATATTCACCTCGCAAGTGCCAAATATTCTCATTCAGACTGTCAAAATTTCATCATCCGAGTAAAAAGTTTCCGAATAGCACACATCCTTGTAGTGTAATGTTTGTAATATATTAGTGGTACTCAATGACCGACGTATTTGTGATGTAAACTGCGTATGTGTGGTAAGTTGTATGAACTCAATGCAACTAACTACCATGTTTCGTGCCGCGGCGAAGTCGATCAGTCTTAGACCGTTGTTCGTGGAGATCTCATGAAGACTGAACTGACCGACAGTGGGGCCAAAGATGCCTTCCCTTCCGACTTTCGCATTAAAATCGCCGAGGACTATTTTCACGTCATGGACCGCAAGGTGGTCATATACGTCCTCAAGACTAGCGTAGAAAGCGTCTTTGACGGCTTCGTCCTTTTCCTCCGTCGAGGCGTGCGCGCGAATAAGGCTGATGTAGAAAAATTTTGCCTTGATGCGGATCGTGGCCAATCTTTCGATCACAGGTATGAACCGGGATACAAGGTGGCGTAGTTTCCGGCTAACAACGAAACCACATCTAAATTCGCGCCTCTCCGCATGGCAGCTGTAGTAGATATCACAGTGTGCTTGTTTAGAGCAGCCTTGCCCTTTACATCGCATTTCCTGGATGGCGGTGATGTCAGCCTTTATTGTTTTGAGGGCTTCCGCCAGTTGGATAATGGCACCTATAAAGGGTCCGGACATTCCAGGTGCATATCCGTAAATCATTGTCTGTTTTTCGTTTTCGGTGGTCGTCAACGTAATTGGGGTTCTTATTCGAGGCTGGTTTAGTCTTCATTGGGCAGTAGTAATGTGGCGGGACCCAAACCCTGCGCACATATGGAATCTTGACTGCGCTCTCAAAGTTTTTTCTGATGGCTTGGATGTCAACGTAACTAAGGAACAAATTGACGATTGTTACGTAAAACGCATACAGAAAACCAGGGATGCTGCATCCAATAATTCATCACTAAATATTTTATGTGTTAAGTTTGTCTCTCGTTTAAGTAAGAAGGCTGTCATGAGGAATAAGTATAGGTGCAAAAATAACTTAAATATTGCTAGGATTTTCAATTGTGATCGTGCTTCTAAGATTTTTATTAATGACAGTTTCTCTCCTAAGACTAGGACTAGGAGACTAGCTTTTGAGCTTCATTGAAAAGAAACCCAAACGTATTTAAAATTTTTTAAATACGTTTGGGCTTCTAATGGTAGAATTTTACTGCGCAAAAAGGAGGGTGATTCCGCTGTTGTTATTAATTCAAGTGAGGATTTTAGTAAAATATTTTAATACACTGTTTTTTTCTTTTATATATTTATAAATTTCAGTTTTTAATATAATATGGTAAACTTAAGTCCTCAAGACATTTTATTTAATATTCCCCTCGCGCAATGCAATAATTTAAACTTTGATATTATCTCATCCAACCAAAAAAATCCAACAGCTTTTATATCATTCATCAAAATATTAGAAGTCTTCGAAAGAATTTTGGTAGCTTTATTTTGCATTTGGAGTCTTTCATAAACAAGCCGGATTTTATCTTCTTCACGGAAATATGGGTATATGATTATGAAGTAAATATGTTCAATATTCCCGGTTACAATTGTTTTGCGAACTGTAATAATGATTATTCTGCTGGAGGAGTAGCTGTTTTTATAAAAGAAGAATTTGATTGTGATTTTACTTGCTTTAAATTTAAAAGTTCCGATGTTGCCAAAATTTGTTGTGAGATTGATAATCATAAATTCTCTTTTTTTTTGTATCTACAGATTTCATGGTTCCAACATTGACATGTTTTTGTGTGATTTGGATTCTCTTCTCACGTCAAATAATAATAGTAATGTTATTCTCTTGGGAGACATTAATTTAAATATTCTGGAGAATTCACCGATAATTGATAAGTATTTATTTTTCTATCGTCTTTTGGTCTGGAATCCTGTGTAAATGAGCCGACAGGTATTTCTGAAAGTTCTGCAACTTGTATCGATCATGTTTTCGCTAAGTTAAGTCCGTCAAGTAATATTTCTAGTTCTGTGGCAAATTTGTATTTTTCTGATCATTGTATGACTTGTTTGTATTTAAAATGCTAGTAGACCTTATAAATCAGTCCCGTTAAAAATTCTTCTAATACTAAAATTGATTTTCCGAAACTAAATAATAGTCTAAAGTTTGAAACTTGGAATGCTGTACTCTGTGAACCTGATCCATCGAAAGCTTATACCATTTTTTATGAAACATAAGTTCAGCATGTGTGTTTATGTTCTTCAGTATCTGGAAAAAGCGATTATAAGTACAAAAAATTAAAGCCATGGATGACACAAGCTTTATTGAAAAAAATTCATTACAAAAATAAACTTTATAAAAAATTGGCAAAGCAGCCTTCTAACCTTGGATTGAAAGAAAAATATAAAAAACTATGCAAAGAAATTCATATCCAAGTTTCTTCTTGCAAAACCTAGTATTATGTGAATGAATTTAGTAAAATTGAGGGTAATGTTAAAAAAGAATGGCAATTGGTAAATGATATTTTAAATAAACCTAATAGTAAGGAAGAAATAGGCTGCATAAATGCTGGAGGCATTCTTGTACGAGATGCGAATGATAAGGCTGATATTTTTAACAATTTCTTTGCAAAAATTGGTAAGGCTGTAGTTGCTGTAGTTGCTGATGTTGGACCTATTAATATTTCTTGTAACTGTTTAGATCGTGAACCGTTTTACCCCAATAGTATGTTTTTTGAGCCCATTTCTTCGTTTGAATTATATAAAATAATAAAGTCTCTTAATAATTCGTATTCTTGTTGTGATGATGCTTTTTCTAATGTTTTTTTAAAAAAGATAGTCTTCAATGTAGTGGATGTCCTATGTCATCTTTATAATAAAAGTCTGGAGCTTGGTATCTTCCCTGATAATCTTAAAAAAGCGGTTGTCATACCTTTATTCAAGAAGGGTATAAAAACCGAGTAAAATAATTATAGACCCATATCATTACTTCCCGTTTTTGCCAAAATTTTTGAAAAGGCTGTTAAGGTCAGAATGATAAAATTTCTCTCGAAAAATAACTTTTTAAGTAAATGTCAGTTTGGTTTCAGGGAGGGTTTGTCCACAGAAGATGCTCTTCTTAATTTTTGTAATAATATTCATAGTGGGTTGCCATAGGGCTCTGTACTTGGGCCCATTCTGTTTCTTGTTTTTATAAATTCTATCTTTAGTCTTCCTTTCTCGAGTAGAGTAATAGCGTTTGCAGACGACATGGCCTGCACATTTGTTAGTAATTCCATGCATAATCTGTCCTGTGAAATAAATAATGATTTGGAGCTTTTAAGACACTGGTTTGATGCACATAAGTTGCTGCTCAGTGACAAAACCAAGCTTATGTATTTTAATATTAGTGGAATTGACATGAATTTAAATAGTTTTGTTTTCATTGTGCTGGATGTAAAAAAATTTTATATAGCAAACATGTTTGTGATTTAACAGCTCATCAAAAACTTTTGCTAGTCATTGCCCATGCTCTACGTGCTGTTATCCTATTGAATGTGTGAACTCCTTCAAATATCTTGGTTTATTGCTTGACTGGAAGGTCTCATGGTTAGAACACACGGTTGCACCTAAAAGATACCTGTTAGGTGCAACGAGTAAAATTTACCATTTGAGTTCATATATCTCGCCAAAATTGCTAATCTGTATCTACCATGGGATCTTCCATTCAAAACTGCAATACGGGATTACTTGCTGGGGAGGTACCCACTCTAATAAGATTCATCCAATTCAAATCGCTCAAAAGCATGTGATACGCATAATTTGCAAAAAAAAAGAGAATTGAGAGTAGCTTTCCGTTATTTAAAAATTTAAGTATTCTGCCAATCCGGCATCTTTACTTTTATAAAGTGCCAAAAGTTTTTTTTAAAAGATCTGGCTACTTGTCTAATTTAAATTACGCTAAATACAGCTTAAGGGTGAACAACCAACACATTGTTCAGATTCCCTCTCATAACTTGTCACTTTTCTTTTACTCATATTCTTGTACTTCTCCCAGGCTTTTCAATAAGCTACCGGCAAATGTTCGCTGCATTCGTCATTTGACTCTGTTCCTTAAGGAGGTAAAATTATGGCTGTTTAATTTTGATTTCAAAACTATCGATATTCCAAATTCTGTACTTGTTTAAGTTATTATCTCTTGAAATTTGTGTTTTTTTTTTTATTTTTTATTAAACGTACCTGATTTCTTTTTGTGTGTTCTATTGTTATATAATTTATTAAATTTTTGCTTTAATATATTAAGTCATCTTTTTGCATTTTTGATATGGTATTTTTCGTATATATATATATTTTTTGGTCCCACAACAATACTTTTATTTAATTCTTTAAGTGTACCATGCTGCATTTCTACACATGCTCAAATTGGGCATCTGAAAGCAGTTTTTGAGAGTCAATCTTATGTTAGTTTAAGTGTTTTTCTTTACTCATTGTTATATTTCTTTTAAATAGATTGAATATAAAATAATAATAATAATAATAAAAATAATAATAACAGAGCCTACATATATCAGGCGAATAGGCTTGAGAGTGCAACTCTAAAAAGTATTTGACATATAAAAAAAAACGGAATGACCATTTCAGCCCTTGAAAGGATTTTGACCGAGCTTCTTATGATCTATTGTGTTGTGTGTGTAGTGAAATGTTTGAACACAAATGATCGAGAACTGGACCTACCAGCTTTATGCCAAGAAGCTTTCCATGGCAGTTTTTTACTCTCAGAGGTTTGCCATTGTCTGCAGAGAGGTGACGGCCGAACTGAAAAATTAATTCAATTGAAAAACTTTTTGTCAGAAGGGGGATTCGAACCTGGGTTCTCTGGCGTATGAGCCACACACTCTACCCCCTACGCCACGGCCTCCATTTGACATATAATGACACATAAAATATTAAAAATGTCATGCATTTTAAGTACTCGTGGCTCAAGTAAACCAATGCTATTAATTCATTTTTTTTTTTAAATAAACTAAGCATTAATTTTATTTTTAAGCTAATAAACTATTCCGTTCAAGAATATTTTCTTGATTTAATCAAAAAGAAAGTGTAAAATCACAAAGTAATTTAAAAATCTTTCTGACCTGACACAAAAAATTTAAAATGCTCCGATACAATATTTAAATTAATTTTATCGCACATAAGTGGGATTTCTCTTGTGTGCAATGCAATATATACATGTTACAGCAACACTTTCATATAATTGAAATTGGTTGGGCTAAGCACATAAGTATCTCTGTATGGTAACGCTGTCTGCGCAATGTAGATTGTGCTGCAGCCTTAATTGTGTTTAACGTTTCTATCTTTTCTTATGTAGAAAGAGACAGCAGATCTGCACACGGAACTGGAAGAAAAAGGAAGAGAAGAAAAAGTAGCGTCCGTTGGTTGGTGTGCAAAACTGAAAAATAAAAGGATAAGTTTAAACACTAATAATTTAAATAACTCTCTATCATCAGAAGTGGGATCGTTTCTGCTTAAAATTATTAATTATACATAAGGAATAACTTTTCGTGATTATAAATTGAAATTCTCTTCAAGCAAATTAAATCAAAATTGGGCTCTCAGCTGCGCCAGCGCTGTTTATTTTTGTGTATATCTGTTGCTGGTTTGCTGCTGCAAAAATAACTTTTAAGCTGAATTTGTAATGGCGGAACAAGACAATTCTAAAAGATTGGCTGGAAACTCGGGCTCAGAGACTGTTGTTGCACAACGCAAGAAAACTATATAAGATGCTATAAATAAAATTATAGAAGCCGCTCAACGAAAACAAACAGCCAAAGAGTTAACAGGTTTTCCAAATTTTGATCCAGACCATTCTCGCGTTGATATACAAAAGTGGTGCACGGATATTCAGGCAAGAGTAAAGCGTGATGGATTGGAAAATTTCGATATTATTCCCAGAACTCAAAACTCATTGCTTGGAAGAGCGAAATTGTGGTACGAAAAATATGGCTACCAACATTACAGTTGGGTAGATTTCCAGGCTTCTTTGATTCATGCGTTTTCAAGTGGGGCAGATATTGTTGCACAACTGCGACTAGTTGCTAATTCCGAAAGCGATGAGTTCACTTCGTATGCTTCGTATGCGGAAGACAAAATTGTAAAGAGCATTGTAGGTTGTATATCTGAGGCGAGTTTGAGAAATTCATTGACGTTTGTTATGCCATCTTCTGTACAAAGTTTGATTGATCATTTGTCTTTTATCCGAGAGAAACCTTTTCGCAAACAAGATTTTTCATTGAGTCGTTTGCGCAAAAACAATCAATTGCCTTATAGACAAATTTCTACAGATAGGGTGGAAAAAATTCTACACGTTCCACTGAAACGAAAACGAATAGAAGATGAGAGACGTTGCTTTGGCTGTGGGCAAAAGGGGCATATTAGATCGAAGTGCATCGAAAAATCTAAAATCAATGACTTGGCTGAACAAAGCACATCGAAGAAGTTAACTGACTATATGGGCAAAAATATTATATGCTCATTTTGTGGCAAAACTGGACACGAAGAAACAGCTTGCTGGGCTAAACAAAGAGTAGAACGTAAAAATGTTAATCTCTGTAAGAATGCTGCGTTTGCAAGTAATCACACACCAGTGGTTATCACTGTAAAATTATATTATTGCCTTCTTGATACTGGTTCTGATTGCTCGTTAATTAGATCTGATATTACTGATAAGATACCCGCAAAAAGAACTGCTAATTTCCTGTCAGTGCAACCTGTTTTACTTACAACTGTTATACTTACTGAAAAACTCGATATTTTTGTTGAATATGAAAAACCTTATTATAGAGGTGACTTTTCATGTGATCGACAAAAAACATTTACAAAATGAACTTTTAATTGGTAGGGATGTTTTAAAAGATCCTACCTTAACGATTCCAGTGAATGCCAATGGATCATCTTTAAACCGCAGATAGTCAGTTTTGTGTTTAAGTAATACGAAAACCCTTGCGATAAATACTGATTTGCCAGAGTCTGATAAACGGAAATTGAATATCGTTTTAGAAAAGTATTCTCAAAACATTATTACGGGTTTTCCTACTTAAAGGGTTAATACTGGAATTCTTAATATTCGTTTAATAAAAGACACGACTATTTATTACAGACCCTGTCGAATGGCGCATAGTGAACGGCAATTAGTAAAAGAAATCAATGAAGATTTAAAAGGCAATGTCATAATAAGAGAACAGGGGGAACAGGGGGCGAACCTTCACATGGCAACGTGTCTGACCGCCTCAACCTGGCGAGGCCAGTATTATCCATGTTGAAATCGTCTCAAGTCGACTCAAACCTTCCCTGGGCAACCGCAAACTGGCATCCGTCAGTTTGACAGCTAATTTGAGCGGCGGGTCGCTCCATAGACCTTAAACGTGGAATGTGAGCAGGGTTTGGGTCCCGCCACATTACTACTGCCCAATGAAAACTAAACCAGCCTCGGATAAGAACAACAATTACGTTGACGACCACCGCAAACGAAAAACGGACAATGATTTACGGATATGCACCTGGAATGTCCGAACCCTTTATAGGGAAGGTGCCATTATCCAACTGGCGAAAGCCCTCAAAACAAAAAAGGCTGACATCACCGTCATCCAGGAAATGCGATGGAAAGGGCAAGGCTGCTCTAAACAAGCACACTGTGATATCTACTACAGCTGCCATGCGGAGAGGCGCGAATTTAGATGTGGTTTCGTTGTTAGCCGGAAACTACGCCACCTTGTTTTCCGGTTCATACCTGTGAACGAAAGATTGGCCACGATCCGCATCAAGGCAAAATTTTTCTACATCAGCCTTATTTGCGCGCACGCCCCGACGGATGAAAAGGACGAAGCCGTCAAAGACGCTTTCTACGCTAGTCTTGAGGACGTATACGGCCACCTTGCGGTCCATGACGTGAAAATAATCCTCGGCGATTTTAATTCGAAAGTCGGAAGGGAAGGCATCTTTGGCCCCACTGTCGGTCAGTTCAGTCTTCATGAGATCTCCACGAACAACGGTCTAAGACTGATCGACTTCGCCGTGGCGCGAAACATGGTAGTTAGTAGCACCAGATTTAAGCACCTCGACATCTACAAGGCCACCAGGCTGTCGCCGGATCAAAAAACATGAAACCAAATTGATCATGTTGTAATCGACGGAAGGCATGCCCCTAGTGTTCTAGATGTGCGTACATTTCGGGGGGTCAACATTGACTCCGACCATTATATTGTTGCAGCCAAGATCCGCATGCGATTATGCAATGCGAAGAACATACGCACAGGAATGCAACGAAAGCTAGATGTCGCTAAGCTGCAATTACAACGGACTGCCAAGGCCTACTCCGCTCAACTCTCGGTTAAGCTCAACCAACCAACGTCTGGACCCGACGACGCCGGCGGACTTTGGGCGCATATATCCCACTCCATGCGCGCTGCCGCTGAAGAAGTCATTGGTTTCCGGCGCCCACAACCTCGGAACCAATGGTATGATCAGGAGTGTCGCATCGCGACAGCAGTAAAAAACGCCGCATACAGAAAAACGCTGCAGTCAGCTGCAACGCGAGCTGTGCGAGAAAACTACCGAGAAAAGAGGAAGGAAGAGAGGCGCCTTTTCAGACGCAAGAAAAGAGAGCAGGAAAAGCATGAGCGTGAGGAACTAGAGGTATACCAGGGCAAGAAGGATGTACGAAAATTCTATCAACAGGTTAAGCGTCTATCCCAAGGTTCCAAGCCCGGAGCATCCACTTGTAGAGACGAAAATGGAGATCTGAATATGGATACACAGTGTGTGCTTAGATTGTGGAGACAGCACTTCTCCAATTTACTTACTGGCGACGATTCCACCAATGCCGCCCATCGAGAGCGCAGTGCAGTGCCACCAATCGACGATGACGGAGTTTAAGTATCACCACCTAGCCATGTAGAGGTTCGAGTTGCTATCCAACGACTCAAAAACAATAAAGCAGCGGGTGCTGACGGCCTGTCAGCTGAATTGTTTAAAACCGGCGGCGATGAATTGATAAGGCGCATGCATTAGCTCATCAGCAAAATATGGCTAGCAGAAAGCATGCCCGATGATTGAAACCTCAGTGTACTGTGCCCTATACTTAAGAAAGGAGACCCTACAATCTGCGCTAGTTATAGAGGTATCAGTCTTATTTCCATCGCATATAAGGTTCTCTCAAGCGTACTGTGTGAAAGATTAAAGCCGATTACAAAAACACTGATTGGACCTTATCAGTTTGGCTTTCGACCTGGTAAGTCCACCATAGACCAGATTTTCACGCTACGACAAATCCTGGAGAAAACCCACGAAAATCAAATTGACACACACAATCTCTTTGTCGATTTTAAAGCTGCGTTCGATAGCCCGAGAAGGGATTGCCTATACGCAACAATGTCTGAGTTCGGTATACCTGCAAAGTTGATAAGACTTTGCAGAATGACGTTGAGCAACACACGCAGCCGTCAAGGTAGGAAATGACCTCTCCGAAACCTTCAATACCGAAAGAGGTTTCAGGCAAGGCGATCCACTGTCTTGCGATCTCTTTAACATCATCATGGAGGGGCTCGTACGAAAGGACGGTGTGCATCGTAATGGCACTATTTTCTATAAAGGTGTCCAGCTCCTTGCGTACGCTGATGATATTAATATTGTTGGCAGAACCAAGAGAGATGTTACCGCTGCTTTCGCGGTTTGACGATAAATGAGGGTAAAACAAAGTATATGCTGTCTACAAACAAAGGAGCGCGGCGTTTAGACTCCCACGTTTCATCCGACAGCTATAACTTTGAAGTAGTCAAGGAGTTCATTGGTAAATTGGTACCGCCATTAATGCCAAGAACGAAATCAGCCTGGAGATAAAGCGAAGAACAATAATTGCTAATAGGTGCTACTACGGGCTCAGTAAGCAACTAAGTTCCAGAGCCCTCTCTCGATCGACAAAACTAACACTCTACAAGACGCTCGTTCTACCTGTGCTGCTTTATGGCGCTGAGGCATGGGTAGTTTCGCAAACTGACGCAACCGCTCTGGGGGTGTTCGAGAGAAAAATTCTTCGCAAGATCTTCGGTCCTGTTCAAGTCGGCGATGACTATCGCATCCGAATGAACCACGAGCTCTACGATGACATTGACGTAGTTCGGCGTATAATTGTGCAGCGACTACGCTGTCTGGGTCATGTCCATCGTATGGACGACGAAGCTCCAGCGAAAAAGGTGCTCGAGGCTAGGGTCGCTGGTCAACGACGACGAGGGAAACCATGCCTCCGATGGATGGACCAGGCTGAGGAAGCCCTAACCGCACTTGGTGTATCCGATTGGAGAAGGCGCGCGCAAAGCAGATGCGCCTGGCGAGAGCTGATGGGGTCGGCCGAAACCCGGACACGGGTTGTTACGACCACCTAAGTAAGTAAGTAAGGCATAATAAGAGAAATTCGGTCACCCTTTGCAAGCCCAATGATTCTTGTTAAGAAAAAAAATGGTAAGAATCGCCTTTGTGTCGAGTATAGGGCACTGAATAAAATCACAGTAAGAGATCGTTATCAGCTACCAAGAATTGAGGATCAGCTTGATGAATTGTCTGCCAATACACTTTTTACATCTTTGTACATGGCATCTGGTTTCCACCAAATTTCGATTGCTGAGGATTCCATAGGAAAAACAGCTTTCGTAACACCCGATGGTCATTACGAATACGTGTGTGTGGTGACCCCACACAAACACAACACCTCAAATCCTCATACACCTTTATCTAAAAATACTTGTTCATTTATATTTTATATTTTTATATTTTATTATATACATCAACGGCAACAGCTGGTATCCGAGGACCATGAAGATTTAGGCACCAGCCATAGTACACGCTATAATACCTCAGCCGATTTAAATTCAGCCGAGGAACGAACTTCCACAACAACATGTCCCACTACATTGGCTGGCAAGCCTTTCACCTCCTCTGCATATTCCACAACAACTACTGCTGCTGCCTTTGCATACAGCACAGAAAATAAAAATACTCGTAATCCTACGCCAGCACAGGGTTTCAAAGCACCTACGCCACGCCCATCAATCAACTCAGCCAAAACCTTGAAACCACCTATTACTGGCGGAGCACAAGAGCCGGAACTGTCAGCGTTAGACTATCACGTGCCCAGTAGTAGTCGCTTAAATATACCTACACCTTTCATTGCATCTTCAAGCACAGCAGCAGCAGCCTTCACACTCAAAAGTAATTCTCAACCTCCAGCCAGAGACTTGCTGCCACCATTAAAGGATTTCATACAACACAACAGCAGTAGACACGGTCGCTGCCTAACAACAACGTTAACAACAACGACAACAACAGCAGCGACAACAACACATCAGCAGTAGACACGGTCGCTGCCTAACAACAACAACAACAACAGCAGCGACAACAACACATCAGCAGTAGACACGGTCGCTGCCTAACAACAACAACAACAACAACAACAACAAAAGCAGCGACAACAACACATCAGCAGTAGACACGGTCGCTGCCTAACAACAACAACAACAACAGCAGCGACAACAACACATCAGCAGTAGACACGGTCGCTGCCTAACAACAACAACAACAACAGCAGCGACAACAACACATCAGCAGTAGACACGGTCGCTGCCTAACAACAACAACAACAACAACAACAATTGCGTTGCACAGCAAATACGCATATTTTAAAAAAAAAACAATCAACGTCGCAGTCAACGTCATTTTTTTTTAAATTCAAAAAATTGTTAAATTTTTTTTACAAATTTTATTGTTCAATTTTTTTTTTGTAAAACTTTATTGTTAGTTTTAAGTTTTCTTTTTCTTTTACCTTTATAAAATTCATTTTACAGGTTGCTTTATTATTTCTTAGCTTAACACGAGGCACACACTTAGTTTTTAGAGTTCATATAACGATAAAAACGTAAGAAGTTTATCGTTATATGGCTCAGGCACTCCACTACACTAGGGTTGATTAGGTACACAATTCTATTCTTTCCAATATGCAACGTACACCTCCGCGTATTTCTATCACTGGTGGTGGAGATGAATCCAACGAACCCATCACCAACTTGGATACTACGAATCCATTTCATGTTTCGCATGAAATTCATGCTACAGCTATTAAACTTCCTTCTTTTTGGACAAACTGTCCAGAAGCGTGGTTCGCACACGCAGAAGTTCAATTCCAAGCGAAAAATATATCAGTTGACAGAACTAAGTTCGAATACTTAGTTACTGCACTACCACAAGAGGTCATAGTAACAGTACTAGACTTCATTCAGCATCCTCCATCTGCAAATTTATACAATGGACTTAAACAAGTATTGATTGACAGACTTTCACTCAGTGAAAATAAGCGTTTAGACAAAATCCTTTCGGACTCTGAGATGGGTGACCAAAAGCCATCTCAGTTCTATCGTGCACTACTTCTTCTTGCCGGTTCCTCAGTTAGTAATGACCTAATTTATAAATTATGGTTACGAAAACTTCCCAAAAGTCTCAATATCGCTTTGACCGGTTCAGGTCACAAAGAGCTAGATGACTTACTTAAACTAGCTGATAACATTTGAGAAGTTATGGCTAATGGTGAAGTCTCAGCCATAAACAAAAATTCATCCCAAATGACGAAAGCTGATGATTTAACGACAATCGCACGAAGTTTCTCAGAAACAACTAACAAAGTTCTTGAATGTTTTAATAAACTGTCACTTGAAGTTCAAGAACTCAGAACCGAACGTCACAATTCTTTACGATCAAACTCCAGAGACAACAGTTTCCGAGATTTTTCGAGACACCGGTCTCCCTCTCGAAATAAGTCACGTCAGAGACCAGCCAATTGGTTATGTAGATATCACTATAAATTTGGTAGGTCGGCAAGACGATGTGAACAACCATGTGCATTCAAACACAACGACTCACATAACACACAGAATTCGTCAAACTAAAAACCTCCATCATGACAACGGCAAATAATGGAGGAACATCTACACGCCGTTTATTCATTTACGACAATGACAACCATTTAAACTTTTTAATCGACAGTGGTGCAGAAGTATCAGTTCTTCCTGCCTCCAAATTCAAAAATAACAAAAAGAATTCAGACTTAATTTTGACAGCAGCTAATGGTAGCACAATTTCGACCTACGGAAAAAAATTACTTAACGTAAACATCAAACTCAGACGAGAATTCCCTTTTATTTTTATTTTAGCAGACATAGCTAGACCCATTATTGGAGCAGATTTTCTAACGAAATATGGACTACTTATTGACATGAAACACAAAAAATTAATTGATCCACTCACTAAATTATCTGTTAACGCCATTTCCGCATTTTCTGAAACTCCACTACCCAAATTATTTTCACTTGACAACAAATACACGCAACTTCTAAAACAATTTCCATCACTTCTCACCGATCCAGACTACACTATTCCCGTCAAACATAAAACTGAACATTACATCACCACCGAAGGACAACTTCCATTTTCAAGACCAAGACGTTTAGACTCACATAAATTAAAGATCGCAAAACAAGAATTTGATTTCCTTATCAAAACAGGAATCTGTAGACCATCTAACTCACATACTTCTTCTCCACTTCATCTTGTACCAAAAAGTGAACCAAATGATTGGAGACCTTGTGGCGATTACAGATTAATTAATGCTGTTACGATACCTGACCGTACCCGTTACCACACATACACGATTTCTCGATTAATTTACACAACACAAATATCTATTCTAAACTTGACCTAGTAAAAGCATACCATCAGATACCGATGGCTCCTAGTGACATACACAAGACAGCAATCACAACACCTTTCGGGATGTTCGAGTTTCTACGAATGCCCTTCGGTTTACGAAACTCAGCACAAACATTCCAAAGATTCATTCATGAGGTATTACATGGACTTGATTTCCTTTTTGTATACTTAGATGACATACTGATCGCTAGTGAATCCGAAACACAACACATCGAACATTTGACACAAGTTTTTGAGAGACTTTCAAATTACGGTTTAAACGTTAAACCTAGTAAATCTATTTTCGGAGCGACAGACATAAATTTTCTAAGTTACAATATTTCCAGTCAAGGTATACGACCTACACAAGAACGCATTCACTGCATACAAAATTTTCCCCAACCAGTTACGGTCAAACATATGCAAAAATGTATTGGTATGACCAATTACTACCACAGATGCATTCCAAAACTCGCACACATGCTAGGTCCAATTTATGACATGGTCACCGTAGCATCCAAAACTAAACACAAACAGTTACACTGGACAGACACTTCACTACACGCTTTCACAGTAATCAAAGATAGTTTTGCAAAAGAAACACTGCTTAATCATGTTAACAGTAATGCAGATCTATCGATTGCTGTAGATGCATCAAACATAGCAGTTGGCGGTGTGTTACAACAACAGAATAATGATATACTGGAACCATTAGCATTCTTTTCAAAAAAACTTTCGCCAGCTCAAACCAAGTACAGCACATTCGATCGTGAATCACTAGCTATTACTAGCAGTTAAACATTTCAAACACTACCTTGAAGGGAATCACTTTACCATTTACACTGATCACAAGCCCCTTACATTTGCACTTCATTCAAAAACTGAACGCAGCCCAAGACAGACCAGACATTTGGAATATATTTCACAATTTACAAATAACATCAGATACATTAAAGGAACAGATAACGTTGTAGCAGACGCACTGTCACGTGCAGAAATTAACGCATTCACACCTACAGAAATTAACTTCAAAATTCTTCATCGGGAACAAAACACAGATTCAGAATTGCAGGATATCATAGACAAACACATGTACAGATTAGAACAGATTCACATACCTTTCCTAAACATTCAAATTTGGTGCGAACAAACAGATTCGGTTACACGACCATATATACCACAAACACTACGCAAACAAATTTTTGAACAACTACACAATATTTCACATCCAGGAACACGCGCATCACGACGACTTCTGACACAAAGATATTTCTGGCCAAAACTGAATACACAAATAAATAAATGGTCACAGGAATGTATCAGATGTCAACGTTCGAAAGTACACAGACACACCAAAACCTCTCCACAAACAATTAAAATTCCCCATGGTCGTTTTGAACACGTTCACATTGACTTAGTAGGACCTTTACCGACATCACATGGATACAGATATTTACTAACTGCAATTGACCGAAACACACGCTGGCCTGAAGTGTATCCGTTGAAAGACACGAGCACTGAAACAATAGTTGACTTATTTCAGAGAGAGTTCATTTCACGTTTCGGAGTTCCGTTAAAAATCACTTCTGATAGAGGAGCACAATTTACTTCATTTACATTCAGGAACTTTATCAAGACTTTCGGCTGTCAACATATTACCACTTCAGCTTATCATCCTCAAGCAAATGGAATGGTAGAGCGTTTTCACCGTCAGCTTAAAGCTTCTCTTATAGCTAGTAACAATCAGGTCAATTGGTATACTCAGTTACCACTAGTTCTTTTGGGTCTTAGATCTTCGGTCAAAGAAGATATGAAAGCATCACCAGCTGAGATGGTTTTTGGTCAGACCCTCAGATTTCCGAAACAGTTAGTTGCGCATGTTGATCAAACTATTAGTCCTTCTGATACACTTAACAAAATTAAACAAGTCATTTCTGACAAACAGTCGAACATAGTACATCACAATACAAAATTTCAAAATTTCATACCTAAATTACTAAGAACATGTAAATTCGTTTTCGTCAGGAATGTCACAATTCATAAAAAGCTTCAGGAACCATACGATGGTCCTTTTGAAGTAGTCGAAAAGACTTCCACGTATTTCAAAATTCGTAAACACAATTCAGTAATTACAGTAAACATTAACAGAGTAAAACCAGCAATATTAGACACAGACAGTACACAATCACTTTCTTTACCAAAAACAAACACAAAAAAAGTACATTTTAATTTACTTAATAACACAGTCAAATTGTTTTCATGAGGGGGGAATAGTGTGGTGACCCCACACAAATACAACACCTCAAATCCCCATACACCTTTATCTAAAAATACCTGTTCATTTATATTTAAATTCAATTATAATTATTTGTTTGTTCAAAAAAATTATTGTCAAAAATTTTCAATTTAATTTTCAGTTATAAAAATTTGTTCAATAAAGCAGTTTAAAAATATATGACAATAAAAAAACTTTGGACTCGCTAACGCTCTTCCTGTTTTTCAGCACGTGATTAATGTGGCATTGGGAGATTTGAAAGGTAAAGTGGCTTTAGTTTATTTGGATGATGTGTTGATACCATCAAAAACCATAGATGAGGACTTAGAAAGACTTGATGTAGTATTAACCCTCCGATGAGTGACAGTTCTGAACTTCATGGCCGTGTGAAAAGGTCCCTACGGACCTTTTTTGTAAATCATCTTTTTTCATATAAAAAATTTTTTTTTAATTTTTTTTTTGTTTTTATTGTTTATAACTAAATTCTACATACAAAAATAATTTTTTAAATTTTTTTAATTATTTTTTTTTTTTTTGCTTGAATTTTCTTAAGACTATTATAAAAAAGTTTAAAAATTATTATTGTTGAGCGTGTACTTCTTGTCCCCCGCCCTGTGCGCAAGTGTTGCAGCGATGTAAAAGTGTGCTATGTTCTCCGCAAACCGAAGCGTTGCGCAGAACATGATGTTGCCGCAGCCGAAGCAGTGTGCCCGCGTTTTCCGCTGCCGCCCGTACTCAGAACGGCAAAGGCGACATGACGGTCTACTTGACCTAGCCGCAAACGACGGTGCATTGCCTTCCATCGGTCTTGGTAATACCTGAAATGAAAAGAAAAATAAAAAACAAATAAATATATATTCTATTCTTGAATTTGAAGATGTTTTTCTTACCCTGACATCGAATGCTTCCATCCTTGGATATCCATGTATCCTTGGATATGAGGTTATATGGTTGTTCAGGGCACGTTCTTCGATATTTGGTGTGGCCAATTGTTTCGTTAGCAGTAACAAGAACGACCGCCGTCTGTCACTCCTTTTTATAGGCTTCATTTCGTTGTAAATCGTAAAAGCAGCAAATGCAGCGACGTCCAGCATATTATAAAACATGGCCAACGGCCATCGTTGTGTTGCTCTTTTGCAGCTGTAAGTGCCTAGCATTTGATCCATGGTATCAACGCCGCATTTGTTGGCGTTCGAATAATAATAATAATAATAATAATAATAATAATAATAATAATAATAATAATAATAATAATAATAATAATAAAAATAATAATAATAATAATAATAATAATAATAATAATAATAATAATAACAATAATAATAATAATAATAATAGTAATAATATTAATAATAATAGTAATAGATAATAGATCTTCAGGTACTGCAAGATAACCAGATTCAATCACTCCGCAACTATTTCCACTGTAAAGCCGAAAGATCAAGTCTAATAAGAGCAATAGTGGAAGCGGACAAAAACTTGACACCTTTGAATCTGGACGTGCATTTTGAAAGACTTGCAGAAGATAGAATAATTAGGGAACGAAACTGGGCAATCAAAGCTATACACGGTCAGTACTACAGAGATATTAATGGCGATAATGTTGATAAACTCATGTCAAACAGATGGCTATTAAACGGAGACATGTATGCTGAAACCGAAGCCTTTATGATTGCTATACAAGACCTTGTTATTCCAACTAAGAACTATAGAAATCATGTCATGAGAGATCTTACAGTTGTAGAAGATAATTGCCGTAGATGCAGAAATCAGCTGGAAACTATAGACCATGTTATATCAGGGTGCACAACATTGGCGCAAACGGAATATACTCGAAGGCAAAACAATGTAGCTAAAA